>JAAWVA010000039.1:5160054-5265294 GCA_015227895.2 Colaptes auratus | reverse complement strand
CAATAGCAAGAGGAAGGGCTAAGGACAACCTCCACTCCTTGGTTGACACGGAGGGGAAGGTTGTAACAAAGGATGAGGAAAGGCAGAGGTACTTAACACCTTCTTTCAATTCTATCCAGCATGGCAGAACATCTTCCAGACAGCTGGCCTGCAGAGCTGGCAGAAGGAGCCAGGGAGCTGCATGGTTTCCCGCTGCTCCAGGAGGTAGTTAGAGATCATCTGAGCCGCTTGGACCCCCACAAGGCCATGGGACCAGATGGACCATCCTAGGGTGCTGAGAGAGCTGGCAGATGAGCTGGCCAAGCCGCTCTCCCATGTTTTTTCAGCAGTCCTGCCCACTGGAGCTGGCCAACGTGGTGCCCATCCACAAGAAGGGCCGGTTGGATGAGCCAGGGATTATAGGCCTGTCAGCCGACCTCAGTGCCAGGCAAGATTATGGAACAGGTCATCTTGAGTGCGATCATGCAGCACTTACAGGATGGCCAAGGGATCAGGCCTAGCCAGCATGGCTTTAGGAAGGGCAGGTCCTGCTTGACCAACCTGATCTCCTTCTATGATCAGGTGACCAACTGGTGGATGTGGGGAGGCTGGGATGTGGTCTACCTGGACCTCAGCAAGGCCTTTGACACCGTCCCCCACAGCAAACTGCTGGCCAAGCTGGCAGCCCATGGCTTGGATGGGAGCACACTGTGTTGGGTTAGGAACTGGCTGGAGGGCCGAGCCCAGAGAGCGGTGGTGAATGGTGCCACATCCGGCTGGCGGCCAGTCACTAGTGGTGTGCCCCAGGGATCGGTGCTGGGCCCCATGCTCTTCAACATCTTTATTGATGATCTGGATGAGGGCATCGAGTCCATCATCAGTAAATTTGCGGACGACACCAAGCTGGGGGCAGGAGTTGATCTGCTGGAGGGCAGAGGGACCTTTGCAGAGGGACCTCGACAGGCTGGACAGATGGGCAGAATCCAACAGCATGAGATTGAACACATCCAAGTGCCGGGTTCTGCACATTGGCCGCAACAAACCCCATGCAGTGTGCTACAGGCTGGGGTCAGAGTGGTGGAGAGCGGCCAGCCAGAGAGGGACCTGGGGGTGCTGGTTGATTGTAGGCTGAACATGAGCCTGCAGTGTGCCCAGGCAGCCAAGAAGGCCAATGGCATCCTAGCCTGCATCAGAAAACAGTGTGGCCAGCAGGAGCAGGGAGGTCATTCTGCCCTGTACACTGCATGGTTAGGCCGCACCTTGAGTACTGTGTCCAGTTCTGGGCCCTCAGTTTAGGAAAGATGTTGTCTTTGGAGCGTGTCCAGAGAAGGGCAACAAAGTTGGTGAGGGGTTTGGAAGACAAGCCCTATGAGGAGAGGCTGAGGGAGCTGGGGTTGCTTAGCTGGAGAAGAGGAGACTGAGGGGGTGTCTTATTGCTCTCCACAACTACCTGAAGGGAGGTTGTAGCCAGGCAGAGGTTGGTCTCTTCTCCCAGGCAGCGTGTACCAGAACAAGAGGACACAGTCTCAGGCTGCGCCAGGGCAGGTTTAGACTGGATGTTAGGAAGAAGTTTATACAGAGAGAGTGATTGCCACTGGAATCAGCTGCCTGTGGAAGTGGTGGAGTCACTTCATTGGAGGTGTTCAAGAAGAGGCTTGATGGGGTGCTTGGTGCCAGGGTTTAGTTTTTTAGTTGTTTAGTGGGTTGTATGTACTGTAGTGTACTGTATTGTACTATTGTACTGTATTGTACTGTATTGTATTAGGGTGGGTGGATTGTGATGGGTTGGACGTGATGATCTTGAAGGTCTCTTCCAACCTGTTGTTGTATTGTATTGTATTAAGTGTGACCTGGACCTTCAGTTGAAACCACCCCTCAGACAGGTTTAGCCTCTCCTGAGGGAGAAAATACCCAACCGTTTTACCTAACTGATTCTTTTCTCTAACAACAGGAACTCTATCACCTTTGCTTCGGTAGCAGATCTGAGTGTGCCGGTCCACCTCGGTTCACTCAACCTCTACTATTTACCAGCCAGGTGCTTGTGCTAAAGTTTTTCCCAATTTTTCAAAGATCCACCCCCCATGGCTTTAAGAGTGGTCTTCAGCAAACTGTTGTAGCGTTCAATCTTCCCTGCAGCTGGTGCATAGCAGGGAATGTGGAATATCCACTCAATGCCGAGCTCTTTGGCCCAGCTCTTTACAAGGTTGTTTTTGAAGTGAGTTCCGTTGTCTCACTCAATCCTCTCTGGAGTTCCGTGTCTCCACAGGATTTGTCTCTCCAGACCAAGAATGGTGTTGTGTGCAGTTGCATGTGGAACTGGATAAGTTTCCAACCATCCAGTGTTTGCCTCTACCATAGTAAGCACATACTGCTTACCAGAATGAGAACGTGGTAGAGTGATATAGTCAATTTGCCAAGCTTCACCATACTTGTACTTGGACCATCTGTCACCATACCATAAGGGCTTAATTCACTTTGCCTGCTCAATAGCAGCACAATGTCACAGCCATGGATGACTTGTGTGGTAGCATCCATGGAAATGTCTATGGATCTGTCATGAGCCCACTGGTAGGTTGCATCTCAGCCTTGATGTCCTGAGGAATCGTGAGCACAGAGCTAAGAATATTCACCTCGGTGTTCCAGTAGAAATCAAGATCAGAGTCCATGTCTACTTGAGAAAACTCTGCAGCTAGATTCTGGCCTGATGGTGTGTTGCTGTTCCTCAGTAGCTTTGCTCTTAGGGATGTGAGCATCAATGTGTCACACCATCACTGGAATTATCTCGATTCGATCAGCAATGTCCGGCCACAGGTCAGCTGCCCAAATAGACTTTCCTATTCTCTGCCAACCATTCTTTTTCCAGTCCTTTAGCCAACCCCACAGAGCATTGGTACATCCATGAGTCGTGGTCGGTTGTAGAGAGAAAGCTTTGGCCATCTCTCACGTTCAGCTACGTCGAGAGCTAGCTGGACAGCTTTTATCTCTGCAAACTGACTGGATTCTCCTTCTCCATCCTTTCCTTCTGCAACTCAGACTCCACACTGCAGACTTCCACCTTCGCTTGTTCTCAACCAGACGACAGGAACCATCTGTGAACAAAGCATATTTCTTTTCATCATCAGAAAGGTCACTGTAAGGAGGAGTTTCCTCAGAATGAGTTACTCTCTCCTCTGGAGGTTTAGTGCAGTTGGTACCTTCAAGCCAACTTGAGATCACCTCCACCAGACCAGGTCTTTCAAGATTTCCCATTCGAGCTCCCTGTGTTATCAGAGCCATCCACTTAGACCAGGCAGAGTCTTTAGCATGATGTGGTCTGGAACCTTTGCCTTTGAACATCCAATTCAAAACTGGTAATCTGGGAGCTAGGGGAAGTGTGATTCAGTTCCAATCACTTCAGAAGCTGTCTTACTCCTTCACAGGCAGCTAGAATCTCTTCTCTGTTGGAGTATAGTATCCTCTGAACCTCTGTAACTCGACTCCAAAAACCAAGAGGTCGTCCACGTGTCTCACCCTGGAGCTCTTTGCCAAAAGCATCAGGTTGGACCATGTCACTTGAAGCGTGTACAAAATGTCCTTAATGTCTGGACCATCTCGGACAGGTCCCAGACGCATTGCTTGAACTACCTCTTGCTTTAGCTGGTCAAAGGCTGCTTGTTGTTCAGGTCCCCAGTGGAGATTGTTTCTCTTTCGAGTCACATCCTACAGAGGTTTCACAATCTGACTGTATCCAGGAATGTGCAGTCTCCAAAATCCCACTGTCCCCAAGAAATGTAGATTTTCTTGCATGTTCATGGGATTTGCCATGGTAGAGACTCTATTTACCACATCCACTGGAATGTGTCGCTGTCCATCCTGCCACCTTACTCCCAGAAACTGGATCTCTCTGGCAGGTCCTTTCACCTTGTCTCGCTTGATGGCGATACCTGCATTCAGAAGAATGTCAATGATTTTGTTACCTTTCTTGAAGACTTCTTCAGCAGTTTTACCCCAGACGATGATATCATCGATGAACTGGATGTGTTCTGGAGCACCACCTTTCTCCAGAGCATCGTGGATCAATGCATGACAGATGCTGGATCTGTGGATTCAGCCCATTGGCAATCTTTTGAAAGCGTACTGGAGGCCTCCATTCCTCTGCAATGGGAATAGAGAAGAAGGCAAGAGCAATGTGTATGGTAGCATACCATTTGGCCTCTTTGGATTCCAGCTCATACTGGAGATCCATCATGTCTGGTACTGCTGCATTCATAGGTGGAGTTACTTCATTCAGGGCTTGGTAGTCGACTGTCAGACGCCAGTCTCCATTCTGCTTTCGCACAGGCCACACTGGACAGTTGAAAGTTGAATGTGTTTTGCTGATGACTTTCTGACTCTCCAACTGACGAATCAGATTCTGGATGGGCAACAGAGTGTCATGGTTGGTTCTGTATTGTCTGTGATGCACAGTCTGAGAAGCAACCGGCAATTTAATGTCCTGTATCTTGTGCTGTCCCACAACTGCAGATTCATCAGAAAGCTCAGGTCTAACAGACAGCTTCAATTTTTGTCCGTCAACTTCTACAGATGCTACACCAAAAGCCCATTTGTAACCCTTCGGGTCTTTGAAACGCCCTTCTCTCAGAAAATCAATTCCCAAAATACAAGGTGCGTCAGGTCCAGTCACAACTGTATGCTTCCTCCCCTGTTTACCAGTTAAACTTATATCAACCTCTACCTTAGTTAACTCTTGAGATCCACCAGTGTCTCCCAGAATAGTTATAAGCTCTGATCCCCTGATAATTTGATGGCATTATGGTGCACTGAGCCCTTGCGTCAACCAAGGCCCTGTACTTCTGAAATTGTGAAGTGCCAGGCCACTGGATGTACACATCCCAATAGATTCTATTATCTCTGTTACCCCTCTCCTCCCCCTGGCGGGAGGCAGGGCACCCCTAGTTATGGGGCATTTAGCACAAGCAACCTGGCTGGTAAATAGTTGAGGTTCAGTGAACCGAGCTGGTCCTGCACACTCAGATCTGCTACAGAAAGTGGAAGGTGATAGAGTTCCTGTTGTTAGAGAAAAGAATCTGTTAGGTAAAACTGTTTCGGTGTTTTCTCCCTCAGGAGAGGCTAAACCTGTCCGAGGGGTGGTTCCAGCTGAAGGTCTGGGTCACACTTATTGGGTAATGCAAGAGAATGGTGAATTCCAGTGTATTCCACAAAGAAATCTAACTTTAGCTGAAAGAGTTTAATTTCAGTGTGTTGCACAGCTACATCAGCCGAAGATGAGGAAAAGGCTGAGGTCCTGAAAGCCTTCTTGCCTCCATGTTTAACAGCAAGGCAGGAGTCCAGGATGAGTGGCTCCTGAGCTGGGTAATAGGGTCGGGGAGCAGTGTAATGCCAAGAAATCCTTGAGGAATTAGTTCGGGACCTGCTGAGCCACTTGGACACCCACAAGTTCAGGGGACCGGATGGGATCCATCCTAGGGTGCTGAGAGAGCTGGCAGATGAGTGGCCAAGCCGCTCTCTCCATCATTTTCCTCCAGTCTGGCTCACTGGAGAGGTCCCAGATGACTGGAAACTGGCCAATGTGATCCCAACCACAAGAAGGGACGGATGGAGGAAACCGGAAACTACCGGCCAGTCAGCCTGACCTCAGTGCCAGGGAAAGTGATGGAACAGATTATCTGGAGGCAATAACTGCGCACCTGAAGGATGGCCAAGGGCTCAGGTCCAGCCAACATGGATTTAGGAAGGGCAGGTCCTGCCTCTCCAACTGATCTCCTTCTATGATCAGGTGACCGTCTGTGGACGTGGGAGGGTGGGGAGGCTGTGGATGTAGTCTATCTGGACTTCAGCAAGGCCTTGACACCGTCCCCCACAGTAAACGCTGGCTAAACTGTCAGCTCGTGGTTTGGACCGCAACACTCTGTGCTGGGTTAGGAACTGGCTGGAGGGCCGAGCCCAGAGAGTGGGGTGAGAATGGTGCCGCGTCCGGCTGGCGGCCAGTCAACAGCGGCGTCCCCAGGGATCGGTGCTGGGCCCCATCCTCTTTAACATTTCATTGATGATATGGATGAGGGGGTTGAGTCAGTCATCAGCAAGTTTGCAGATGACACCAAGTTGGGAACAGATGTTAGTCAGTTAGAGGGTAGAAAGGCTCTGCAGAGGGACCTCGACCGACTGGACAGATGGGCAGAGTCCAATGGGATGGCAATTTAATAAGTCCAGTGCCGGGTGCTGCACTTTGGCCACGGCAACCCCATGCAGAGTACAGGCTGGGGTCAGAGTGGCTGGAGAGCTGCCAAACAGAGAGGGACCTGGGGGTGCTGATTGACACCCACCTAAACATGAGCCAACAGTGTGCCCAGGTGGCCAAGAAGGCAAATGGCATCCTGGTCCCAGGACTGATCCCTGAGGGACTCCGTGTGGTGGGGTGAGAAAGTTACACACACACAAAGAAAGAAACCACAGCTAGCTCAGTCGGAAAAAGCAGATGAAAGCTATATTTACAGGCAGAAAGGAATGCAATGAATATGTACACAAATATACAATATTTAGAATATTACAGAAAATACACAACAATGAACACAATGCAGAAAAAGCCTTTTCCCTCCAGCCGGCCAGGGGGTTTCCCTGTACCCCCCTCTCTCCCTCCCTACCTCCCCTTTTCCCCAAAAAGGGTTAGAGAGAGAGAGAAAGGCAATTAAGGAAGAAAAATTCTGTTAGCTAAAAAGCACATGCAAGAATTAGTATTCTTATCTGCTTAGCTGTTAACTCAAGGCCGTTCCTGCTTCAGAAAGAGAGAAGCCGTCCAGCCCACAGGACAGAGAAGCACAGACTGCACCCAGCCTGAACCCAGACCAGACTGAACTAACAACCCAAACAATCTACCAATGAAATTAGTTTAGACAATCTTGTTTTTGTTTAAATATCAAAAACATTCAGCCAGAGTGTTCAGCAACTGTCTCTTTCTTAAAGGCATAGCCTAAACCGGTCACAATCCACCTCTTCTAAACAATTTCATTGGTTGTTCGTACTGTCCATCCAATCTAAAACAATATCTACAATTTGTAAGTAAAGTTAATAGTCCATTCCGGCTATCCTCAGGTGTAGATGATTCAGAAGACCAAGAAACAAGAGAAATGGAAAACAGTTTGTCTCTTTGCAGACGAAGCAAAAAAAAGGGAAACAGGGAAACAGGGACACAGGGACTCTCAGTTGACTCAGGGCTCTCAGGGTTCTCAGGGTTTGTGCACCATGGATTCCTCAAGGATTCTTCCTTTAGGCGCGATGTAGCTGTACAACACCCTGAAATTAAACTCTTCAGCTAAAGTTAAATTTCTTGTGGAATACACTGAATTCACCATTCTCTTGCATTACCCATAAGTGTGACCCGGACCTTCAGCTGAAACCACCCCTTGGACAGGTTTAGCCTCTCCTGAGGGACAAAAAACACCCAAACAGTTTTACCTAACAGATACTTTTCTCTAACAACAGGAACTCTATCACCTTCCACTTTCTGTAGCAGATCTGAGTGTGCAGGTCCAGCTCGGTTCACTGAACCTCTACTATTTACCAGCCAGGTTGCTTGTGCTAAATGCTTTTCCCAGTTTTTCAAAGATCCACCCCCCATGGCTTTAAGAGTGGTCTTCAGCAAACCGTTGTAGCGTTCAATCTTCCCTGCAGCTGGTGCATAGTAGGGAATGTGGAATATCCACTCAATGCCGTGCTCTTTGGCCCAGCTCTTTACAAGGTTGTTTTTGAAGTGAGTTCCGTTGTCTCACTCAATCCTCTCTGGAGTTCCGGATCTCCACAGGATTTGTCTCTCCAGACCGAGAATGGCGTTGCGTGCAGTTGCATGTGGAACTGGATAAGTTTCCAACCATCCAGTGTTTGCCTCTACCATAGTAAGCACATACCGTTTACCAGAATGAGAACGTGGTAGAGTGATGTAGTCAATCTGCCAAGCTTCACCCTATTTGTACTTGGACCATCTGTCACCATACCATAAGGGCTTAATTCGTTTTGCCTGCTTAACAGCAGCACAAATGTCACAGTCATGGATGACTTGTGTGATAGCATCCATGGAAATGTCTATGGATCTGTCACGTGCCCACTGGTAGGTTGCATCTCTGCCTGATGTCCTGAGGAATCGTGAGACCACCGAGCTAAGAATATCTCACCGGGGTGTTTCAGTCAAGATCAAGATCAGAGTCCATGTCTACTTGAGAAACTCTTGCAGCTAGATCTGCCTGATGGTTGTGTTGCTGTTCCTCAGTAGCTTTGCTCTTAGGGATGTGAGTTTACCACATCCACTGGAATGTGTCGGCATCCATCCTGCCACCTTACTCCCAGAAACTGGATCTCTCTGGTAGGTCCTTTCACCTTGTCTCGCTTGATGGCGAAACCTGCATTCAGAAGAATGTCAATGATTTTGTTACCTTTCTCGAAGACTTCCTCAGCAGATTTACCCCAGACGATAATATCATCGATGAACTGGATGTGTTCTGGAGCACCACCTTTCTCCAGAGCATCGTGGATCACTGCATGACAGATGCTGGAGCTGTGGATCCAGCCCCTTGGCAATCTGTTGAAAGTGTACGGGATTCCTCTCCAGGTGAAAGCAAACTGAGGCCTACGTTCCTCTGCTATGGGAATAGAGAAGAAGGATTAGCAATGTCTGTGGTAGCATACCATTTGGCTCTTTGGATTCCAGCTCATACTGGAGTCCATCATGTCTGGTTCTGCTGCACTCATAGGTGGAGTTACTTCATTCAGAGCTCGGTAGTCGACTGTCAGACGCCAGTCTCCATTCTGCTTTCGCACAGGCCACACTGGACTGTTGAAAGGGGAATGAGTTTTTCTGATGACTTTCTGACTCTCCAACTGACGAGTCAGATTCTGAATGGGCAACAAAGAGTCACGGTTGGTTCTGTATTGTCTGGGATGCACAGTCTGAGAAGCAACCGACAATTTAATGTCCTCAATCTTGTGTTGTCTCACAACTGCTGATTCATCAGCAAGATCAGGTCTAACAGACAGCTTCAATTTTTATCCATCAATTTCTCCAGATGCTACTCCAAAAGCCCATTTGTAACCTTTAGGTCTTTGAAACGCCCTTCTCT
Organism: Colaptes auratus; assembly: GCA_015227895.2. NCBI lineage: Eukaryota > Metazoa > Chordata > Aves > Piciformes > Picidae > Colaptes > Colaptes auratus. The sequence continues at coordinate 5,256,208 of JAAWVA010000039.1, read as the reverse complement.
CAGAAAATCAATTCCCATAATACAAGGTGCATATGGTCCGGTCACAACTGTGTGGTTCCTCCCCTGTTTACCAGTTAAACTTATATCAACCTCCACTTTAGTTAACTGTTGAGATCCACCAGTGACTCCCAGAATAGTTATAGCTTCTGATCCCTGATAATTTGATGGCATTATGGTGCACTGAGCCCCTGTGTCAACCAAGGCCCTGTGCTTCTGAAATTGTGAAGTGCCAGGCCACTGGATGTACACAACCCAATAGATTCTGTTATCTCTGTTACCCCTCTCCTCCCCCGGCGGGAGGCAGGGCACCCCTAGTTATGGGGAACATGCCCACATGTGCAATGAGCATATGGTGCAGTGTTAGTACTGGAGCCACTGTTGGAGCTATTAGCTATCTACACCTGAGGATAGCCGGAATGGACTATGAACTTCACTTACAAATTGTAGCTATTGCTGGATGGACAGTATGAACAGCCAATTAAATTGTTTAGAAGAGGTGGATTGTGACCGGTTAAAGCTATGCCTTTAAGAAACAGACAGTTGCTGAATACTCTGGCTCAATGTTTTTGATATTTAAACAAAACCAAGATTGTCTAAACTAATTTCATTGGTAGGTTGTAGAATGCAATTTTAAGTGTGAGTTCTGTTAGTTCAGTCTGGTCTGGGTTCAGGCTGGGTGCAGTCTGTGCTTCTCTGTCCTGTGGGCTGGACGGCTTCTCTCTTTTCTGAAGCAGGAACGACATTGAGTTAACAGCTAAGCAGATAAGAATACTAATTCTTGCATGTGCTTTTTAGCTAACAGAATTTTTTTCTTCCTTAATTGCCTTTCTCTCTCTCTCGAACCCTTTTTGGGAAAAAGCTTTCATCTGCTTTTCCGACTGAGCTAGCTGTGGTTTCTTTCCTTGTGTGTGGGGAGGGAACTTTCTCACCCCACCACACTGGTGTATCATTTGTGTCTTGCCTCAGGGCAGCAAGTTGAGAGCTCTTACCAGCTCTCCATTCATCTGCCGGTGGTGAGCTGCCCCTCTGTTTGTCACAGGCCAGCAGGAGATTATTAACCCCTTCCCCCTTCAAATCTAGTTTAAAGCCCTGTCAATGAGCCCTGCCAATCCCTGCCCCAGGATCCTTTTCCCCCTCTGGGACAAGTGTGTCCCATTAGTTGTTTGCAGCTCTGGTGCCTTGTAAACCAAGCCATGATTGTAGAACGCAAAGCCCTGTCGATGGCACCAGCCCCGGAGCCATGAATTGACCTGTTGGCTCTTCCTCAGTGTTCCCTCATCCATTGCTGACATTAGAGGGATAGCAGAGAACACAACCTGAGCTCCTGATCCCTTTAGCAGGTGCCCCAAGGTTCTGAAATCTCTTTTAATTGATGTGAGCCTCTGTTGTTGCATCGTCACTACCCACCTGAAAGACAAGCAGTGGGTAGTAGTTGAAGGAGTCACGAGTTTGGGAATTTTGCCTATAATGTCCTTTACTTGGGCACCAGGGAGGCAGCAGATCTCCCTATGAAATGGGTCTGGTCTGCATATTGGGCCCTCGCTCCCTTCAGTAGGGAGTCTCCTATAACGATGACCCTACGAGGTTTCTTTTCCGGTCTAGTTTTGATAGCTGGCCTGAGGCAACCTGTCATTGGTGCAGCTTCTGTCTTCCTTGAGTCCTCGTCCTCACCTATGACCTGTTCCTCCTGCAGAGCCTCATACCTATTCTGTACCTGCACTGTAGGCAGCGTGCTACTCAAAGTAGCAGGCTTGCTCCGTCTGCATTTCTTCCGTCGGGCAGAGACCTGCTCCCATTGGCCCTGCCCTTGTGGGTTACTGCAAGGAGGCTGAGAGGCTTGCTGATGAGAAGGTACCAAACTCCCTGTTCCACTAAGAGTCACCCCCTGTTCTGGTTTAGTAGAGGTTAGATTTTGGAAATAGTCAAGGTTCCTTTTGCTGTCTCTTACAGCTCTTAGCCTTCTACCTCTTCTTTTAGCTCAGCCACCATGCTCATCAGATCACTGATCTGCTCACACCTGACACAGGAGTTGTTCCTTCCATCCTCCATATCGAGTGCCAGATCCCAGCACTCACTGTAGCCACCCACCTGAATACCAGCATGCTTGTGAGTGGCCTCTGTTTGGGTGCCCACTGTTCTTCTACTAGCCTTACTTCTAGTAGTAACCATGTTGCTGTAATGCTGCTGTAACCACCCTCTTAATCACCCTCTCCACCTGCCTTTTTTTTTTTTTCCCCCTCCCGTCAGTGAGAAGGCTGAGCCGAGTTCCTTGCCACTGCCTGCTCTCTTAGCCATGCGCTGGGGTCTGTTTGTTTTGCGCGTGGTTTCCATGGCAACCCTTCCCCCTGCTTCGTCACTGCCCTCAGGCACGTCGGCAACCCGAACCTGCTGCCCCTCCTCTCCTCTCCAGGAGGTCCCGAGCCACCAGCCCCTTACCTCCCGCAAAGCAAGGAAAGCAAAGCCAAAAGCAAGCTCTCAGAGCCGAGTTCCTCGCCGCTGCCTGCTCTCTCAGCCACACGCTGGGGTCTGAGCCACGCGCTGGGGGCTGAGCCACGCGCTCGGGTCTGAGCCCGAGAAGACAGCGTCGTCATAGCCAGTCATGCCGACCGGGAGAGCCCACTGTGCCACCAGAGGACTGGACCAACACCCGAGGGTAAGATCTGCCCAGTTGCCCGGGAGAAGGGACTTGATCGAGACCGAGTTCGTATATGCTTAGCCCCACCACAGCAGTTGAGGAGCCACCACGTGTACTGCTCTGAGCCCTGTAAACCTCAGGGAAGACTAAAGAACTGTTCGTGCCTATACTGCACCAAACCCGGAACCACTCTGAGTGTCCCGCTATTCCTTTAAGCCCAGTAAACGAGAAGTCGCCGCTCAGCGCAGACGCATTCTCTCCCCAAGGCTGTTTACATCAGCCCCGAGAATCATCGCAACAGGGCCAACCCCCATAGCCTTTGTTTGCTGTTGTTGTCCGACTCCCAGGGCTGACCCCACAGGCCGACCCCGACCAGGACCGATTCCTGTTGTCTGGAGGGAATAGGCTGAATCCTGAAGGGAATCTGCTTACAAGCTAGGCCCGGGTTCCATTATTCCCTCTCCTCTGCTATGGAGAGAGGAGACAGTAACCCAACGCCACCATCCAACTTGACTAGGGACCAGTCCAGCGACAGTAGTCGGCCAGACCTCCACCTTGCTACAAACAACAGCTACAGAGTATTGTCCATGTGCTTTCCATCCACTAGCACTCAGTTCAAAGTATCCAGGTCTAGCGGAGTAATCTCTGCCGCATAGCAATTATAATATTGCTGTGTATCGCCAGAATCCGCCCGCGTCCTGCCGAGTCGCCATCTAGTGGCCAAGCGGTGGAGCTGCACCCTTCATAATAGATAAATATAGAAATAGTCTGTAAATAGTTTAATTAAGTTCTAATCATAGCACTAAGCCACTTATGGAATGTATTTCACGAACGTGCACTAGAACATGTATATAAGTTGTTGTTTCATTGGTTATTAATAATTTGATAATTAATAAAAATACTATTTTCATATTTCATATTTCATATTCATAAATTTAATAACCTCTTCACAACAGAGGTGGGGAGATTCAGGCTGGACATGAGGAGGAGGTTCTTCACCATGAGAGTGGTGAAGCCCGGGATTGGGTTGTCCAGGGAGGTGTTTGGGGCCCCATCCCTGGAGGTGTTTAAGACCAGGCTGGATGAGGCTCTGGCCAGCCTGATCTAGTGTGGGGTGTCCCTGCCCATGGCAGGGGGGTTGGAACTAGATGATCCTCGTGGTCCCTTCAAACCCTGACTGATACTGTGATACTATGTGATTCTGTGCAGTTTATACCCCTTTCACTTCCACCTTGTAGCTCCCAAAACTCCATAGTGAGTCGCTGGGAAAGTGCCACCTCTTTCCAGCTAGGACATCAAATCACAGAATATTTCCTGGATAAAAGCTTAAAACAACTTCCACAATTGTGATTCATTTTTCTCCTGGTAATCACAGCCTTGTTTTGCCCAAGTAATAGGTATCAGGTGTTCCTGTGACTCCCATTATTTTTATTTGCAGATGACACCAAGTTGGGAGCAGATGTTGATCAGTTAGAGGGTCGGAGGGCCCTGCAGAGGGACCTCAACCAACTGGACGGATGGGCAGAGTCCAATGGGATGACATTCAACAAATCCAAGTGCTGCGTGCTGCACTTTGGCCACAACAACCCCATGCAGAGCTACAGGCTGGGGTCAGAGTGGCTGGAGAGCTCCCAAACAGAGGGACCTGGGGGTGCTGATTGACAGCCACCTAAACATGAGCCAGCAGTGTGCCCAGGTGGCCAAAGAAGGCCAACAGCATCCTGGCCTGCATTAGGAATAGTGTGGCCAGCAGGAGCAGGGAAGTCATTCTGCCCCTGTACTCTGCATTGGTTAGGCCACACTTTGAGTACTGTGCCCAGTTCTGGGCCCCTCAGTTTAAGAAGGACATCAAGATACTTGAACGTGTCCAGAAAAGGGCAACAAGGCTGGTGAGAGGCCTTGAGCACAAGTTGAGCACAAGCCCTGTGAGGAGAGGCTGAGGGAGCTGGGGTTGTTTAGCCTGGAGAAGAGGAGGCTCAGGAGTGACCTCATTGCTCTCTACAACTACCTGAAGGGTGGTTGTAGCCAGGAAGGGGTTGGTCTTTTCTCTCTAGTGAGGACCTCCCCGGACTGCCATGAATTTTGGAATATGATGGAGAGTGGTTTAGCAACCTCATCTTCCAGTTCCCTCAGCACCTGTGGGTGTATCCCGTCGGGTCCCATTGGACTTGAACACTTTCAGGTTCTTCAGATGGTTACGAACCTGATCTTCACTCACCATAGACAGTTCCTTCTTCCAGTCCTTGCCATTGTCTTCCATTATTCTGGGAGTGAGGCTGGAACCCTTTCCAGTGAATACTGAGGAAAAGAAGTCATTGAGAACCTCAGCCTTCTCCATGTCACTTGTCACCAGTTCACCTGTTTCCTTTATGAGGGGGCCCACACCTTATTTTTCTATTTGATACAACTATAGAAATTTTTACTGTTCCACTTCATCTTCCTGGATAGATTTAATTCTAACTGAGTATTAGCTTTTCTAATCAGGTCTCTTGCTGCTTGGGCAGCTTCCTTATATGCCCCCATTCCAGCTGTCCTTTCTTCCACTCCTTGTATAGTTTCTTTTTTTGTCACAGTGTGTCCAGGAACTCCTTGCTCATCCAGGCAGGTCTCCTAGCATTCTTTCCTGCCTTCCTCTTTGTGGGTATACTTTGCTCCTGGGCATGGAGAAGGTGACCATGAACACTGACCAGCTGTCCTTGGCCCCTCTTCCCTCTAGGGCTTTGTCCCATGATACCTTGGCCAGCAAATCCCTGAAGTGATCAAAGTCTGCATGTCTAAAGTCCGGGTTAGCAAGCTTGGGATATGACCTCCTAGTTGCCCTGAGGATGTTGAATTCTATTGCTTCATGCTTCTATTGCTGTTGGTGAGAACAAGGCCCAGCATAACACCTTTTCTCGTTGGTTCCTCTACCATTTGGAGGAGGAAGTTGTCATCTATGCATTCCAGGAACATCCTGGATTGCTGGTGCCTTGCTGTGTTGTCCCTCCAGCAGATGTCAGGGTGGTTGAATCCCCCATGTGGTGGGGTGAGAAAGTTCCCTCCCCACACACAAAGAAAGAAACCACAGCTAGCTCAGTCGGAAAAGCAGATGAAAGCTATATTTACAGGCAGAAATGGAATGCAATGAATATGTACACAAATATACAATATTTACAATATATACAGAAATACACAACAATGAACACAATGCAGAAAAGCCTTTTCCCTCCAGCCGGCCAGGGGGGTTCCTGAACCCCCTCTCTCCCTCCCTACCTCCCCTTTTTCCAAAAAGGGTTAGAGAGAGAGAGAAAGGCAATTAAGGAAGAAAAATTCTGTTAGCTAAAAAGCACATGCAAGAATTAGTTTTCTTATCTGGTTAGTTTTGTTAACCAAGGCCGTTCCTGCTTCAGAAAGAGAGAAGCCGTCCAGCCCACAGGACAGAGAAGCACAGACTGCACCCAGCCTGAACCCAGACCAGACTGAACTAACAGAACCCAAACTTAAAATTGCATTCTACAATCTACCAATGAAATTAGTTTAGACTATCTTGTTTTTGTTCAAATATCAAAAACATTCAGCCAGAGTGTTCATCAACTGTCTCTTTCTTAAAGGCATAGCCTCAACCGGCCACACCCCATGAGGACCAGGGCCTGTGAACGTGAAGCTGCTTCTGTTTGCCTGTGGAGGGCCTCATCTGCTTGGTTCTGCTAGTCAGGTGGCCTGTAGGAGACCCATATAGTAACATCACCTTCCCCTGTCTTCCCCTTAATCTTCACCCATATGCTCTCAACCAGCTCATCATCGTTCCCCAGGTGGGTCTCCACTGATTCCAGGTGGTCACTGATATAGAGAGCAACACCTCCTCCCCTCCTACCCTGCCTGTCCTTCCTAAAGAGCTTGTACCCATCTATCCCTACATTCCAGTCATGGGAATCATCCCAACAAGTTTCAGTAATAGCACTATGTCATAGCATTCCAGCAGCACAGTGGCCCTTAATTCATCCTGTTTATTGCCCAAGCTGTGTGCATTTGCATAGGGGCACTTCAGCTGTGCTGGCTATGCCACCCTTTTAGGTGCATCCCCCTTGATTCCCTTGGGGTATCCCAGTGCTTATCATACATAGACTGTAGGCATGCTGCTTTCTGATCCCCTACTCCAGACTCCACTAAATTTCTAACTGGGATCACAGTAGGTTCTCCTCTGTCTCCGTGATACAGTGTGCCAACCCAAAAAGCTACTTGAGCAGTTATGCTCTGGTTCCCGTCAGGTCCTCCACTTAAGAACACCTCAAGACCCCAAAATCTGAGAGCTTCTCAGGATCCAGCTAAATTCTGTCACCACCGTTAAGTGAGACACACCAGAGATCCTGTGTTACACTTTCATTACTTTCACGAGAAAATCTGTCCTGCAACTCATGTAATTGAGTGTCTGTATGTGGATGAATTTGAGTTTTCATCCAATCCTGACTAGGACCTGCCCAAATCACGTTTTTGTTTTACATTTTCATGGTCAGAATAGCTTAATTTTTCCCAACTTGCTCCTGGAAAATTTCTCTATGATTTTGAATTAGCCACCTCTGTGTTACGTTTACACAATTTCCCTTTTGAAATGAACCGTGGGGAGGGACTCGCTGGGTGACCTGCCACTTCTGTGCCTGGCATGGCTGTTTCAGAGTCTGCTCTATCTTTTGAAACACATGGCATGGAAGGGCTAGTGGCTTTTCCATCTGGTATGGCTGCTTGAGAATCTACTTTCTGGAAGTATAGTATTCAAACATGTGGCACAGGAGGGCCAGACACTTTTGTGTCTGGCATGGTTGCTGCCGGGGGTTCGGCTCCTCTGTCCACTTGCACTCTAAAGCTACAGTAGCCTCACTAGTCTTCACAGCCACTATTTCCCATAATTTACATGTTTGTGCCTTTTCATTTTTAAATTATTTTCCAAATACTGAGTCTTTTCCTCAAACCCTGTCTCAAACATTTTAAATTATTCTTGTGCCTGAATTAAGCAGGACCCCAGGATTTCAGCTATTTTTTCCAGTGGTGAATTGCTGCAAAATTAGTTCAGATTTGTTCCAGTTTTCCTTAGACCATTCCAAATCAACAGCTTTAATTTCATAGCCGGTCTGTTTGAGATACTCTGCTATTGAACACCCTGCTCGCTGTGCCATTTATGTTACAAATAAAGAGGGGTAAGGCAGGGAATTAATACTTTAATGCTACTTTATTGTAGCAGTTTGGGCTGGGCACCCTCTGCTGTGTTCATACAAGGGGTGCTTCCTGGGTCCAGAAGTCCAGCCCAGTGGGTGGACACAGGAAGACAGGTATTTCATACCCTGCGCCACTATAAGATCTCAGCGGGGGCTCTGGCACTTTCTCTTTCTTCACTTGCTGCCACCTGGTAACTTGGGGGAGATGTCTCCCGGACTTTTGAGCCTGGCTAGGCCCAAGGCTGGAGGGATGGGCAGTCTCAGATCTGGCCAGCTGAGACTAGCCTATCAGTGGAGTGGGAGGAGGGAAAGAAGGAGCCCTGGGGGTCTTGGGTGTACCCTCAGGTGGGGATGGAATATTTCTGGGGTTGCTTTTGGGATTTCTTTTGTCACTGTGCTTCTGGCTCTCCATAAGCATTCACCGCTTTTCATTTAAACTTTCTACCATGTGACCGTTTTAGGCTCTGCCTTTAAAGAAAGGGACAGTTGCTGAAACACTCTGGCTGAATGTTTTGGGAATAATAATGAAAACAAGATATTCTAAATGAATTTCATTGGTAGAATGCCACTTTAAGTTTTAGTTCTGTTTGAATTTCAGTTCAGTTCTGTCTCTTCCAGTCTGCCTGTCTGTTTTCTCTCTCTCTCTCTGAAGCAACAGCTGCTGAACGGAGTTAACCTTGAGCTAACAGATAAGAATAATTCTTGCATATGCTTTGAGCTAACAGAATTTTCCTCCTTAATAATTACCTTCTCTCTCTCTCTAACCCTTTTTGGGAAAAAAGGGAGGTAGGGGAGAGACAGGGTATGGGGGGGGACTCTCCAGGCTGGGGGAGGGATTTTTGTTCTGTGTTACATCTTTTGCTCTATATTTCTGTATATACTGTAAATACTGTATATTGTGTATATATCCATCTGCATTTCATTATACTTGTAAATACAGCTTATATTCATCTGCTTCGCCATCTGAGTTAGACGTGGTTTCTTTGTGCGTGTGGGGAGAACTTTCTCTCACCACCATATAATTAATTGGCACCCAATGCACGGCTTGTGGATAATTGCTGTCCAGAAGCAGGGCAACATTTGCTTGATTTTTTGTCTGCTCGAGTCGGAGTTGCAAACATGAAAATGTTTTGGATTTTAGAGAGTATGTATCGGAGAGCGGCGAGGGAAGACAGCAGCAATCAATGTGATTGATAAGCACGCTTCAACTTTATTGCCCGGATACACAGCTTATATAGCATCTCAGCTAAATATGCACAAGCGTCACTATTCTATTGGTCTCTGACTGAAGGCAACATTATAATATCCAGCCCACCTGCAATTAGGTCTGTGTACAATATCAAAGGCTCTGTGTACATTCCAAGAAAACTCCCTTCTCACTAGCTCTTCCTTTCCCATCCAATTATCTTACCTAGCTGTCCCTTTCCCATCCAGTTATCTTACAAACACACAGCTGCGAGAACAGCTACGAGGCCATAGTGACCTTTCTGCTTCAGCAAGTCAGCTAACTATGAGCAGTAAACAACAAGATGGAGTAAGGCCTACACAGTCTGCTCAAGTAGCTGTTCCAGAGAGTCATGTCCCTTAGATTTAAGCCATTCTACAACAAGTATGATTTTTTCAATTTTTAGTGTCCTGATCTACAAGTACTTCCTAGGATTAATTTGCAATCACTTAGGCAGATACTTAATGTATAAATTGTACTTATGGTTTAAGTATAAGATTCAGCTTCTCTATGACCGGTGCCTGGGATTCTTCTGGCTTAATAGATACAGAAATGTGACATCGACCACTCTTCCAATCGAGATAAAGGAGTTTAAGATTCCAGTAGGTGAAAGAGTAGTTTTAAGTGATGGCTGGGATCCAAAGGTGATTTATTTGATGTGTGCAATCCTGCTGTTGGTGATAAGTAATGTATTCTTGTTAGTAGCTCTGATACGGGAGAGGAAGGTATCTAAGGCTTGTTTTGTTATTAAGCATAGATCAAAGAGAAGGGAGCATAGCTCTAATTCAACTCCAGAGAGTTCTAGTGATGAGGAGAACAGAGAATCTGTATCAGTTAAAGATAGAGCTAAAAAGTCTATCGGAAAGGCAGCTTTGAACGGTGCTGTTAGTGGTTCTGGCAATTAGCCAGCTGCAGAGCCAGCGGCAGCAGCAGCACCTAACATGGTGGCTCCCATGTCCTCGGTGGCCATTAGAGAGGCAAAGCCATTTCCTTCTTCTTTGGCAGGACCGGAAGAGTCCTCCACGGCAGCTGATCCATCTCAAAACCTGTCAGCTTCTGTTAAGGTGGCTGTAAATTCAAACACAGCTCCAATTAAGCAAGTAGCAGTTTTAAATACAAGAACTCGAAAGCGCAAAGCTATCCAGGAGCTGATGGGGGAGAACAGCAAGATATTGATGCTGATGAGGGAACTTCTGCTAAGAAAGAGCCTGCTGAGAAGGAGGAGAAGGTTTGTCTTAAAGATATAGCTGAGTTATTGAGAACATCACTGGATGGAGATGCAGGGCAAACCGTAGATCCTGGTAGGACACAGCAGCTAGTGGTGGTGCTTCTGAGCTTAAAGAGATGCTTAGGAGAGTGTCAGCAGGATTATGGGGACAACATGTTCAGGAAGATGGGACAGATAAACAAGAAGATGACATTCAGAGCACCTCGGCACCACATGGTGCAGAAGGACACGTGCAGAAGGATTACATCAGAGCAGACAATGAGCCAATTCTAACTTGGCTTGGTAGATGTTTTGATACAGGTGCACCAGCTCTAATAGTGGGAGTGTGATGAAGGCACATTTTTGCCCAGATACTAGATCTTGTCCCAGCATGTGGACAAGTTTCCTCTCCATTAGGAGGAAGACAAAAGCCAAGGCATTAGCCAGGCTAGCACGCACTTAGCGCATGCAGTGCTTGTGTAAATACCAAGTATGGGCCTAATTCTAGCTTCACGCTTTCTATAGGCTGAAGCCAGTTGTTTATTAGAGTGCCCATTGGTCAAACCCAGCGTCGAGGAATCTATAAGTATTACCACAGTTGGTAAACAAGTTGCCCCTCTTTCTTTTTGTCTCTGTACTTGCTCGAGAGAACAACTCTAGAGCCATAGCCTCTGCCATTGAGCTTGTTGTTGTTAGCTTCTATCATACATGCACGCATACTGAAGCCTCTGCATCGTGAGAAGCACTCATGAGAGAGAGGACCTTCACTGACCCCGAGAAGCCAGGGTTGTCACAGCCTGTCGTACCGACTGGGAGAGCCCATCGTGCCACAGGAGGTCTGGACCAACCCCTGAGGGTAAGATCTGCCCAGTTGCGGAGGAGAAGGAACTTGATTGAGACCAAGTCCACATATGCCTAGCCCCGCCGTAGTGGGAGAGGAGCCACCACGTGTGCTGCTCTGAGCCCTGTAAACCTCAGGGAAGACTAAAGAACTGTTCATGTCTATACTGCACCAAACCCGGGACCACTCTGAGTGTCCCACTATTCCTTTAAGCCCAGTAAACGAGAAGCCGCAGCTCAGTGCAGCTGCATTCTCTCCCCAAGGCTGTTTACACCAGCCCGGAGAATCATGACAACAGGGCCGACGCCATAGCCATTGTTTGCTGTCATTGTTCGACCGAGCCCGCCTACCGGCAGCCATCACCCAGCCCTGCCGTGTGAGCCAACTCCCAGGGCCAGCTCATGGGGCCGACTCCAACCAGGACCGCTTCCTGTTGTCTGGAGGGAATCAACTGAATCCTGAAGGGAACCTGCTTCCGAGCTAAGTCCAGGTTCCAGTGTTCCCTCTCCAATGCTGCAGAGAGAGGAAACAGTAACCCAACGCTGTGTCCAACTCGACTGGGAACCAGTCCAGCCACAGTACTCTGCCAGACCTCCACCTTGCTACAAACAACAGCTACAGAGCATTGTCCACGTGCTTTCCATCCACTAGCACTCAGTTCAAAGAATCCATGTCTAGCAGAGTAATCGCTGAGGCATAGAGATTATAATATTGCTGTATATAGCCAGAAGCCGCCATCTAGTGGCCAAGCGGTGGAACTGCACCCTTCATTATATAAATATAGAAATAGTCCGTACATAGTTTAATTAAGTTCTAATCATAACACTAAGCCACTTATGGAATGTATTTCACGAGCATGCACTAGAACATGTATATAAGTTGTTGTTTCATTGGTTATTAATAATTTTAAAAATTAATAAAAATGCTGTTTTCATAATTCATAATTCATATTTTATATTCATGAATTTAATAACCTCTTCACAACAGGGAGACAAGTCAGCAGCTCAGCTTGGAACTCTCTCAAAGGATAATGGAATAGATAGACATCTAGGCAGGACTCTCGGTAAGGTTACCCTGTGGACACGCCTTTTAATGGCAGTTCTCATGAGATATCCTTCCTGAGATGATCTTCCATGGAATCCTAAATCCTGGACTACCATAGATGAGGGAATTAAGGGTCTGAGAGAATTTGCTGTTAGAGAGGTACTCTATGGTAACCCTGAAACTCTGAATTCAGGTGAAATTCCTGTAGGAACTGGTCTTGCTAAAAAGCTCATCAAACTTGCTCCTCCTAATTATGCAAATATTCTGGCAAGCAGAATTGTGGCAAGAAATTATGGTGGAGCTCCTCCTACGGTTCGCCAATTCACTGATCAAATGAGACAATTGGAGGATAGCCTAACATGTGTTTCTTTGGTTTCAGCCATTGAAACTCTGTCTGGAAAAATTGAGAATTGCATGAAAGAGCCGAAGCATGAATTTAATTGACACAAGGAAATAATTCCAATTCTTCCTCCAGATGGATACAAGTTTCATCAGTGAGGAATAGACATCCTCCAAGGATGTCATTCCAAAATAGACCAAACCAAAACAGACCACCAAGGCAATCACATGGGAGTATTTGGATAACTCTGCGTGATCAGTTTGGTGAGAACATGAACAGATGGGATGGTCAACCAACTGCTAATCTTTACAGGAGACTGAAGGAACTGCAAAGTGTCAGAACCTGAGGTAGCAATACCAGAAGGGTAGCTGTTACTTCCACAGTTCCCCAGGACAACACTAATAGCTCCAACAGTTCTAACATGGGACACTGTGCTCATTGCACATGTGGGCATATTCCCCATAACTAGGGGTGCCGTGAAGAGGTTATTAAATCTATGTATATGAAATATGAATTATGAAAATATTATTTTTATTAATTATCAAATTATTAATAACCAATGTATCAACAACTTATATGCATGTTCTAGTGCACGTTCGTGAAATACATTCCATAAGTGGCTTAGTATTATGATTAGAACTTAATTAAACTATCTACAGACTGTTTTTATGTTTTTTATAACAAAGGGTGCAGTTCCACCGGTGGCCACTCGGAGGAATGCAGACGGCTTCTGGCTATATACAGCAATATTACAATCTTTCTATGTGTCAGCGATTACTCTGCTACACGCAGATACTTTGAACTGAGTGCTAGTGGATGGAAAGCACATGGAAGATATTCTGTAGTTGTTGTTTGTAGCAAGGTAGAGGTCCGGCCAACTTCTGCCGCTGGACTGGTTCCTAGTCGAGTTGGACGGTGGTGTTGGGTACTGTCTCCTCTCTCCGCAGCACTGGAGAGGGAATACTGGAACCTGGGCTTATCTCGGAAGCAGGTTCCCCTCAGGACTCGGTCGGTTCCCTCCAGACAATAGGGATAGGTCCTGGTTGGGTTCGGCCCATGGGGTCGGCGCTGGGAGTCGGCTCGCATGGCAGGGTGGGGCGATGGTTGCTGGTTACTGGCCTTAAAGGAACAGCAGGACTCTCGGAATGGTCCAGGGTTCAGTGCAGTATAGGCACAAACAATGCTTTAGTCTTCCCTGAGGTTACAGGGCTCAGAGCAGCACACGTGGTGGCTCTTCTCTTGCTATGGCGGGGCTAGGTATATGTGGACTCAGTCTCGATCAAAATCCTTCTCCCCGACAGCTGGGCAGATCTTACCCTCGGGGGCTGGTCCAGTCCTCCGGTGGCACGGTGGGCTCGCCCAGTCGGTACGACTGGCTGTGGCGACTCTGCCTTCTCGGGCTCAGCGAAGGTCCTCCCTCTGGGGTGATCCTCACGATCAGGGTATTCCCCCTATGGGGGCCACTGAAGTTCGAGGGGGAGGTGATTCTAATGCAGGAGGACACACCAGCTGGGGTTTTCCCTGAGGCAAAACAGCCCAAGGTGAAGCAGCCTGAGGTGAAGCAGCCTGAGGTGAAGCAGCCTTCCCCAGGCATCAAGACTTGCTCCCTTAAAAAAAAGAGGAGGGTAATTGTTATTGGTGATTCCCTCCTGAGGGGAACGGAAGGCCCCGTATGTCGGCCAGACCTTACTCAGAGGGAACTTTGTTGCCTCCCAGGAGCTCAAGTTAGCGATGTTACCAGAAGGCTGCGTAGTCTGGTGCAGCCCTCTGACTACTATCCCTTAATAGTTATGCAGTTAGGGAATGATGATGTTGCAACCAGAACTCCCAGGGCTATCAAGAATGACTTCAAGGCCCTGGGGGATCTGGTGGAGGAGTCAGGTGCACAAATAATTTTTTTCTCTGTACCCTTAGTTGCAGGAGGGAATACAAGAAGGAACAGGACAGCAGCTGTAGTCAACAAGTGGCTTAGAGGCTTGTGCAGTCAGAAGAATTTTGGGTTTTTCGATCTTGAAAAACTTTCTACGGAAGCAGGTCAGCTGGTAACAGATGGAGTACATCTGTCCCAGAGGAGGGGGAAGGTCACAGTACACGAGAATGGCCTGTCCCCCAAAGGTAAAAAGATTCTGGGAAGGGAATTAGCAAGCCTCACTGACAGGGCTTTAAACTAGCTTCAGAGGGGGAAGGGGCTGAAACAAGTCCCCCCAGACAGGAGTCTGAGGGTGGTAAGCTGGAGTCAGGGGCGAAAACAGCAGCCTGGCTGAAGTGCATGTATACTAATACACGAAGCATGGGCAACAAACATGAGGAGCTGGAAGCCTTGTTGCAGCAGGAAACTTATGATGTAGTTGCCATCACGGAAACGTGGTGGGACAACTCACATGACTGGAGCGCTGCAATTGATGGCTACTGGCTCTTCAGGAGAGACAGGCAAGGAAGAAGGGGTGGAGGGGTGGCCCTGTACATCAGAGAGGCACTTGATGCCGTTGAGCTAGAGATCAGGGACGATCGGGTTGAGTGCTTGTGGGGGAGAATTAGATGGAAGGCCAGGAGGGCAGACATCCTGGTTGGAGTCTGTTATAGACCACCCAACCAGGAGGAAGATGTTGATGAAGCATTCTATAGGCAGCTTAAGGCTGTCTCAAGATCGCCGGAACTTGTTCTCATGGGTGACTTCAACCTGCCTGATATCTGCTGGGATCACAACATAGCAGAGAGGAGGCAATCTAAGAGGTTCTTACAGTGCATGGAGGACAGCTTTTTATCCCAAGTGCTGCGCGAGCCTACCAGGGGTAAGGCTATGCTTGACCTCCTCTTCACCAACAGGGAAGGGCTGGTGGGTGATGTGGTGGTCGGAGGGTATTTAGGCACCAGTGATCGCAAGATAATTGAATTTTCAGTATTCAGTCAAGCTAAGAGGGGCAGCAAGAAGACCTCCACTCTGGACTTCCGGAGGGCAGACTTCAGGCTACTCAAGGAACTAACTCAGAAGGTTCCTTGGGAAACAGCCCTTAAAAATAAAGGGGTCCAGGAGAGCTGGACCTACTTCAAGGTAATACTCTTGAAGGCGCAGGAACAGGCTGTGCCAACGTGCCAGAAGATGAGCCGCCGGGGCAGACGGCCAGCCTGGATGGGTAATGAACTTCTAAAGGAACTAAGGGAAAAAAAGAGGGTGTATCGTCTTTGGAAGAAAGGGGAGGCAACCCATGGAATGTTTAGGGATGTTGGTAGGTCTTGTAGGAAGAAAATTAGGGAGGCAAAAGCACATTTGGAGCTCAGACTGGCCTCTGCAGTGAAGGACAACAAAAAGTCCTTCTATAAATACATTAATAGCAAGAGGAAGGGCAAGGACAACCTCCACTCCTTGGTGGGCACGGAGGGGAACGTTGTAACAAAGGATGAAGAAAAGGCAGAGGTACTTAACACCTTCTTTGCCTCAATTTTTACTAGCAGGATGGAATGTCTTCCAGAAAGCTGGCCTGCAGAGCTGGCAGAAGGAGCCAGGGAGCAGCATAGTTCTCCTCTGTTCCAGGATGGGGTAATTAGAGATCCTCTCAGCTGCTTGAACCCCCACAAGTCCATAGGACCGGATGGGATCCATCCTAGGGTGCTGAGAGAGCTGGCAGATGAACTGGCCAAGCTTCTCTCCATCATTTTTTAGCAGTCCTGGCTCACTGGAGAGGTCCCAGAAGACTGGAAGCTGGCCAAAGTGGTGCCCATCCACAAGAAGGGACAGTTGGAAGAGCCAGGAAATTATAGGCCTGTCAGCCTGACCTCAGTGCCAGGCAAGATTATGGAGCAGGTCATCTTGAATGCAATCACACAGCACTTCCAGGATGACCAGGGGCTCAGGCCTAGCCAGCATGGATTTAGGAAGGGCAGGTCCTGCTTGACCAACCTGATCTCCTCCTATGATCAGGTGACCCGCCTGGTGGATGTGGGGAGGCCTGTGGATGTGGTCTACCTGGACCTCAGCAAGGCCTTTGACACCGTCCCCCACAGCAAACTCCTGGCCAAGCTGGCAGCCCACAGCTTTGACGGGAGCACACTGCGTTGGGTTAGGAACTGGCTGGAGGGCCGAGCCCAGAGAGTAGTGGTGAATGGAGCCACATCCAGTAAATTTGCGGATGACACCAAGCTGGGGGCAGGAGTTGATCTGCTGGAGGGTAGAGAGGCTTTGCAGAGGGACCTCAACAGGATGGACAGATGGACAGAATCCAACGGCATGAGATGTAACACATCCAAGTGCCGGGTTCTGCACATTGGCCACAACAACCCCATGCAGTGCTACAGGCTGGGGTCAGAGTGGCTGGAGAGCGGCCAGCCAGAGAGGGACCTGGGAGTACTGGTTGATGGGAGGCTGAACATGAGTCTGCAGTGTGCCCAGGCAGCCAAGAGGGCCAATGGCATCCTGGCCTGCATCAGGAACAGTGTGGCCAGCAGGAGCAGGGAGGTCATTCTGCCCCTGTACACTGCACTGGTTAGGCCACACCTAGAGTACTGTGTCCAGTTCTGGGCCCCTCAGTTTAGGAAGGATGTTGACTTGCTGGAACGTGACCAGAGAAGGGCAACAAAGAAGGTGTGGGGTTTGGAACACAAGCCCTACGAGGAGAGGCTGAGGGAGCTGGGGTTGCTTAGCTTGGAGAAGAGGAGACTGAGGGGTGACCTTATTGCTCTCTACAACTACCTGAAGGGAGATTGTAGACAGGCAGAGATTGGTATCTTCTCCCAGGCAGGCAGCACCAGAACAAGAGGACACAGTCTCAGGCTGCGCCAGGGGAGGTTTAGACTGTATGTTAGGAGGAAGTTCTATACAGAGAGAATGATTGCCCATTGGAATGGTCTGCCCGGGGAGGTGGTGGAGTCACCATCATTGGAGGTGTTCAGGAGGAGACTTGATGGGGTACTTGGTGCCATGATCTAGTTGTTTAGGTGGGTTGGATTGGTTGATAGGTTGGACGAGATGATCTTGAAGGTCTCTTCCAATCTGGATTTATTGTATTGTATTGTATGCGTGCATACAATAAGCTCAATGGCTGAGGCTGTGGCTCAAGAGCTGCTCACTCGAGCAAGTACAGAGACAAAGTGAAAGAGGGGGGCAACTTGTTTAGCAACAGGGCTAATACTTATAGATTCCTCGAGTCTGGGTTTGACCAATGGGCACTCTCATAGACAACTGGCTTCAGCCTATAGAAAGCGTGAAGCTGGAATTATGCCCATACTTAGTAATTGCACAAGCACTGTATGCGCTGAGTGCGTGCGGGCCTGGCTAATGCCTTGGCTTTTGTCTTCCTCCTGAAGGAGAGGAAACCTGTCCACATGCTGGGACCAGATCTAGTATGTAGGCAGAATGTGCCTTCACCACACAGGGGGAGGAGAGCGATTATAGAGATAACAGAATCTATTGGGTTGTGTACATCCAGTTGCCTGGTACTTTACAATTTCAGAATTACAGGACCTTGGTTGACACAGGAGCTCAGTGCACCATAATGCCATCAAATTATCAGGGGTCAGAGCCTATAACTATTCTGGGAGTCACTGGTGGATCTCAAGAATTAACTAAGGTGGAGGTTGATATAAGTTTAACTGGTAAACAGTGGAAGAAGCATACAGTTGTGACCGGACCTGACGCACCTTGTATTCTGGGAATTGATTTTCTGAGAGAAGGGCATTTCAAAGATCCTAAAGGTTACAAATGGGCTTTTGGAGTAGCATCTGGAGAAATTGATGGACAAAAACTGAAGCTGTCTGTTAGACCTGAGCTTTCTGATGAACCTGCAGTTGTGGGACAACACAAGATTGAGGACATTAAATTTCCAGTTGCTCGGCAGACTGATCATCACAGACAATACAGAACCAACCGTGACTCTTTGTTGCCCATTCAGAATCTGATTCGTCAGTTGGAGAGTCAGAAAGTCATCAGCAAAACGCATTCCCCTTTCAACAGTCCAGTGTGGCCTGTGTGAAAGCAGAATGGAGACTGGCGTCTGACAGTTGACTACCGAGCCCTGAATGAAGTAACTCCACCTATGAGTGCAGCAGTACCAGACAGGATGGAACTCCAGTATGAGCTGGAATCCAAAGAGGCCAAATGGTATGCTACCATAGACACTGCTAATGCTTTCTTCTCTATTCCCATAGCAGAGGAATACGGCCTCAGTTTGCTTTCACCTGGAGAGGAATCAGTACACTTTGAAGATATTGCCAATGGGCTGGATCCACAGCTCCAGCATCTGTCATGCCGTGATCCACGATGCTCTGGAGAAAGGTGGTGCTCCAGAACACCTTCTGTATCGGTTAAAGATAAAGCTAAAAATTCCATCGGAAAGGCTGCTCTGAACGGTGCTGTTGGTGGTTCTGGCAATCAGCCAGCTGCTGCGGCAGCGGCAGCGCCTAACATGGCGGCTCCCACGTCCTCGGCAGCCATTAATGCGGCAAAGCCAGTTCCTCCTTCTTCTTCAGCAGGACCGGAAGTGTCCTCTGCAGCAGCTGATCCGTCTCAGAACCTGTCAGCTTCTGTTAAGCCAGCTGTAAATTCAAACACAGCTCCAGTTAAGCAGGTAGCTGTTTTAAAGACGAGAGGTGCAAAGGCCAAAGCTGATTCAGAAGCTGATGCTGGTGAGGGAACTTCTGCTTTAAGAGACCCTGCTGAGGAAGAGGAGAAGCCCTATGAGGAGAGGCTGAGGGAGCTGGGGTTGCTTAGCCTGGAGAAGAGGAGACTGAGGGGTGACCTTATTGCTCTCTACAACTACTGAAGGGAGGTTGTAGCCAGGCGGAGGTTGGTCTCTTCTCCCAGGCAGCCAGTACCAGAACAAGGACACAGTCTCGCTGCGCCAGGGCAGGTTTAGACTGGAAGTTAGGAAGAAGTTCTATACTGAGAGAGTGATTGCCCACTGGAATCAGCTGCCTGTGGAAGTGGTGGAGTCACCTTCATTGGAGGTGTTCAAGAAGAGGCTTGATGGGGTGCTTGGTGCCAGGGTTTAGTTTTTTGGTTGTTTAGGTGGGTTGTATTGTACTGTATTGTACTGTATTGTACTCTTTTGTACTGTATTGTACTGTATGGTACTGTGTTGTGTTTTGGGTGGGTTGGATTGGTTGATGGGTTGGGCGTGATGATCTTGAAGGTCTCTTCCAACCTGTTGTATTGTATTGTATTGTATTGTATTGTATTATTTGTCTTAAAGATATAGCTGAGTTATTGAGAACATCACTGGATGGAGATGCAGGGCAAATTGCTGACAGCAGAACAACTAGAGGTGGTACTCCTGACCTGAAAGAGATTCTTAGGAGAGTGACAATAAGATTAATGGGACAACAAGTTCAGGAAGAGGAGGAAGAGGAGGAGACAGATGATATTCTGGACTGTTCTTCACCAAGGGAAGAGCTAAGGAATGTGCGTAAAGATTACATCAGAGCAGATAAGGAGCCAATTCTAGCTTGGCTTGGTAGATGCTACGATACAGGTGCTCCAGCTCTAATGGTTGGAGACAAGTCAGCAGCTCAACTAGGAACTCTCTCAAAGGATAATGGAATAGATAGACATCTAGGCAGGACTCTCGGTAAGGTTACTCTGTGGATACGCCTTTTAATGGCAACTCTCATGAGATATCCTTCCCGAGATGATCTCCCATGGAATCCTAAGCCCTGGACTACCATAGAGGAGGGAATTAAGCATCTGAGAGAATTTGCTGTTAGAGAGGTACTCTATGGTGGCCATGAGACTCTGAATCCTGATGAAATTCCTGTAGGAACTGGTCTTGCTAAAAAGCTCATCAAACTTGCTCCTCCTAATTATGCAAATATTCTGGCAAGCAGAATTGTGGCAAGAAATTATGGCGGAGCATCTCCTATGGTTGGCCAATTCACTGATCAAATGAGACAATTGGAGGATAGCATGACACGTGTTTCGTTGGTTTCAGCCATTGAAACTCTGTCTGGTGAGATAAAGAATTGCATGAAAGAGATGAAGGATGAAATTGAAAATTCCATATCCCAATTGACACAGAGAGATAATTCCAATTCTTCCTCCGGATGTATACAGGTTTCCTCTGTGAGGAATAGACGTCCTCCAAGGATGTCATTCCAAAACAGGTCATTCCAAAACAGATCCAAACAAAACAGACCACCAAGGCAATCACATGGTAGTATTTGGATAACTCTGCGTGATCAGTTTGGTGAGAACATGAGCAGATGGGATGGTCAACCAACTGCTAATCTTTTCAGGAGGCTGAGGGAACGCAAAGTGGCAGAACCCAAGGTAGCAATACCAGAAGGGTAGCTGTACTTCCGCAGTTCCCCAGGACAACTCTAGTAGCTCCAACAGTGGCTCCAGGTCTAGCACTGCACACTGTGCTCATTGCACATGTGGGCATGTTCCCATAACTAGGGCTGCCCTGCCTCCCGCCAGGGGGAGGAGAGGGGTAACAGAGATAATAGAATCTATTGGGATGTGTACATCCAGTGGCCTGGCACTTCACAATTTCAGAAGTACAGGGCCTTGGTTGACACAGGGGCTCAGTGCACCATAATGCCATCAAATTATCAGGGATCAGAAGCTATAACTATTCTGGGAGTCACTGGTGGATCTCAAGAGTTAACTAAGGTGGAGGTTGATATAAGTTTAACTGGTAAACAGTGGAGGAAGCACACAGTTGTGACCGGACCTGACGCACCTTGTATTCTGGGAATTGATTTTCTGAGAGAAGGGCGTTTTAGAGACCCTAGAGGTTACAAATGGGCTCTTGGAGTAGCATCTGTAGAAATGATGGACAAAGCTGAAGCTGTCTGTTAGACCTGATCTTTCTGATGAATCTGCAGTTGTGGGACAACACAGATTGAGGACATTAAATGCCGGTTGCTTCTCAGACTGTGCATCACAGGCAATACAGAACCAACCGTGACTCTTTGTTGCCCATTCAGAATCTGATTCGTCAGTTAGAGAGTCAGAAAGTCATCAGCAAAACTCATTCACCTTTCAACAGTCCAGTGTGGCCTGTGCGAAAGCAGAATGGAGACTGGCGTCTGACAGTCGACTACCGAGCTCTGAATGAAGTAACTCCACCTATGAGTGCAGCAGTACCAGACAGGATGGAACTCCAGTATGAGCTGGAATCCAAAGAGGCCAAATGGTATGCTACCATAGACATTGCTAATGCTTTCTTCTCTATTCCCATAGCAGAGGAATACGGCCTCAGTTTGCTTTCACCTGGAGAGGAATCCAGTACACTTTCAACAGGTTGCCAATGGGCTGGATCCACAGCTCCAGCATCTGTCATGCCGTGATCCACGATGCTCTGGAGAAAGGTGGTGCTCCAGAACACATTCAGTTCTTTGATGATATCATAGTCCGGGGTAAAACTGCTGAGGAACTCTTCGAGAAAGGTAACAAAATCATTGACATTCTTCTGAGCGCAGGTTTCGCCATCAAGCGAGACACGGTTAAAGGATACACCAGAGAGATCCAATTTCTGGGAGTGTGTAGTGGGTTGAGGCAGCCCCCCTCCCCACCACGGGCAAAAAATAACAACTCAGACAAACAGATTGCAGAAGTGATAGAAAGTTTAAATGAAAAAGCAGTGAACGTTTACAGAGAGCCGGAAGCGCAGTGACAAGAGAAAATCCCAAAACATACCCAGGAAGATCCCATCCCCACCTAGGGGTACATCCAAGACCCCCAGGGCTCCTTCTTCCCCCCTCCCCACTGCTAGGCTGTGACCGGTAGAGGCTTTGCCTTTAAGAAAGAGACAGTTGCTGAACACTCTGGCTGAATGTTTATGATATTTAAACAAAAAACAGATAGTCTAAACTAATTTCATTGGTAGATTGTAGAATGCAATTTTAAGTTTGGGTTCTGTTAGTCAGTCTGGTCTGGGTTCAGGCTGGGTGCAGTCTGTGCTTCTCTGTCCTGTGGGCTGGACGGCTCCTCTCTTTCTGAAGCAGGAATGGCCTTGAGTTAACAGCTAACCAGATAAGAAAAAAGTCCATTGGGAAGGCTGCTCTGTGGGATTGGCTAAAGAACTGGAAAAGGAATGGTTGGCAGAGAAAAGGAAAGCCTATATGGGCAGCTGACCTGTGGCAGGACATTGATGATGGAATCGAGAGAATTCCACTGAAGGTGAGACACATTGATGCTCACATCCCTAAGAGCAAAGCTACTGAGGAACAGCAACACAACCATCAGGCAGATCTAGCTGCAAGAGTTTCTCAAGTAGACATGACTCTGATCTTGATCTCGACTGGAAACACCCAGGTGAGATATTCTTAGCTCGGTGGGCTCACCTTTCCTCAGGACATCAAGGCAGAGATGCAACATACCAGTGGGCTCATGACAGATCCATAGACATTTCCATGGATGCTATTACACAAGTCATCCATGACTGTGACATTTGTGCTGCA
This sequence comes from Colaptes auratus, assembly GCA_015227895.2. Classification (NCBI taxonomy): domain Eukaryota; kingdom Metazoa; phylum Chordata; class Aves; order Piciformes; family Picidae; genus Colaptes; species Colaptes auratus. Next base: position 5,233,332 of record JAAWVA010000039.1, on the reverse strand, counting down.
ATTAAGCAGGCAAAGAGACTTAAGCCCTTATGGTATGGTTACAGATGGTCCAAGTACAAGTATGGTGAAGCTTGGCAAATTGACTACATCACTCTACCACGTTCTCGTTCTGGTAAGCAGTATGTGCTTACTATGGTAGAGGCAAACACTGGATGGTTGGAAACTTATCCAGTTCCACATGCAACTGCACGCAACACCATTCTTGGTCTGGAGAGACAAATCCTGTGGAGACCCGGAACTCCAGAGAGGATTGAGTGAGACAACGGAACTCACTTCAAAAACAACCTTGTAAAGAGCTGGGCCAAAGAGCACGGCATTGAGTGGATATTCCACATCCCCTACTATGCACCAGCTGCAGGGAAGATTGAACGCTGCAATGGTTTGCTGAAGACCACTCTTCAGACCACTGGCTGGTAAATAGTAGAGGTTCAGTGAACCGAGGTGGACCGGCACATTCAGATCTGCTGCAGAAAGTTAAGGTGATAGAGTTCCTGTTGTTAAAGAAAAGAATCTGTTAGGTAAAACTGTTTGGGTATTTTCTCCCTCAGGAGAGGCTAAACCTGACCGAGGGGTGGTTTCAACTGAAGGTCCGGGTCACACTTAGTGGGTAATGCAAGAGAATGGTGAAATTCAGTGTATTCCACAAAGAAATTTAACTTTAGCTGAAAGAGTTTAATTTCAGAGTGTTGTACAGCTACATCACGCCCAAAGGAAGAATCCTTGAGGAATCCACGGTGCACAAACCCTGAGAACCCTGAGAGCCCTGAGTCAACTGAGAGTCCCTGTGTCCCTGTTTCCCTTTTCTTCGCTTCGTCTGCGAAGAGACAAACTGTTTTCCATTTTTCTTGTTTCTTGGACTTCTGAATCATCTACACCTGAGGATAGCCAGAATGGACTATGAACTTCACTTACAAATTGTAGCTATTGCTTTAGATTGGATGGACAGTATGAACAGCCAATGAAATTGTTTAGAAGAGGTGGATTCTGACCGGTTGAGGCTATGCCTTTAAGAAAGAGACAGTTGCTGAACACTCTGGCTGATTGTTTTTGATATTTAAACAAAAACAAGATAGTCTAAACTAATTTCATTGGTAGATTGTAGAATGCAATTTTAAGTTTGGGTTCTGTTAGTTCAGTCTGGTCTGGGTTCAGGCTGGGTGCAGTCTGTGCTTCTCTGTCCTGCGGACTGGACGGCTTCTCTCTTTCTGAAGCAGGAACGGCCTTGAGTTAACAGCTAACCAGTTAAGAAAATACAATATAAGTGTGGATTCTGTGGCTCAGGTAGTAGGGCATGAGACTGTGAGTGCTGAGGTCATGGGTTCGAATCTTGCAGTGGGCAACAGAGCCATGCAAGAATTAGTTTTCTTATCTGGTTAGAGAAAGAGATTCTAGCTGCCTATGAAGGCGTGAACGCATCTTCTGAAGTGATTGGAACTGAATCAGAACTTCTCTTAGCTCCCAGATTACCAGTTTTGAATTGGATGTTCAAAGGCAAAGGTTCCACACCACATCATGCAACAGATTCCACATGGTCTAAGTGGATGGCTCTAATAACACAGAGAGCTTGAATGGGAAATCTTGAAAGACCTGTTCTGGTGGAGGTGATGTCAAGTTGGCCTGAAGGTACCAACTGTACTAAACCTCCAGAGGAGAGAGTAACTCGTGCTGAGGAAGCTCCTCCTCATAATGACAAAAAGAAATATGCTTTGTTCACAGATGGTTCCTGTCGTCTTGTTGGGAACAAGCGAAGGTCGAGGTCACAGTATCACTGTATCACAGTATCAATAAGGTTGGAAGAGACCTCGAAGATCATCAAGTCCAACCTGTCACCACAGACCCCATGACTAGACCATGGAACCTAGTGCCATGTCCAGTCCCCTCTTGAACACATGCAGGGACGGAGGTCTGCAGTGTGGAGTCCAACACAGCAAGTTGCAGAAGCAAAGGACGGAGAAGGAGAATCCAGTCAATTTGCCAAATGACGTAGCTGAACATGGGAGATGGCTGAAGCTTAATCTCTACACCGACTCATGGATGGTAGCCAATGCTCTGTGGGGTTTGCTAAAGGACTGGAAAAAGAATGGTTGGCAGAGAAAAGGAAAGCCCATTTGGGCAGCTGACCTGTGGCAGGACATTGCTGATCGAATCAAGAGAATTCCAGTGAAGGTGAGTGTGGTGGTGAGAGAAAGTTCTTCCCCACACACAAAGAAACCATGGCTAACTCAGCTGGAGAACCAGATGAATGGGCTATTTTTACAAGCCGATTGGGATGCAATGAATATGTACACAATATACAGTATTTACAATATATACAGAAATATGCATCAATTAATGTAATACAGAAGACCTTTCCCTCCTCCAGCCAGGAGGGTCCCCCCCCCGGTACCCCCTCTCTCCCCCTTCCTCCCTTTTTTCCAAACAAAGGGTTAGAGAGAAAGAAAGGTAATTATTAAGGAGGAAAATTCTGTTAGCTCAAAGCTTATTTAGTTTTCTATCTGGTTAGCCCAGTTAATTCAAGGTCGACTCCGTCCAGCAGCTGTGGCTCAGAGAGAGACAGAAACAGACAGGAAGGCAGGCAGGAACAGACAGAACTGAACTGAAATTCAAACAGAACTAAAACTTAAAGTTGCATTCTACCAATCTACAAATGAAATTTGTTTAGAATATCTTGTTTTCATTATTATTCCCTAAACATTCAGCCAGAGTGTTCCAGCAACTGTCCCTTTCTTAAAGGCAAGACTTAAAATGGTCACAATCCACCCCTTCTAAACAATTTCATTGGCTGTTTATACTGTCCATCCAATCTAAAACAATATCTACAATTTGTAAACAAAGTTCAGAGTCCATTCCGGCTATCCTCAGGTGTAGATGATTCAGAAGTCCAAGAAAATCAGGAAACAAGAAAATGGAAAACAATTTGTCGCTTTGCAGACAAAGCGAAGAAAAGGAAAACAGGGATACAGGGACTCTCAGGAGACTCAGGGCTCTCAGGGTTCTCAGGATTCGCGCACCGTAGATTTTCCTCATGGATTCTTCCTGTGGGCACGATGTAGCTGTAACACACTCTGAAATTAAACTCTTTCAGCTAAAGTTAAATGTCTTTGTGGAATACCCTGGATCTCACCATTCTCTTGCATTACCCAATAAGTGTGAACAGGATATTCATCTGAAAGCACCCCTCAGACAGGTTTAGCCTCTCCTGAGGGAGAAAATACCCAAACAGTTTTACCTAACAGATTCTTTTCTCTAACAACAGGAACTCTATCACCTTCTGCTTTCTGTAGCAGATCTGAATGTGCCGGTCCACCTCGGTTCACTGAACCTCTACTATTTACCAGCCAGGTTGCTTGTGCTAAATGCTTTTCCCAGTTTTTCAAAGATCCACCCCCCATGGCTTTAAGAGTGGTCTTCAGCAAACTGTTGTAGCGTTCAATCTTCCCTGCAGCTGGTGCATAGCAGGGAATGTGGAATATCAACTCAATGCTGTGCTCTTTGGCCCGGCTCTTTACAAGGTTGTTTTTGAAGTGAGTTCCGTTGTCTCACTCAATCCTCTCTGAAGTTCCGTGTCTCCACAGGATTTGTCTCTCCAGACCAAGAATGGTGTTGTGTGCAGTTGCATGTGGAACTGGATAAGTTTGCAACCATCCAGTGTTTGCCTCTACCATAGTAAGCACATACTGCTTACCAGAATGTGAACGTGGTAGAGTGATATAGTCAATTTGCCAAGCTTCACCATACTTGTACTTGGACCATCTGTGACCATACCATAAGGGCTTAATTCACTTTGCCTGCTTAATTGCAGCACAAATGTCACAGCCATGGATGACTTGTGTGGTAGCATCCATGGAAATGTCTATGGATCTGTCATGAGCCCACTGGTAGGTTGCATCTCTGCCTTGATGTCCTGAGGAATCGTGAGCCCACCGAGCTAAGAATATCTCACCTCGGTGTTTCCAGTAGAAATCAAGCTCAGAGTCCATGTCTACTTGAGAAACTCTTGCAGCTAGATCTGCCTGATAGTTGTGTTGCTGTTCTTCAGTAGCTTTGATCTTAGGAACATGAGCATCGATGTGTCACACCTGCACTGCAATTATCTCGATTTGAAGAGAATGTCCTGCCACAGGGTCAGCTGCCCAAATAGGCTTTCCTTTTCTCTGCCAATCATTCCTTTTCTATTCCTTTAGCCAACCCCACAGAGCATTGGCTACCATCCATGAATTGGTGTAGAGATAAAGCTTTGGCCACCTCTCACGTTCAGCTATGTCAAGAGCTAGCTGGACAGCTTTTCCCTCTGCAAACTGACTGGATTCTCCTTCTCCGTCCTTTGCCTCTGCAACTCCGCGTGTTGGACTCCACACTGCAGACTTCCACCTTCGCTTGTTCCTGTCAAGACGACAGGAACTGTGTGTGAACAAAGCATATTTCTTTTCATCATCAGAAAGGTCATTATAAGGAGGAGCTTCCTCAGCACGAGTTACTCTCTCCTCTGGAGGATTAGTATAGTTGGTATCTTCAGGCTAACTTGTGATCACGTCCACTAGACCAGGTCTTTCAAGATTTCCCATTCGAGCTCTTTGTGTTATCAGAGCCATCCACTTAGACCATGTGGAGTCTGTGGCATGATGTGGTGTGGAACCCTTGCCTTTGAACATCCAATTCAAAACTGGTAATCTGGGAGCTAGGAGAAGTTGTGATTCAGTTCCAATCACTTCAGAAGATGCTTTCACTCCTTCATAGGCAGCTAGAATCTCTTTCTCTGTTGGAGAATAATTATCCTCTGAACCTCTGTAACCTCTACTCCAGAAACCAAGAGGTCGTCCACGTGTCTCACCTGGAGCTCTTTGCCACAGGCACCAGGTTGGACCCGTGACACTTGCAGCGGTATACAAAATGTTCTTAATGTCTGGACCATCTCGGACAGGTCCCAGACCCATTGCTTGAACCACCTCTTGCTTTATCTGATCAAAAGCTGCTTTTTGTTCAGGTCCCCTGTGGAAATTGTTTCTCTTTCGAGTCACATCATACAGAGGTTTCACAATCTGACTGTATCCAGGAATGTGCAGTCTCCAAAATCCCACTATCCCCAAGAAACGTAGAGTTTCTTGCTTGTTCATGGGATTGGCCATGGTAGAGACTCTATTTACCACATCCACTGGAATGTGTAGGCGTCCATCCTGCCACCGCACTCCCAGAAACTGGATCTCTCTGGTAGGTCCTTTCACCTTGTCTCGCTTGATGGCGAAACCTGCACTCCGGAGAAGGTCAATGACTTTGTTACCTTTCTCAAAGACTTCCTCAGCAGTATTACCCCAGACGATGATATCGTCGATGAACTGGATGTGTTCTGGAGCACCACCTTTCTCCAGAGCATCGTGGATCACTGCATGACAGATGCTGGAGCTGTGGATCCAGCCCATTGGCAATCTGTTGAAAGTGTACTGGATTCCTCTCCAGGTGAAAACAGACTGAGGCCTGCATTCTTCTGCAATGGGAATAGAGAAGAAGGCATTAGCAATGTCTATGGTAGCATACCATTTGGCCTCTTGGCATTCCAGCTCATACTGGAGTTCCACCATGTCTGGTACTGCTGCACTCATAGGTGGAGTTACTTCATTCAGGGCTCGGTAGTCGACTGTCAGACGCCAGTCTCCATTCTGCTTTCACACAGGCCACACTGGACTGTTGAAAGGTGAATGAGTTTTGCTGACCAGCGCGTGGCTGAGAGAGCAGGCAGTGGCAAGGAACTCGGCTCAGCCTTCTCACTGACGGGAGGGGGAAAAAAAAAAAAAGGCAGGTGGAGAGGGTGATTAAGAGGGTGGTTACAGCAGCATTACAGCAACATGGTTACTACTAGAAGTAAGGCTAGTAGAAGAACAGTGGGCACCCAAACAGAGGCCACTCACAAGCATGCTGGTGTTCAGGTGGGTGGCTACAGTGAGTGCTGGGATCTGGCACTCGACATGGAGGATGGAAGGAACAACTCCTGTGTCAGGTGTGAGCAGATCAGGGATCTGATGAGCATGGTGGCTGAACTAAAAGAAGAGGTAGAAAGGCTAAGAGCTGTAAGAGACAGCAAAAGGAACATTGACTATTTCCAAAATCTAACCTCTACTAAACCAGAACAGGGGGTGACTCTTAGTGGAACAGGGAGTTTGATACCTTCTCATCAGCAAGCCTCTCAGCCTCCCTGCAGTAACCCACAAGGGCAGGGCCAATGGGAGCAGGTCTCTGCCCGACGGAAGAAATGCAGACGGAGCACGCCTGCTACTTTGAGTAGCACGCTGCCCAGAGTGCAGGTACAGAATAGGTATGAGGCTCTGCAGGAGGAACAGGTCATAGGTGAGGACGAGGACTCAAGGAAGACAGAAGCTGCACCAATGACAGGTTGCCTCAGGCCAGCTATCAAAACTAGACCGGAAAAGAAACCTCGTAGGGTCATCGTTATAGGAGACTCCCTACTGAAGGGAGCAGAGGGCCCAATATGCAGACCAGACCCATTTCATAGGGAGATCTGCTGCCTCCCTGGTGCCCAAGTAAAGGACATTATAGGCAAAATTCCCAAACTCGTGACTCCTTCAGACTACTACCCACTGCTTGTCTTTCAGGTGGGTAGTGACGATGCAACAACAAGAGGCTCACAATCAATTAAAAGAGATTTCAGAACCTTGGGGCACCTGCTAAAGGGATCAGGCGCTCAGGTTGTGTTCTCTGCTATCCCTCTAATGTCAGCGATGGATGAGGGAACACTGAGGAAGAGCCAACAGGTCAATTCATAGCTCCGGGGCTGGTGCCATCTACAGGGATTTGGGTTCTACAATCATGGCTTGGTTTACAAGGCACCAGAGCTGCAAACAACTAATGGGACACACTTGTCCCAGAGGGGGAAAAGGATCCTGGGGCAGGGATTGGCAGGGCTCATTGACAGGGCTTTAAACTAGATTTGAAGGGGGAAGGGGTTAATAATCTCCTCCTGGCCTGTGACAAACAGAGGGGCAGCTCACCAGAGGCAGTGGGATGGAGAGCTGGTAAGGGCTCTCAACTTGCTGCCCTGAGGCGAGACACAGATGATACACCAGGACACCCTGTGGAAACCAAGGGGAATTGGCAGAAGAGGACAACAGGGCCAGCCCAGCTGAAGTGATTCTATGCAAATGCACGCAGCTTGGGCAACAAACAGGATGAATTAAGGGCCACCGTGCTGCTGGGAGGCCATGACATAGTGGGCATTACTGAAACTTGGTGGGATGATTCCCATGACTGGAATGTAGGGATAGGCGGGTATAAGCTTTTTAGGAAGGATAGGCAGGGAAGGAGAGGAGGAGGTGTTGCCCTCTATTTCAAGAACCAGCTGGAATCAGCAGAACTCCACCTGGGGAGGGATGATGAGATGGTTGAAAGTGTATGGGTTAGAATTAAAGGCAAGACAGGGGAAGGAGATATTACTGTGGGAGTCTCCTACAGCCCACCGGACCAGCAGAACCAAGCAGATGAGGCCCTCCACAGGCAAATAGAAGCGGCTTCCAGGTCACAAGCCCTGGTCCTCATGGGTGATTTCAACCACCCTGACATCTGCTGGAGGGACAACACAGCAAGGCACCAGCAATCCAGGATGTTCCTGGACTGCATAGAAGACAACTTCCTCCTCCAAATGGTAGAGGAACCAACAAGAACAGGTGCTCTGCTGGACCTTGTTCTCACCAACAGGGAAGGGCTGGTAACCAATGTGAGGCTCAGAGACAGCCTTGGCTGCAATGAGCATGAAGCAGTTGAATTTAATATCCTCAGGGCTATCAGGAGGACCTATTCTAAGCTTATGACCCTAGACTGTAGGCGTGCAGACTTCGATCGCTTCAGGAATCTGCTAGCCAAAGTGTCGTGGGACAAAGCCCTGGAGGGAAGAGGGATCCAGGACAGCTGGTCAGTATTCAAGGACCACCTCCTCTGTGTCCAGGAGCTATGTATACCAACAAAGAGAAAAGCTGGGAAGAACGCTAGGAGGCCTGCCTGGATGAACAAGGAGCTCCTGGACACACTATTACTTAAAAAGAAACTCTACAGGAAGTGGAGGGAAGGACAGATAGAACAGGGGGGATATAAGGAAGCTGCCCGAGCAGCAAGAGGCCTGGTTAGGAAAGCCAAAGCAGAGTTCAAATTAAATCTAGCCAGGGAGGTTAAAGGGAGCACTAAGAACTTCTACAGGTATATTAATGGCATGAAGAAGAGTAGGGAAGGTGTGGGCCCCCTCAGAAAGGAAAGTGGTGAATTAGTCACAAGTGATGTGGAAAAGGCTGAGGTACTCAATAACTTCTTTACCTCAGTCTTCACTGCAAGGGCCTCCAGCCACACTCCTGGTGTCATGGAAGACGATGCCAGGGACGGGGAGGAAGGACTGCCCATCGTAAGTGAAGCTCAGGTTCGTGATCACCTGAAGAACCTGAAAGTGTTCAAGTCCATGGGACCTGACGGGATACACTCACGGGTGCTGAGATGAGGTTGCTAAGCCCCTCGCTATTCTATTCCAAAAGTCATGGCAGACTGGGGAAGTCCCCACAGACTGGAAAAGGGGAAACATTGCTCCCATTTTCAAAAAGGGTAAGAAGGAGGAACCAGGGAACTACAGGCCAGTCAGTCTCACCTCTGTGCCAGGAAAGATCATGGAACAGATCCTCCTGGAGGCACTACTGACTCAGAAGAATAGTGAGGAGGTGATTGGGAGCAGTCAGCATGGCTTTGCCAAGGGCAAATCCTGCCTGACAAACCTGGTGGCCTTCTATGAACAGGTGACAACATTAATAGCTGAGGGGCGAGCAACTGATGTCGTTTACCTGGACCTGAGCAAAGCCTTTGACACTGTCCCACACCACATCCTGGTCTCCAAGCTGGTGACACATGGGTTTGATGGATGGACCACTAGATGGATAAAGAACTGGCTTGATGGCCTGTTGCAGTTTGGGCTGGGTGCCCTCTGCTACATGAGGTGCTTCCTGTGTCCAGAGGTCCAGCCCAGTGGGTGGACACAGGAAACTAGGTATTTCTACCATAATTCTCTGCACCACCACTATAAGATCCAGTGCGAGGTCTGGCACCTCCTCGTTCTTCCTCGCCGCCGCCCGGTAACTGGGGGAGATGTTGTCTCCCGGCCATGGGCCTGGCTAGGCCCAAGGCCACTTGGGGATGGGCAGTCTCAGATCTGGCCAGCTGAGACTAGCCTAGCAGTGGGGAGGGGGGAAGAAGGAGCCCTGGGGGTCTTGGATGTACCCCCAGGTGGGGATGGGATCTTTCTGGGTATGCTTTGGGATTATCTTTTGTCACTGTGCTTCTCCTCTCTCTGTAAACATTCACTGCTTTTTCATTTAAACTTTCCATCACTTCTGCAATCCGTTTGTCTGAGTTTTTATTTTTGCCCGTAGTGGGGAGGGGGGGGCTGCCTCAACCCACTACATGGCCGCACCCAAAGAATGGCTGTCAACGGGTCCATGTCCCAGTGGAGGCCAGTGACAAGCGGAGTCCCTCAGGGATCAGTCCTGGGACCAGGCTTCTCCAACATCTTTGTGGGTGCCATGGACAGTGGCATTGAGTGCACCCTCAGCAAGTTTGCTGATGACACCAAGCTGTGTGGTGCAGCAGACACGCTGGAGGGAAGGGATGCCATCCAGAGGGACCTTGACAGGCTGGAGAGGTGGGCACAAGCCAACCTCATGAGCTTCAACAAGACCAAGTGCAGGGTCCTGCATCTGGGTCGAGGCAACCCCTGGCACAAATCCAGGCTGGGCATGGACTGGCTGGGGAGCAGCCCTGAGGAGAGAGACTTGGGGGTGCTGGTGGACAAGAAGCTCAACATGAGCTCTCAATGTGCACTTGCAGCCCGGAAAGCCAATCAGATCCTGGGCTGCATCAGGAGAAGTGTGGCCAGCAGGCCAAGGGAGGTGATTCTCCCCCTCTACTCAGCTCTGGTGAGACCCCACCTGGAGTACTGCGTCCAGTTTTGGAGCCCCTATTACAGGAGGGATGTGGAGGTGCTGGAACGTGTCCAGAGAAGGGCCACGAGGATGATCAGAGGGCTGGAGGACCTCTCCTATGAGGACAGACTGAAGGAGTTGGGGCTGTTCAGTCTGGAGAAGAGAAGGCTCCGAGGTGACCTCATTGTGGTCTTCCAGTATCTGAAGGGGGCCTACAAGAAGGCTGGGGAGGGACTTCTCAGACTATCAGGTAGTGATAGGACTAGGGGGAATGGAATGAAGCTGGAGGTGGGGAGATTCAGGCTGGATGTGAGGAGGAAGTTCTTCACCGTGAGGGTGGTGAGGCCCTGGAATGGGTTGTCGAGGGAGGTGGTTGAGGCCCCGTCCCTTGAGGTGTTTAAGACCAGGCTGGATGAGGCTCTGGTCAGCCTGATCGAGTCTAGGATGTCCCTGCCCATGGCAGGGGGGTTGGAACTAGATGATCCTTGTGGTCCCTTCCAACCCTGACTGATACTATGATACTATGATACTTTGCACTCCCTGCAGGGCATTTTTCCCCGGGAATCTGAGTCTGTTCCACTCCCCCCTCCCTGCCCAGCTAGGGTATAAAACGCAGGGCATCGTAGCTGTTAGCTCCTTTTGGCTCCTTCCTCTGCTGGATTAGAGCTACTGCATCTGCCCTCTTGCTCCTCTGCCATGTGGTCAGACCTGATCCTTCTCCCTGCTGCCTCCATGCCTCCTCAGAGAAAGACTGGTTTTGTGTTATTCTCTTTTTTTTTGTCCCACTCTTATCCATCCTTGTTCCTTGCCCTTGTGAAGCTTTCCTGTTATTGTTATATATGTATTGCTTAAAGACGACTCTTTACCTCTCTACTTCCAAGCCGACTCCAAATTATTATTTGGTGGATTATTTGTTCCTTCCTTTTCTCCCCTCTCTGTTGGGAGGGAGGAAGGGGGGAGTAGGGGAGAGATTCTCAGCCTTGCCCCCATCTGAGCTCTTAACTCCCAGTTAAGGCTCAAACCACCACACTAACCCAACACATAGTGTTGCTGTCCAAGCCATGAGCTGCTAGCTTAGCCAGCAGTTTGCTGTGGGGGGCGGTGTCAAAGGCCTTGCTGAAGGCCAGGTAGACCACATCTACAGGCCTCCCCACATTCACCAGGTGGGTCACCTGATCATAGGAGGAGATCCGGTTGGAGAGGCAGAATCTGCCCTTCCTAAATCCATGCTGGCTGGATTGTGACTGGCCCAGGGGCCCCATGCACCCTTGGCATCTGTGGTAGGGTAAGAAAGTTCCCTCCCCACACGCAAAGAAAGAAACCACATCTAGCTCAGTCAGAAAAGCAGATGAAAGCTATATTTACAGGCAGAAATGGAATGCAATGAATATGTACACAAATATACAATATTTACAATATATACAGAAATACACAGCAATGAACGTAATGCAGAAAAGCCTTTTCCCTCCAGCTGGCCAGGGGGGTTCCCTGAACCCCCGTCTCCCCCTCCCTACCTCCCCTTTTTCCCAAAAAAGGGTTAGAGGGAGAGAGAAAGGCAATTAAGGAGAAAAATTCTGTTAGTTCAAAGCAAATGCAAGAATTAGTTTTCTTATCTGGTTAGCTTTGTTAACCAAGGTCACTCCTGCTTCAGAAAGAGAGAAGCCGTCCAGCCCACAGGACAGAGGAGCACAGACTGAACACAGCCTGAACCCAGACCAGACTGAACTAACAGAACCCAAACTTAAAATTGCATTCTACAATCTACCAATGAAATTAGTTTAGACTATCTTGTGTTTGTTTAAATATCAAAAACATTCATCCAGAGTGTTCAGCAACTGTCTCTTTCTTAAAGGCATAGACCAAACCGGTCACAGCATCTTTAGAGAGGGTACTTCAAGGATCCAAAAGGATACTGGTGGGCATTTTGTATAGCTGCCTTAGAAATAGTGGAAAAGGAACAGTTATCTGCCTTGTCTGGTGTGGCAGTGAGAAAAGTTCAATCCTCCTCCACACAAACCACAGCTAACTCAGAGAAGCGAATGGAAAAGGTTGTATTTTAAAAGCAGAATGAAACAAAATTAATATATACAAAACATACTGTATTTACAGTATATACAAAAATATACAGGAAGGAACGTAACACAGACACTCCCTTTGGAGGAGGGTTCTCCCCAAAGCCCCTTTCCCCCCTTCCTCCCCTTTTTCCCGCCACAATTTTTGGTGACTCCAACGTGGGATTTGGAAATTAATCTTGTATTGGGAAAGCAGTACTTTTTCTGAAAAAGGGACTGGAAGTAGAGAAGGTGATTTTGAAGAACCTGGTGGTCCAAGCCTTTGCGTGGGTGTTTGGCTGGATCTTTTGGACCCACATCTACAAATTACTAATTTACCATGTGGTGTGGTTAATGATAGAGATGATGATCAAATGGATGAAAATTTTACCAATGAAGTTGGGCATGTATCTCTTGAATTCATTGAATTTCACTGTCAGTGGTAACTTTTCTAACACAGGAATTTTTCCTGCAGCAGGCTATGAAACCAGTGGTGTAGATAAAAGTGCCTGTGATGGAAAATTGCTTTACATTGCAATATGCTCCATATGCTTAAATGTAATCCTTATAGGGGCATTTGCTGTGAGTTGGGTGAGGGATGAGCTAACCCATTGTGACCGTTTTAGGCTGTGCTGAAACACTCTGGCTGAATGTTTTGAAAAACAAGATATTCTAAACTAATTTCATTGGTAGATTGGTAGAATGCAACTTTAAGTTTCGGGTTCAGTTTGAGTCAGTTCAGTCTGTTCAGTCTGTTCTCTCTGTTCCTGTGGGCCTTCCTGTGGGGGGGGGGGCTTGAATTAACAAAGCTAACCAGATAAGAAACCTAATTTTGCACACGCTTTGAGCTAACAGAATTTTTCTCTTTAATTGCCTTTCTCTCTCTCTCTCTCTAACCCTTTTGGGGAAAAAAGGGAGGTGGGGAGGGAGAGGGGGTACAGGGGACGGGGGGGACACCCTCCCCCAGCTGTAGGTCTTCTGTATTACATTCATTGCTGTATATTTCTGTATATATTGTAAATATTGTATATTTTTTTACATATCCATCTGCATTCCATTTCTGCTTGTAAATATAGCTTATTTCATCTGCTTCTCCGACTGAGTTAGCTGTGGTTTCTTTGTGTGTGTGTGTAGAACTTTCTCATCCTGCCACACCCATTAAGAGCTGTTTGGAGGGTGATAACACACTCCTTTGCACTCTTTAACGACTGGGGGCGTGTCTGCTGTGGGCATTGTAAGCACTCTGTAAACACAAAGAGGGAGGGGTCGGATTGTAATGAGTATGCCAGATCTCAGCCTGAGCCCCAGGTACAAGGGTTTGCCCCACCACCAGCAGCTCCACAGTTAACCCCTGATGCTCCTGCCAATGCAGTCTCTCTAGCACTAGTCACCACACACAGGAAAAGAAGTAAAAAATCATTGCCAAGCACAGATGGTGAGGAAGGAACCTCAGCAAGCCCCAGCACCTCACAGAACCCAGTGGATGAAGATGAGTCTAACCAGGAAATAACTGTCACATCGTTACCCAGAAAGGAACTAAGGCAAACTCACTGGATTACGCAAGGAAAGAAGGTGAGCCATTACTGAGCTGGGCCCTGAGATGCTGGGACAAGGGGGTGGACACAGTGGACCTGGATAAGAGGGAGGCAAAGCTTTTAGGCTCCCTGACTCGTGATGCTGGTCTGGACAAAGAGTTAGCCAAACTCGATGGAACACACACTCTCTGGGCCCGGATCCTCAATGCCATCAAGAGCCGGTACCGCTCAAGAGATGACCTGCCCTGGGCCACAGTTAGATGGACAACTATGGAACAGGGCATTCAGTATCTGAGACAGATGGCCGTGCTGGAAATAATTTATGGGGATGGCCAGCTCCCTTCGGACCCAGATGAGGTGCCCATGAGACAGCCCTTCGTAAAGAAACTCACCCAGGGTGCTTCTCAGAAATATGCTCACACATTAGGAGGGATACTCCTGACTGGACAGGATGGAAGTCCTAAAACTGTCTGTGAGTTTGCCAATGGGAATATGAGGACAGCGTAAATCAGAAACCCCTGATCTCAGCCACAGAAACTATGGCTAAAGACATTGTCAAAGAGATCAAGACCTCCATGTCTGAATGGAAAAAAAGGAGCAAGGCCTCCTTGGACAACTGATTGATGGGGCAGGAGCTCAAGTGGTGTTGTGCTCAGTTCCCTCAGTGGCAGGGGTGTACACTGAGAGGAACAGGAGAACCCACACCATCAACAATTGGCTCAGGGGATGGTGCCAGCAGCGGAATTTTGGTTTCTTTGATCATGGGGCAACTTTTACTGCACCCAACCTGCTGGGGCCTCATGAGGTGCAATTATCTAGAAAGGGTAAGAGAGTCCTAGCACTAGAGTTGGCAGGGCTCATTAAGAGGGCTTTAAACTAGGTCTGAAGGGGGTGGATGAGGAAATCAGTCCCTCTGAAGAGAAAAGAGTGGGACACAAATTAGGGTTAATTGGGAAGTCGAGATCCCACCTGAAGTGCATGTACACCAATGCACGCAGCATGGGCAATAAGCAAGAGGAGCTGGAAGTCCTGGTCCACCAGGGTGTCTATGATATAGTCACCATCTCAGAAACATGGTGGGATGCCACACATGATTGGAGTGCTACACTGGGGGGGTTACAGGCTTTTAGGAGAGACAGGTGAGGGAGAAGAGGAGGAGGGGTGGCTCTGTATATTAGGGAGTCACTCTCTGCCACAGAACTTGAGGTGGAAAATGAAGGGATTGAGAGCCTGTGGGTTAAAATCAGAGGGCAGCCTAACAAATCTGACATCCTGGTTGGAGTCTCTTATAGACCACCCAACCAGGATGAGGAGGCAGACAAATTATTCTATGAGCAATTGGAGGATGTCTCAAGATCATCAGATCTTGTCCTTGTGGGTGACTTTAACCTGCCAGATATCTGCGGGGAACTTAACTCAGCAGAGAGGAGGCAGTCCAGAAGATTCCTGGACCACATGGAGGACAACTTCCTGATGCAGCTGTTAAGTGAGCCTACCAGGGGTCAGGCTCTGCTTGACCTGCTGTTCTCCAATAGAGAAGGGCAGGTGGAAGACGTCACCGTGGGAGGCTGCCTGGGGTGCAGCGACCATGAGATGGTGAAGTTTTCAATATTCAGGGAGATAGGGAGGACCACCAACAGAACCTTCACCTTGGACTTCCGGAGGGCGAACTTCAGCCTGTTTAAGAAACTTATTCACAAAGTTCCCTGGGTATCAGCCCTCAAGAACTGAGGGGTCCAGGCTGGTTGGACCTATTTCAAACAGGAGCTCTTGAAGGCACAGGAACTGGCGGTTCCCATCTGCCGAAAAATGAGCCGTCGGGGAAGGCGACCGGCCTGGATGAGCAAGCAGCTCCTGGAGGATTTAAGGGGAAAAAAGAGGCTGTATCACCTTTGGAAGGAGGGGAAGGCTTCTCGAGGTATGTTCAAGGAAGTTGTTAGATTATGCAGGAAAAAAATTAGAGGCAAATGCCCAGTTGGAACTGAAGCTGGCCACCTCTGTGAAGGATAACAAAAAGCATTTTTACAAATATATTAACACTAAAAAGAGGGGCAAGGAGAACCTCCACTCCTTATTGGACCTGGAGGGGAACACAGTGACTGAAGATGAGGAAAAGGCTGAGGTCCTGAACACCTTCTTTGCCTCAATCTTTAGCAGCAAGGCAGGAGGAGTTCAGGAGGAGTGGCCTCCTGAGCTGGGTGATGGGGTCAGGGAGCGGTGTAATGCCCTGGATGTCCATAAGGAATTAGTTCGGGACCTGCTGAGCCACTTGGACACTCACAAGTCCATGGGGCCGGATGGGATCCACCCTAGGGTCCTGAGAGAGCTGGCAGATGAGCTGGCCAAGCTGCTCTCCATCATTTTCACAGTATCACAGTAGTGCCAAGGTTGGAAGAGACCTCAAAGATCATCGAGTCCAACCTGTCACCACAGACCTCATGACTAGACCATGGCACCAAGTGCCACGTCCAATCCCCTCTTGAACACCTCCAGGGACGGTGACTCCACCACCTCCCCGGGGCAGCCCATTCCAATGGCGAATGACTCACTCGGTGAAGAACTTTCTCCTCACCTCGAGCCTAAACTTCCCCTGGCGCAGCTTAAGACCGTGTCCCCTTGTTCTGGTGCTGGTTGCTAGAGAGAAGAGGCCAACCCCTTCCTGGCTACAACCACCCTTCAGGTAGTTGTAGTTTTCCTCCAGTCCTGGCTCACCCGTGAGGTCCCAGATGACTGGAAACTGGCCAATGTGGTCCACATCCACAAGAAGGACCAGATGGAGGAACCCTGAAACTACAGGCCAGTCAGCCTGACCTCAGTGCCAGGGAAAAATTATAGAACAGATTATCTTGGCGGCAATAACTGCGCACCTGCAGGATGGCCAAGGGTTCAGGTCCAGCCAACATGGATTTAGGAAGGTGTAGTGGGTTGAGGCAGACCCCTTCCCCACCACGGGCAGAAATAACGACTCTGACAAACGGATTGCAAAAGTGATGGAAAGTTTAAATAGAAAAGAGTGAATGTGTACAGAGAACCAGAAGCAGTGACAAAAGAAACCCCAAAGCAGACCCAGAAACATCCCATCCCCACCTGAGGGTGGGCCCAAGACCCCAGGGCTCGTTCTTCCCCCCCCCCCCCCCCCCCGCTAGGCTAGTCTCGGATTGCCAGGCCTGAGACTGCCCATCCCCCTGGCCTTGGGCCTAGCTAGGCCCATGGCTGGGAGATGTCTTCCCCAGTTACCGGGTGCCGGCGAGGGGAAGAAAGAGGAAATGCTAGACCCTGCGCTAGATTTTATAGTGGTGCAGGGGATTATGGTAGGAGATACCTAGTTTCCTGTGTCCACCCACTGGGCTGGACTTCTGGACACAGGAAATACACCACATAGCATAGGGCACCCAGCACAAACCACCACAGAAGGGCAAGTCCTGCCTCGCCAACCTGATCTTCTATGATCAGGTGACCCACCTGGTGGATGTGGGGAGGCCAGTGGATGTGGTCTACCTGGACTTCAGCAAGGCCTTTGACACCGTCCCCCACAGCAAACTGCTGGCTAAGCTGTCAGCTCGTGGCTTGGACAGCAACACTCTGCGCTGGGTTAGGAACTGGCTGGAGGGCCGAGCCCAGAGAGTGGTGGTGAATGGTGCCACATCCAGCTGGAGGCCAGTCACCAGTGGCGTCCCCCAGGGATCAGTGCTGGGCCCCATCCTCTTCAATGTCTTCATTAATGATCTGAATGAGGAGATTGAGACAGTCATCAGCAAATTTGCAGATGACACCAAGTTGGGAGCAGATGTTGGTCAGTTAGAGGACAGAAGGGCCCTGCAGAGGGACCTCGACCGACTGGACAGATGGGCGGAGTCCAACGGGATGGCATTCAGCAAGTCCAAGTGCCGGATGCTGCACTTTGGCCACAACAACCCCATGCAGAGCTACAGGCTTGGGTCAGAGTGGCTGGAGAGCTGTCAAACAGAGAGGGACCTGGGGGTGCTGATTGACAGCCGCCTCAACATGAGCCAGCAGTGTGCCTAGGTGGCCAAGAAGGCCAATGGTATCCCGGCCTGCATTAGGAATAGTGTGGCCAGCAGGAGCAGGGAAGTCATTGTGCCCTTGTACTCTGCATTGGTTAGGCCACACTTTGAGTACTGTGTCCAGTTCTGGGCCCCTCAGTTTAAAAAGGACATCGAGACACTTGAACGTGTCCAGAGAAGGGCAACAAGGCTGGTGAGAGGCCTTGATCACAAGCCCTATGAGGAGAGGCTGAGGGAGCTGGGATTGTTTAGCCTGGAGAAGAGGAGGCTCAGGGGCGACCTCATTGCACACTACAACTACCTGAAAGGTGCTTGTAGCCAGGAAGGGGTTGGTCTCTTCTCTCTAGCCACCAGCACCAGAACAAGGGGACACAGTCTCAGGCTGTGCCAGGGGAAGTTTAGGCTTCAGGTGAGGAGAAAGTTCTTCACGGAGAGAGTAATTCGTCATTGGAATGGGCTGCCCGGGGAGGTGGTGGAGTCACCGTCCCTGGAGGTGTTCAAGAGGGGATTGGACATGGCACTTGGTGCCATGGTCTAGTCATGAGGTCTGTGGTGACAGGTTGGACTTGATGATCTTTGAGGTCTCTTCCAACCTTGGTGATACTGTGATACTTTTCCCTTCTCCTTCAGAATGGGTCCAGGTTTCAGGAATCAGGAACAGACGACCTTCCCCTAGGAGATCACCCCAAGCCAATCGGGGGATATCATGGGGGTCTCTGTGGAGGTTCCTCTGTGACCATGGAGAGGACATGGACACCTGGCATGGCCAACCCACCTCTGCCCTCTGGAACAGAGTGTGGGAACTGCAAGGTGGGCACCATGGGGATAACTAATCCAGGAGAAGTGCTGCCCCAGTTTCCTGGAGTGGTTCCTCTCGCTCAAGAGACGCTTCCCCTAGTAACACAGGACCCTGCGACAAGTGTGGACATCGCTGCCATCATTAGAGGTGCCCTACCTCCAGCCAGGTGGAGGCCAGGGACAACAGAGTATACTGGGATGCGTATGTGAAATGGCCTGGCACTTCAGAAGCCCAGAAGTACCGAGCTCTGGTGGACACAGAGGCCCAATGCACCCTGATACCATCGAGGTACAAAGGGGCTGAACCCATAAGCATTCAGGGAGTCACAGGGGGCTCACAAGACCTGCCTGTACTACAAGCTGAGATAAGCCTGACCGGGAATGAATGGGAAAGCACGACATAGTGACTGGTCCAGATGCACCTTGCATTCCTGGCATTGACTTCCTGCGGGAGGGATGCTTCAAGGACCCTAAGGGGCACAAGTGGTCGTTTGGGGTGGCAGCTGTGGAGACTGCAGGCAAAGAACAGCTGTCCACCAAGCCCGAGCTGTTGGATGACCTCTCTGTAGTGGGCAGCCATAAGGTGCAGGATTTGAAGTTACCCATTGCCTCTCGCATAGTGCATTGCAGGCAATACAGGACCAACAGAGACTCTCTGCACCCCATACACCAACTGATTCGACGACTGGAGAGCCAGAAGGTGATCAGCAAGGCTCACTCCCCCTTCAACAGCCCGATATGGCCAGTGCGGAAGGCAAATGGGGAATGGAGACTGACCGTGGCCTACCGTGGCCTGAATGAGGTGACTCCTCCGATCAGCGCTGCTGTGCCGGACATGCTGGAGCTCCAGTATGAGCTGGAATCGCAGGTGGTATGCCACAATTGACATTGCTAATGCCTTTTTCTCCATTCCCATTGCAGAAGAATGCAGGCCACAGTTTGCTTTCACCTGAAGGGGAGTAGAGTATCAGTGGAATGGGTTGCCTCAGGGCTGGGTCCATAGCTCGACCATCTGCCATGAGGTGATCCAGACTGCCTTAGAGAAAGGTGGAGGTCCTGAGCATCTGCAGTTCATTGATGACATCACTGTATGGGGTGAGACAGCAGAGGAAGTTTACCAGAAGTGTAAAAGGATAATCGATATCCTGCTGGAGGCTGGCTTTGCCATCAAGAGAAGTAAGGTAAAAGGGCCTGCCAGAGAGATCCAGTTCCTGGGTGTTCAATGGCAGGATGGCTGTCGCCACATCCCTCAGGAGGTGGTGAACAGGGTAGCCACTATGGTGCAGCCCATGAACAAGAAAGAGACACAGTCCTTTTTGGGGCTCGTGGGCTTCTGGAAAATGCACATTCCCGAGTACAGTCAAATTGTGAAGCCTCTCTTCCATGTAACAAGGAAGAAAAATGATTTTGTGGAGGGACCTGAGCAGCAGGTGGCATTCGACCAGATCAAATGACAGATGGTCCATGCTATGGCTCTGGTACCTGTTCGAACTGGACCAGTGATCAAGAATGTGCTGTACACTATGGCCAGTGAGAATGGTCCTACGTGGAGCTTGTGGCAGAAGGCTCCTGGTGAAACCAGGGGCAGGCCCCTAGGTTTCTGGAGTAAGGGGTACAAAGGCTCTGAGGCCAACTACACCGCGACAGGGAAGGAAATCCTAGCTGCCTATGAGGGCGTCCGGGCTGCCTCTGAGGTAATTGGGACTGAGTCACCTCTATTTCTGGCTCCAAGGCTTCCAGTCCTGACCTGGATGTTCAAAGGAAGAGGCTCAACCCCACATCATGCCACAGATGCCACCTGGAGTAAGTGGATGGCTCTGAGAACTCAGCGAGCTCAGACGGGGAGCTTCGAACGCCCTGGCATAGTGGAAGTGATCACCAACTGGCCAGAGGGTGCTGAGGAGGCTCCCCCATACAACGATCTCCCTGACAATGAGAAGGGCTATGCTCTATTTACAGATGGGTCCTGCCGGCTGGAGGGAAGCAAGCGGAAATGGAAGGCAGCTGTCTGGAGCCCAACAAGGTAAGTGGCGGAAGCAAGGGATGGAGAAGGCGAATCCAGTCAGTACACAGAGGTACAAGCTGTCCAGCTGGCCCTGGATAAAACAGAGTGAGAGAACTGTCCGGTGCTGTACCTCTACACTGACTCCTGGATGGTAGCCAATGCCTTGTTGGGGTGGCTGAAGGAATGGAGGAGGAACGAGTGGCAGAGAAAAGGGAATCCTGTTTGGGCCTCTGACCTGTGGCAAGACATCGCTGCCCGCTTGTGGTATGGCACATAGATGCACACATCCCCAAGAGCAGAGCCAATGAAGAACACCAGCACAACCACCAAGCAGATCTGGCTGCTAAAATCTCCCAAATAGACTTGGATTGGGAACACAAGGGTGAGCTGTTCTTAGCACGCTGGGCCCATGACACTTCTGGCCACCAAGGGAGAGATGCCACATACCGGTGGGCTCGGGACAGATCTGTGGACATCTCTATGGAGGCCATCTCACAGGTCATCCATGAGTGTGACATCTGTGCTGCCATCAAGCAGGCCAAGCGCATGAAGCCTCTGTGGTATGGGGGGAGATGGTTGAAATATAAGTACGGAGAGGCCTGGCAGATCAACTACATCACCCTTCCTCAGTCTCACAGCGGCAAGCAGTACGTACTGACCATGGTGGAGGCAAGTACAGGGTGGCTGGAGACCTACCCAGTACCTCACACCACTGCTCGCAACACCATCCTGGGCCTGGAGAGACATATCCTGTGGAGACACGGCACCCCCGGGAGGATTGAATCAGACAATGGAACCTACTTCAAGAACTGTTGGAGAATGACTTAAATCTAAGGGACATGATTCTGTGGAACAGCTACTTGAACAGAATGTGTAGGCTGCACTCCATCTTGTTGTTTACTGCCCATAGTTAGCTGACATGCTGATGCTGCAAGGTCACTGTGGCCTTGTAGCTGTTCTTGCAGCTGTGTTTGTAAGATAACAGGATGGGAAAGGAAAAGCTAGTTAGAAGGGAGTTTTCTGAGATTGTACACAGACCTAATTGCAAGTAGGCTGGATATTATAATGTGGCCTTCAGTCAGAGACCAATAGAATAATGACATTTATGCATATTTAGCTGAGATGCTTTATAAGCTGTGTATCCGGGCAATAAGGCGAAGCTTGCTTATCAATCACACTGATTGCTGCTGTCTTCCCTTGCCGCTCCCGACAAAGAACCATCGCATAAGGGATTGGGCAAAGGAACATAGGATTGAGTGGATTTACCACATCCCATACCATGCACCAGCTGCCGGGAAGGTCGAGCGCTACAATGGCTTGCTAAACACCACCCTAAAAGCCATGGGGGGGGTGGAACCTTTAGGAACTGGGAAAAACACTTAGCTCAAGCCACTTGGTTAGTGAACAGCAGAGGATCTGTGAACCGAGCTGGTCCTGCCTAGTCCCACCTGCTGCAAGCAGTGGATGGAGATGGAGTTCCTGTGATTGCTGAGAAGAACCTGCTGGGAAAGGCAGTGTGGGTTTTTCCTGCTGCTGGTGGGGGCAAACCAACCCGAGGGGTGGTCTCAGCTGAGGGTCCTGGTCACACCTACTGGGTCATGTTAGAAACTGGGGACATTCAGTGTATCCCACAGCGGAACGTGACTCTGGCTGAGAGGGGATGAACTCAGAGGAGGCAACACTTATCAATGTATTATAGTCACTGTGTGAATAGTTATAAGTTGTTCTAAGTTTCTCTCTCCTAGCTTAATACCAGCCTAGCATCCAGAACTCAACATGTACAGTGCACACCAACCCAGAGAGCTCCTGCATCATCTCACCTGCACCTGTTCCTGCTTTGCTACAGCAACAGACTGTTCCTGATGTCCCTACAGCAACAGACTGTTCCTGATTTTTCTCTTTCCCCTTTCAAAGACAGACTGATTCCTGATTCTTCTCCACTTGCCCACCCAGTTCAAGCACCACCTACACTGAGCATCACCAGAGAGAGAGACTGCCCTGGGAGAGAGCGAGCCAGGATAACAAGGGACTTGCATTGAGGATTCGAATACCTCATGTCAAGATTGCATGAAGGGGCTGTGGCAGGAGAGAGGAAGTGGAACAGAGGGGTGGATTGTGGTGGGTTAACAACCTTTCTGAAAACAAAGAAAACAAAGCAGGATGGAGGACTTGCAGGTACTTTTCACTCCCTGCAGGGTGTTTTACCCCTGGGGGAAGCTGGGTCTGTTCCACTCCCCCCTCCCTGCACAGCTAGGGTATAAAAAGCAGGGCACTGCATCTATCAGCTCTCCTTTTGGCTCCTGCCTCTGCTGGATGAGAGCTACTGCAGCTGCCCTCTTGCTGCCCTCTCCCTGCTGCCTCCGTGCTGTGGTGGGGTGAGAAAGTTCCCCCCCACACACAAAGAAAGAAACCACAGCTAGCTCAGTCAGAAAAGCAGATGAGAGCTATATTTACAGGCAGAAATGGAATGCAATGAATATGTACACAAATATACAATATTTACAATATATACAGAAATACACAGCAATGAACGTAATGCAGAAAAGCCTTTTCCCTCCAGCCAGCCAGGGGGGTTCCCTGAACCCCCCTCTCTCCCTCCCTACCTCCCCTTTTTCCCAAAAAGGGTTAGAAAGAGAGAGAAAAGGCAATTAAGGAAGAAAAATTCTGTTAGCTCAAAGCAAATACAAGAATTAGTTTTCTTATCTGGTTAGCTTTGTTAATGTGACCGGTTTAGGCTATGCCTTTAAGAAAGAGACAGTTGCTGAACACTCTGGCTGAATGTTTTTGATATTTGAACAAAACCAAGATAGTCTAAACTAATTACATTGGTAGCTTGTAGAGTGCAATTTTGAGTTTGGGTTCTGTTAGTTCAGTCTGTGTCTGGTCTGGGTTCAGGCTGGGTGCAGTCTGTGCTTCTCTGTCCTGTGGGCTGGACGGCTTCTCTCTTTCTGAAGCAGGAACGGCCTTGAGTTAACAGAGCTAACCAGATAAGAAAACTAATTTTGCATGTGCTTTTTAGCTAACAGAATTTTTCTTCCTTAATTGCCTTTCTCTCTCTCTCTAACCCTTTTTGGGAAAAGGGGAGGTAGGGAGGGAGAGAGGGGGTTCAGGGAACCCCCCTGGCCGGCTGGAGGGAAAAGGTTTTTCTGCATTGTGTTCATTGCTGTATTTTCCTGTATATATTGTAAATATTGTATATTTGTGTATATATTCATTGCATTCTATTTATGCCTGTAAATATAGCTTTCATCTGCTTTTCTGACTGAGCTAGCTGTGGTTTCTTTCCTTGTGTGTGGGGAGGGAACTTTCTCTCCCCACCACAGTTAACCTAGGTCACTCCTGCTTCAGAAAAAGAGAAGCTGTCCAGCCCACATGACACAGAAGCACAGACTGAACTAACAGAACCCAAACTTAAAATTGCATTCTACAATCTACCAATGAAATTAGTTTAGACTATCTTGGTTTTGTTTAAATATCAAAAACATTCATCCAGAGTGTTCAGCAACTATCTCTTTCTTAAAGGCATAGCCTAAACCGGTCACAATCCACCTCTTGTAAACAATTCCATTGGCTGTTCATACAGTCCTTCCAATCTAAAACAATATCTACAATTTGCAAGTAAAGTTCATAGTCCATTCCAGCTATCCTCAGGTGTAGATGATTCAGAAGTCCAAGAAACAAGAAAAATGGAAAACAGTGTGTCTCTTCGCAGACGAAGCGAAGAAAAGGGAAACAGGGACACAGGGAAACAGGGACTCTCAGTTGACTCAGGGCTCTCAGGGTTCTCAGGATTCGTGCACTGCGGATTCCTCATGGATTCTTTCTTTGGGCGCGATGTAGCTGTACAACACTCTGAAATTAAACTCTTTCAGCGAAAGTTAAGTTTCTTTGTGGAATACACTGAATTTCACCATTCTCTTGCATTACCCAATAAGTGTGACCCGGACCTTCAGCTGAAACCACCCCTCGGACAGGTTTAGCCTCTCCTGAGGGAGAAAATACCCAAACAGTTTTACCTAACAGATTCTTTTCTCTAACAACAGGAACTCTATCACCTTCTACTTTCTGTAGCAGATCTGAATGTGCTGGTCCAGCTCGGTTCACTGAACCTCTACCATTCACCAGCCAGGTTGCTTGTGCTAAATGCTTTTCCCAATTTTTCAAAGATCCACCCCCCATGGCTTTAAGAGTGGTCTTCAGCAAACCATTGTAGCGTTCAATCTTCCCTGCAGCTGGTGCATAGTAGGGAATGTGGAATATCCACTCAATGCCGTGCTCTTTGGCCCAGCTCTTTACAAGGTTGTTTTTGAAGTGAGTTCCGTTGTCTGACTCAATCCACTCTGGAGTTCCGTGTCTCCACAGGATTTGTCTCTCCAGACCGAGAATGGTGTTGCGCGCAGTTGCATGTGGAACTGGATAAGTTTCCAACCATCCAGTGTTTGCCTCTACCATAGTAAGCACATACTGTTTACCAGAACGAGAACGTGGTAGAGTGATGTAGTCAACTTGCCAAGCTTCACCATACTTGTACTTGAACCATCTGTAACCATACCATAAGGGCTTAATTCGCTTTGCCTGCTTAATTGCAGCACAAATGTCACAGTCATGGATGACTTGTGTGACAGCATCCATGGAAATGTCTATGGATCTGTCACGTGCCCACTGGTAGGTTGCATCTCTGCCTTGATGTCCTGACGAATCGTGAGCCCACCGAGCTAAGAATATCTCACCTCGGTGTTTCCAGTCGAGATCAAGATCAGAGTCCATGTCTACTTGAGAAACTCTTGCAGCTAGATCTGCCTGATGGTTGTGTCGCTGTTCCTCAGTAGCTTTGCTCTTGGGGATGTGAGCATCAATGTGTCTCACCTTCACTGGAATTCTCTCGATTCGATCGGCAATGTCCTGCCACAGGTCTGCCGCCCAAATGGGCTTTTCTTTCCTCTGCCAACCATTCTTGTTCCAGTTCTTTAGCCAACCCCACAGAGCATTGGCTACCATCCATGAGTCGGTGTAGAGATAAAGCTTTGGCCACCTCTCACGTTCAGCTACATCGAGAGCTAGCTGGACAGCTTTTACCTCTGCAAACTGACTGGATTCTCCTTCTCCCTCCTTTGCCTCTGCAACTCGGCGCGTTGGACTCCACACTGCAGACTTCCACCTTCGCTTGTTCCCGACAAGACGACAGGAACCGTCTGTGAACAAAGCATATTTCTTTTCATCATCAGAAAGGTCATTGTAAGGAGGAGCTTCCTCAGCACGAGTTACTCTCTCCTCTGGGGGTTTAGTACAGCTGGTACCTTCAGGCCAACTTGAGATCACCTCCACTAGACCAGGTCTTTCAAGATTTCCCATTCGAGCTCTCTGTGTTATCAGAGCCATCCACTTAGACCAGGTGGAATCTGTTGCATGATGTGGTGTGGAACCTTTGCCTTTGAACATCCAATTCAAAACTGGTAATCTGGGAGCTAGGAGAAGTTGTGATTCAGTTCCAATCACTTCAGAAGCTGCTCTTACTCCTTCATAGGCAGCTAGAATCTCTTTCTCTGTTGGAGTATAATTAGCCTCTGAACTTCTATAACCTCGACTCCAAAAACCAAGAGGTCTTCCACGTGTCTCACCTGGAGCTCTTTGCCACAAGCACCAGGTTGGACCATTGTCACTTGCAGCCGTGTACAAAATGTTCTTCATGTCTGGACCATCTCGGACAGGTCCCAGACCCATTGCTTGAACCACCTCTTGCTTTATCTGGTCAAAAGCTGCTTGTTGTTCAGGTCCCCAGTGGAAATTGTTTCTCTTTCGAGTCACATCATACAGAGGTTTCACAATCTGACTGTATCCAGGAATGTGCAGTCTCCAAAATCCCACTATCCCCAAGAAACGTAGAGTTTCTTGCTTGTTCATGGGATTGGCCATGGTAGAGACTCTATTTACCACATCCACTGGAATGTGTCGGCGTCCATCCTGCCACCGCACTCCCAGAAACTGGATCTCTCTGGTAGGTCCTCTCACCTTGTCTCGCTTGATGGCGAAACCTGCATTCAGAAGAATGTCAATGACTTTGTTACCTTTCTCAAAGACTTCCTCAGCAGTATTACCCCAGACGATGATATCGTCGATGAACTGGATGTGT
The DNA here is from genome assembly GCA_015227895.2 of Colaptes auratus. NCBI lineage: Eukaryota > Metazoa > Chordata > Aves > Piciformes > Picidae > Colaptes > Colaptes auratus. Next base: position 5,206,829 of record JAAWVA010000039.1, on the reverse strand, counting down.
TCTGGAGCACCACCTTTCTCCAGAGCGTCGTGGATCACTGCATGACAGATGCTGGAGCTGTGGAACCAGCCCATTGGCAATCTGTTGAAAGTGTACTGGATTCCTCTCCAGGCAGAGGCAAACTGAGGCCTGCATTCCTCTGCTATGGGAATAGAGAAGAAGGCATTAGCAATGTCTATGGTAGCATACCATTTGGCCTCTTTGGATTCCAGCTCATACTGGAGTTCCATCATGTCTGGTACTGCTGCACTCATAGGTGGAGTTACTTCATTCAGAGCTCGGTAGTCGACTGTCAGACGCCAGTCTCCATTCTGCTTTCGCACAGGCCACACTGGACTGTTGAAAGGGGTATGAGTTTTGCTGATGACTTTCTGACTCTCTAACTGACGAATCAGATTCTGAATGGGCAACAAAGAGTCACGGTTGGTTCTGTATTGCCTGTGATGCACAGTCTGAGAAGCAACCGGCAATTTAATGGCCTCAATCTTGTGTTGTCCCACAACTGCAGATTCATCAGAATGATCAGGTCTAACAGACAGCTTCAGCTTTTGTCCATCAATTTCTACAGATGCTACTCCAAAAGCCCATTTGTAACCTCTAGGGTCTCTAAAACGCCCTTCTCTCAGAAAATCAATTCCCAGAATACAAGGTGCGTCAGGTCCGATCACAACTGTGTGCTTCCTCCACTGTTTACCAGTTAAACTTATATCAACCTCCACCTTAGTTAACTCTTGAGATCCACCAGTGACTCCCAGAATAGTTATAGCTTCTGATCCCTGATAATTTGATGGCATTATGGTGCACTGAGCCCCTGTGTCAACCAAGGCCCTGTACTTCTGAAATTGTGAAGTGCCAGGCCACTGGATGTACACATCCCAATAGATTCTATTATCTCTGTTACCCCTCTCCTCCCCCTGGCGGGAGGCAGGGCACCCCTAGTTATGGGGAACATGCCCACATGTGCAATGAGCACAGTGTGCAGTGCTAGACCTGGAGCCACTGTTGGAGCTACTAGAGTTGTCCTGGGGAACTGCGGAAGTAACAGCTACCCTTCTGGTATTGCTACCTCGGGTTCTGCCACTTTGCAGTTCCCTCAGCCTCCTGAAAAGATTAGCAGTTGGTTGACCATCCCATCTGTTCATGTTCTCACCAAACTGATCACGCAGAGTTATCCAAATACTACCATGTGATTGCCTTGGTGGTCTGTTTTGTTTGGATCTGTTTTGGAATGACCTGTTTTGGAATGACATCCTTGGAGGACGTCTATTCCTCACAGAGGAAACCTGTATACATCCGGAGGAAGAATTGGAATTATCTCTCTGTGTCAATTGGGATATGGAATTTACAATTTCATCCTTCATCTCTTTCATGCAATTCTTTATCTCACCAGACAGAGTTTCAATGGCTGAAACCAACGAAACACGTGTCATGCTATCCTCCAGTTGTCTCATCTGATCAGTGAATTGGCCAACCGTAGGAGAAGCTCCGCCATAATTTCTTGCCACAATTCTGCTTGCCAGAATATTTGCATAATTAGGAGGAGCAAGTTTGATGAGCTTTTTAGCAAGACCAGTTCCTACAGGAATTTCATCAGGATTCAAAGTCTCATGGCCACCATAGAGTACCTCTCTAACAGCAAATTCTCTCAGACGCTTAATTCCCTCCTCTATGGTAGTCCAGGGCTTAGGATTCCATGGAAGATCATCTCGGGAAGGATATCTCATGAGAGTTGCCATTAAAAGGCGTATCCACAGAGTAACCTTACCGAGAGTCCTGCCTAGATGTCTATCTATTCCATTATCCTTTGAGAGAGTTCCTAGTTGAGCTGCTGACTTGTCTCCAACCATTAGAGCTGGAGCACCTGTATCGTAGCATCTACCAAGCCAAGCTAGAATTGGCTCCTTATCTGCTCTGATGTAATCTTTACGCACATTCCTTAGCTCTTCCCTTGGTGAAGAACAGTCCAGAATATCATCTGTCTCCTCCTCTTCCTCCTCTTCCTGAACTTGTTGCCCCATTAATCTTATTGTCACTCTCCTAAGAATCTCTTTAAGGTCAGGAGTACCACCTCTAGTTGTTCTGCTGTCAGCAATTTGCCCTGCATCTCCATCCAGTGATGTTCTCAATAACTCAGCTATATCTTTAAGACAAATCTTCTCCTCTTCCTCAGCAGGGTCTCTTAAAGCAGAAGTTCCCTCACCAGCATCAGCTTCTGAATCAGCTTTGGACTTTGCACCTCTCGTCTTTAAAACAGCTACCTCCTTAACTGGAGCTGTGTTTGAATTTACAGCTGGCTTAACAGAAGCTGACAGGTTCTGAGACGGATCAGCTGCTGCAGAGGACACTTCCGGTCCTGCTGAAGAAGAAGGAGGAGCTGGCTTTGCCGCAATTAATGGCTGCCGAGGACGTGGGAGCCGCCATGTTAGGTGCTGCCGCTGCCGCAGCAGCTGGCTGATTGCCAGAACCACCAACAGCACCGTTCAGAGCAGCCTTTCCGATGGAATTTTTAGCTTTATCTTTAACTGATACAGATCCTCCATTCTCCTCATCACTAGATATTTCTGGGGTCGAGTTAGAGCTGTTCTTTCTCCTCTTGGGTCTACGCCTAATTACAAAACAGGCCTTAGACACTTTTCTCTCCCGGTACAGCGTGTATACAAAGTACGCATTGCTTATCACCAACAGCAGGATTGCACACATCAAATAAATCACCTTCGGATCCCAGCCATCACTTAAAACAACCCTTTCACCTACTGGGATCTTAAACTCCTTTATCTCTATGGGCAGAGTGGTTGATGTCACATTCCTGTATCTATTAAGCCAAAAGAATCCCAGGCACCGGTCATAGAGAAGCTGAATCTTATACTTAAACCATAAATACAATTTATACATCAAGTATCTGCCTAAGCGATCGAAAATCAATCCTAGGACATGCTTATAGATAAGGACCCCAAAAATGGAAAAAAACAGACGCTCTAAAAGCCAAAACACTTTCATCTTTGCAGCTGCGACCTGAGCAGACAATAAATCAAGCAAGTTTTGCTCTGCTTCTGGACAGCAACTATCCACAAGCCCCATGTTGGGCCGCCAATTAAAAATATGTGGTGGGGTGAGAAAGTTCCCTCCCCACACACAAGGAAAGAAACCACAGCTAGCTCAGTCAGAAAAGCAGATGAAAGCTATATTTACAGGCATAAATAGAATGCAATGAATATATACACAAATATACAATATTTACAATATATACAGGAAAATACAGCAATGAACACAATGCAGAAAAACCTTTTCCCTCCAGCCGGCCAGGGGGGTTCCCTGAACCCCCCTCTCTCCCTCCCTACCTCCCCTTTTTCCCAAAAAGGGTTAGAGAGAGAGAGAAAGGCAATTAAGGAAGAAAAATTCTGTTAGCTAAAAAGCACATGCAAAATTAGTTTTCTTATCTGGTTAGCTCTGTTAACTCAAGGCCGTTCCTGCTTCAGAAAGAGAGAAGCCGTCCAGCCCACAGGACAGAGAAGCACAGACTGCACCCAGCCTGAACCCAGACCAGACACAGACTGAACTAACAGAACCCAAACTCAAAATTGCACTCTACAAGCTACCAATGTAATTAGTTTAGACTATCTTGGTTTTGTTCAAATATCAAAAACATTCAGCCAGAGTGTTCAGCAACTGTCTCTTTCTTAAAGGCATAGCCTAAACCGGTCACATTAACAAAGCTAACCAGATAAGAAAACTAATTCTTGTATTTGCTTGAGCTAACAGAATTTTTCTTCCTTAATTGCTTTCTCTCTCTTCTAACCTTTTTGGGAAAAAGGGAGGTAGGGAGGAGAGAGGGGGGTTCAGGGAACCCCCCTGGCTGGCTGGAGGGAAAAGGCTTTTCTGCATTACGTTCATTGCTGTGTATTTCTGTATATATTGTAAATATTGTATATTTGTGTACATATTCATTGCATTCCATTTCTGCCTGTAAATATAGCTCTCATCTGCTTTTCTGACTGAGCTAGCTGTGGTTTCTTTCTTTGTGTGTGGGGGGGAACTTTCTCACCCCACCACAGCACGGAGGCAGCAGGGAGAGGGCAGCAAGAGGGCAGCTGCAGTAGCTCTCATCCAGCAGAGGCAGGAGCCAAAAGGAGAGCTGATAGATGCAGTGCCCTGCTTTTTATACCCTAGCTGTGCAGGGAGGGGGGAGTGGAACAGACCCAGCTTCCCCAGGGGTAAAACACCCTGCAGGGAGTGAAAAGTACCTGCAAGTCCTCCATCCTGCTTTGTTTTCTTTGTTTTCAGAAAGGTTGTTAACCCACCACAATCCACCCCTCTGTTCCACTTCCTCTCTCTGCCACAGCCCCTTCATGCAATCTTGACATGAGGTATTCGAATCCTCAATGCAAGTCCCTTGTTATCCTGGCTCGCTCTCTCCCAGGGCAGTCTCTCTCTCTGGTGATGCTCAGTGTAGGTGGTGCTTGAACTGGGTGGGCAAGTGGAGAAGAATCAGGAATCAGTCTGTCTTGAAAGGGGAAAGAGAAAAATCAGGAACAGTCTGTTGCTGTAGGGACATCAGGAACAGTCTGTTGCTGTAGCAAAGCAGGAACAGGTGCAGGTGAGATGATGCAGGAGCTCTCTGGGTTGGTGTGCACTGTACATGTTGAGTTCTGGATGCTAGGCTGGTATTAAGCTAGGAGAGAGAAACTTAGAACAACTTATAACTATTCACACAGTGACTATAATACATTGATAAGTGTTGCCTCCTCTGAGTTCATCCCCTCTCAGCCAGAGTCACGTTCCGCTGTGGGATACACTGAATGTCCCCAGTTTCTAACATGACCCAGTAGGTGTGACCAGGACCCTCAGCTGAGACCACCCCTCGGGTGGTTTGCCCCCACCAGCAGCAGGAAAAACCACACTGCCTTTCCCAGCAGGTTCTTCTCAGCAATCACAGGAACTCCATCTCCATCCACTGCTTGCAGCAGGTGGGACTAGGCAGGACCAGCTCGGTTCACAGATCCTCTGCTGTTCACTAACCAAGTGGCTTGAGCTAAGTGTTTTTCCCAGTTCCTAAAGGTTCCACCCCCCCCATGGCTTTTAGGGTGGTGTTTAGCAAGCCATTGTAGCGCTCGACCTTCCCGGCAGCTGGTGCATGGTATGGGATGTGGTAAATCCACTCAATCCTATGTTCCTTTGCCCAATCCTTATGCGATGGTTCTTTGTCGGGAGCGGCAAGGGAAGACAGCAGCAATCAGTGTGATTGATAAGCAAGCTTCGCCTTATTGCCCGGATACACAGCTTATAAAGCATCTCAGCTAAATATGCATAAATGTCATTATTCTATTGGTCTCTGACTGAAGGCCACATTATAATATCCAGCCTACTTGCAATTAGGTCTGTGTACAATCTCAGAAAACTCCCTTCTAACTAGCTTTTCCTTTCCCATCCTGTTATCTTACAAACACAGCTGCAAGAACAGCTACAAGGCCACAGTGACCTTGCAGCATCAGCATGTCAGCTAACTATGGGCAGTAAACAACAAGATGGAGTGCAGCCTACACATTCTGTTCAAGTAGCTGTTCCACAGAATCATGTCCCTTAGATTTAAGTCATTCTCCAACAGTTCTTGAAGTAGGTTCCATTGTCTGATTCAATCCTCCCGGGGGTGCCGTGTCTCCACAGGATATGTCTCTCCAGGCCCAGGATGGTGTTGCGAGCAGTGGTGTGAGGTACTGGGTAGGTCTCCAGCCACCCTGTACTTGCCTCCACCATGGTCAGTACGTACTGCTTGCCGCTGTGAGACTGAGGAAGGGTGATGTAGTTGATCTGCCAGGCCTCTCCGTACTTATATTTCAACCATCTCCCCCATACCACAGAGGCTTCATGCGCTTGGCCTGCTTGATGGCAGCACAGATGTCACACTCATGGATGACCTGTGAGATGGCCTCCATAGAGATGTCCACAGATCTGTCCCGAGCCCACCGGTATGTGGCATCTCTCCCTTGGTGGCCAGAAGTGTCATGGGCCCAGCGTGCTAAGAACAGCTCACCCTGTGTTCCCAATCCAAGTCTATTTGGGAGATTTTAGCAGCCAGATCTGCTTGGTGGTTGTGCTGGTGTTCTTCATTGGCTCTGCTCTTGGGGATGTGTGCATCTATGTGCCATACCACAAGCGGGCAGCGATGTCTTGCCACAGGTCAGAGGCCCAAACAGGATTCCCTTTTCTCTGCCACTCGTTCCTCCTCCATTCCTTCAGCCACCCCAACAAGGCATTGGCTACCATCCAGGAGTCAGTGTAGAGGTACAGCACCGGACAGTTCTCTCACTCTGTTTTATCCAGGGCCAGCTGGACAGCTTGTACCTCTGTGTACTGATGGATTCGCCTTCTCCATCCCTTGCTTCCGCCACTTACCTTGTTGGGCTCCAGACAGCTGCCTTCCATTTCCGCTTGCTTCCCTCCAGCCGGCAGGACCCATCTGTAAATAGAGCATAGCCCTTCTCATTGTCAGGGAGATCGTTGTATGGGGGAGCCTCCTCAGCACCCTCTGGCCAGTTGGTGATCACTTCCACTATGCCAGGGCGTTCGAAGCTCCCCGTCTGAGCTCGCTGAGTTCTCAGAGCCATCCACTTACTCCAGGTGGCATCTGTGGCATGATGTGGGGTTGAGCCTCTTCCTTTGAACATCCAGGTCAGGACTGGAAGCCTTGGAGCCAGAAATAGAGGTGACTCAGTCCCAATTACCTCAGAGGCAGCCCGGACGCCCTCATAGGCAGCTAGGATTTCCTTCCCTGTCGTGGTGTAGTTGGCCTCAGAGCCTTTGTACCCCTTACTCCAGAAACCTAGGGGCCTGCCCTGGTTTCACCAGGAGCCTTCTGCCACAAGCTCCACGTAGGACCATTCTCACTGGCCATAGTGTACAGCACATTCTTGATCACTGGTCCAGTTCGAACAGGTACCAGAGCCATAGCATGGACCATCTGTCATTTGATCTGGTCGAATGCCACCTGCTGCTCAGGTCCCTCCACAAAATCATTTTTCTTCCTTGTTACATGGAAGAGAGGCTTCACAATTTGACTGTACTCGGGAATGTGCATTTTCCAGAAGCCCACGAGCCCCAAAAAGGACTGTGTCTCTTTCTTGTTCATGGGCTGCACCATAGTGGCTACCCTGTTCACCACCTCCTGAGGGATGTGGCGACAGCCATCCTGCCATTGAACACCCAGGAACTGGATCTCTCTGGCAGGCCCTTTTACCTTACTTCTCTTGATGGCAAAGCCAGCCTCCAGCAGGATATCGATTATCCTTTTACACTTCTGGTAAACTTCCTCTGCTGTCTCACCCATACAGTGATGTCATCAATGAACTGCAGATGCTCAGGACCTCCACCTTTCTCTAAGGCAGTCTGGATCACCTCATGGCAGATGGTCGAGCTATGGACCCAGCCCTGAGGCAACCCATTCCACTGATACTCTACTCCCCTTCAGGTGAAAGCAAACTGTGGCCTGCATTCTTCTGCAATGGGAATGGAGAAAAAGGGCATTAGCAATGTCAATTGTGGCATACCACCTGCGATTCCAGCTCATACTGGAGCTCCAGCATGTCCGGCACAGCAGCGCTGATCGGAGAGAGTCACCTCATTCAGGCCACGGTAGGCCACGGTCAGTCTCCATTCCCCATTTGCCTTCCGCACTGGCCATATCGGCTGTTGAAGGGGAGTGAGCCTTGCTGATCACCTTCTGGCTCTCCAGTCGTCGAATCAGTTGGTGTATGGGGTGCAGAGAGTCTCTGTTGGTCCTGTATTGCCTGCAATGCACTATGCGAGAGGCAATGGGTAACTTCAAATCCGCACCTTATGGCTGCCCACTACAGAGAGGTCATCCAACAGCTCGGGCTTGGTGGACAGCTGTTCTTTGCCTGCAGTCTCCACAGCTGCCACCCCAAACGACCACTTGTGCCCCTTAGGGTCCTTGAAGCATCCCTCCCGCAGGAAGTCAATGCCAGGAATGCAAGGTGCATCTGGACCAGTCACTATGTCGTGCTTTCCCATTCATTCCCGGTCAGGCTTATCTCAGCTTGTAGTACAGGCAGGTCTTGTGAGCCCCTGTGACTCCCTGAATGCTTATGGGTTCAGCCCCTTTGTACCTCGATGGTATCAGGGTGCATTGGGCCTCTGTTCCACCAGAGCTCGGTACTTCTGGGCTTCTGAAGTGCCAGGCCATTTCACATACGCATCCCAGTATACTCTGTTGTCCCTGGCCTCCACCTGGCTGGAGGTAGGGCACCTCTAATGATGGCAGCGATGTCCACACTTGTCGCAGGGTCCTGTGTTACTAGGGGAAGCGTCTCTTGAGCGAGAGGAACCACTCCAGGAAACTGGGGCAGCACTTCTCCTGGATTAGTTATCCCCATGGTGCCCACCTTGCAGTTCCCACACTCTGTTCCAGAGGGCAGAGGTGGGTTGCCATGCCAGGTGTCCATGTCCTCTCCATGGTCACAGAGGAACCTCCACAGAGACCCCCATGATATCCCCCGATTGGCTTGGGGTGATCTCCTAGGGAAGGTCGTCTGTTCCTGATTCCTGAAACCTGGACCCATTCTGAAGGAGAAGGAAAAGTATCACAGTATCACCAAGGTTGGAAGAGACCTCAAAGATCATCAAGTCCAACCTGTCACCACAGACCTCATGACTAGACCATGGCACCAAGTGCCATGTCCAATCCCCTCTTGAACACCTCCAGGGACGGTGACTCCACCACCTCCCGGGCAGCCCATTCCAATGACGAATTACTCTCTCCGTGAAGAACTTTCTCCTCACCTGAAGCCTAAACTTCCCCTGGCACAGCCTGAGACTGTGTCCCCTTGTTCTGGTGCTGGTGGCTAGAGAGAAGAGACCAACCCCTTCCTGGCTACAAGCACCTTTCAGGTAGTTGTAGTGTGCAATGAGGTCGCCCCTGAGCCTCCTCTTCTCCAGGCTAAACAATCCCAGCTCCCTCAGCCTCTCCTCATAGGGCTTGTGATCAAGGCCTCTCACCAGCCTTGTTGCCCTTCTCTGGACACGTTCAAGTGTCTCGATGTCCTTTTTAAACTGAGGGGCCCAGAACTGGACACAGTACTCAAAGTGTGGCCTAACCAATGCAGAGTACAAGGGCACAATGACTTCCCTGCTCCTGCTGGCCACACTATTCCTAATGCAGGCCGGGATACCATTGGCCTTCTTGGCCACCTAGGCACACTGCTGGCTCATGTTGAGGCGGCTGTCAATCAGCACCCCCAGGTCCCTCTCTGTTTGACAGCTCTCCAGCCACTCTGACCCAAGCCTGTAGCTCTGCATGGGGTTGTTGTGGCCAAAGTGCAGCATCCGGCACTTGGACTTGCTGAATGCCATCCCGTTGGACTCCGCCCATCTGTCCAGTCGGTCGAGGTCCCTCTGCAGGGCCCTTCTGTCTCTAACTGACCAACATCTGCTCCCAACTTGGTGTCATCTGCAAATTTGCTGATGACTGTCTCAATCTCCTCATTCAGATCATTAATGAAGACATTGAAGAGGATGGGGCCCAGCACTGATCCCTGGGGGACGCCACTGGTGACTGGCCTCCAGCTGGATGTGGCACCATTCACCACCACTCTCTGGGCTCGGCCCTCCAGCCAGTTCCTAACCAGCGCAGAGTGTTGCTGTCCAAGCCACGAGCTGACAGCTTAGCCAGCAGTTTGCTGTGGGGGACGGTGTCAAAGGCCTTGCTGAAGTCCAGGTAGACCACATCCACTGGCCTCCCCACATCCACCAGGTGGGTCACCTGATCATAGAAGATCAGGTTGGCGAGGCAGGACTTGCCCTTCTGTGGTGGTTTGTGCTGGGTGCCCTATGCTATGTGGTGTATTTCCTGTGTCCAGAAGTCCAGCCCAGTGGGTGGACACAGGAAACTAGGTATCTCCTACCATAATCCCCTGCACCACTATAAAATCTAGCGCAGGGTCTAGCATTTCCTCTTTCTTCCCCGCCGGCACCCGGTAACTGGGGAAGACATCTCCCAGCCATGGGCCTAGCTAGGCCCAAGGCCAGGGGGATGGGCAGTCTCAGGCCTGGCAATCCGAGACTAGCCTAGCGGGGGGGGGGGGGGGGGAAGAACGAGCCCTGGGGTCTTGGGCCCACCCTCAGGTGGGGATGGGATGTTTCTGGGTCTGCTTTGGGGTTTCTTTTGTCACTGCTTCTGGTTCTCTGTACACATTCACTCTTTCTATTTAAACTTTCCATCACTTTTGCAATCCGTTTGTCAGAGTCGTTATTTCTGCCCGTTGTGGGGAAGGGGTCTGCCTCAACCCACTACACCTTCCTAAATCCATGTTGGCTGGACCTGAACCCTTGGCCATCCTGCAGGTGCGCAGTTATTGCCGCCAAGATAATCTGTTCTATAATTTTCCCTGGCACTGAGGTCAGGCTGACTGGCCTGTAGTTTCAGGGTTCCTCCATCTGGTCCTTCTTGTGGATGTGGACCACATTGGCCAGTTTCCAGTCATCTGGGACCTCACGGGTGAGCCAGGACTGGAGAAAACTACAACTACCTGAAGGGTGGTTGTAGCCAGGAAGGGGTTGGCCTCTTCTCTCTAGCAACCAGCACCAGAACAAGGGGACACGGTCTTAAGCTGCGCCAGGGGAAGTTTAGGCTCGAGGTGAGGAGAAAGTTCTTCACCGAGTGAGTCATTCGCCATTGGAATGGGCTGCCGGGGAGGTGGTGGAGTCACCGTCCCTGGAGGTGTTCAAGAGGGGATTGGACGTGGCACTTGGTGCCATGGTCTAGTCATGAGTCTGTGGTGACAGGTGGACTCGATGATCTTTGAGGTCTCTTCCAACCTGGCACTACTGTGATACTGTGAAATGATGGAGAGCAGCTTGGCCAGCTCATCTGCCAGCTCTCTCAGGACCCTAGGGTGGATCCCATCCGGCCCCATGGACTTGTGAGTGTCCAAGTGGCTCAGCAGGTCCCGAACTAATTCCTTATGGACATCCAGGGCATTACACCGCTCCCTGACCCCATCACCCGCTCAGGAGGCCACTCCTCCTGAACTCCTCCTGCCTTGCTGCTAAAGATTGAGGCAAAGAAGGTGTTCAGGACCTCAGCCTTTCCTCATCTTCAGTCACTGTGTTCCCCTCCAGGTCCAATAAGGAGTGGAGGTTCTCCTTGCCCCTCTTTTTAGTGTTAATATATTTGTAAAATGCTTTTTGTTATCCTTCACAGAGGTGGCCAGCTTCAGTTCCAACTGGGCATTTGCCTCTAATTTTTTTCCTGCATAATCTAACAACTTCCTTGAACATACCTCGAGAAGCCTTCCCCTCCTTCCAAAGGTGATACAGCCTCTTTTTTCCCCTAAATCCTCCAGGAGCTGCTTGCTCATCCAGGCCGGTCGCCTTCCCCGACGGCTCATTTTTCGGCAGATGGGAACCGCCAGTTCCTGTGCCTTCAAGAGCTCCTGTTTGAAATAGGTCCAACCAGCCTGGACCCCTCAGTTCTTGAGGGCTGATACCCAGGGAACTTTGTGAATAAGTTTCTTAAACAGGCTGAAGTTCGCCCTCCGGAAGTCCAAGGTGAAGGTTCTGTTGGTGGTCCTCCTATCTCCCTGAATATTGAAAACTTCACCATCTCATGGTCGCTGCACCCCAGGCAGCCTCCCACGGTGACGTCTTCCACCTGCCCTTCTCTATTGGAGAACAGCAGGTCAAGCAGAGCCTGACCCCTGGTAGGCTCACTTAACAGCTGCATCAGGAAGTTGTCCTCCATGTGGTCCAGGAATCTTCTGGACTGCCTCCTCTCTGCTGAGTTAAGTTCCCCGCAGATATCTGGCAGGTTAAAGTCACCCACAAGGACAAGATCTGATGATCTTGAGACATCCTCCAATTGCTCATAGAATAATTTGTCTGCCTCCTCATCCTGGTTGGGTGGTCTATAAGAGACTCCAACCAGGATGTCAGATTTGTTAGGCTGCCCTCTGATTTAACCCACAGGCTCTCAATCCCTTCATTTTCCACCTCAAGTTCTGTGGCAGAGAGTGACTCCCTAATATACAGAGCCACCCCTCCTCCTCTTCTCCCTCACCTGTCTCTCCTAAAAGCCTGTAACCCCCCAGTGTAGCACTCCAATCATGTGTGGCATCCCACCATGTTTCTGAGATGGTGACTATATCATAGACACCCTGGTGGACCAGGACTTCCAGCTCCTCTTGCTTATTGCCCATGCTGCGTGCATTGTGTACATGCACTTCAGGTGGGATCTCGACTTCCCAATTAACCCTAATTTGTGTCCCACTCTTTTCTCTTCAGAGGGACTGATTTCCTCATCCACCCCCTTCAGACCTAGTTTAAAGCCCTCTTAATGAGCCCTGCCAACTCTAGTGCTAGGACTCTCTTACCCTTTCTAGATAATTGCACCTCATGAGGCCCAGCAGGTTGGGTGCAGTAAAAGTTGCCCCATGATCAAAGAAACCAAAATTCCGCTGCTGGCACCATCCCCTGAGCCAATTGTTGATGGTGTGGGTTCTCCTGTTCCTCTCAGTGTACACCCCTGCCACTGAGGGAACTGAGCACAACACCACTTGAGCTCCTGCCCCATCAATCAGTTGTCCAAGAGGCCTTGCTCCTTTTTTTCCATTCAGACATGGAGGTCTTGATCTCTTTGACAATGTCTTTAGCCATAGTTTCTGTGGCTGAGATCAGGGGTTTCTGATTTACGCTGTCCTCATATTCCCATTGGCAAACTCACAGACAGTTTTAGGACTTCCATCCTGTCCAGTCAGGAGTATCCCTCCTAATGTGTGAGCATATTTCTGAGAAGCACCCTGGGTGAGTTTCTTTACGAAGGGCTGTCTCATGGGCACCTCATCTGGGTCCGAAGGGAGCTGGCCATCCCCATAAATTATTTCCAGCACGGCCATCTGTCTCAGATACTGAATGCCCTGTTCCATAGTTGTCCATCTAACTGTGGCCCAGGGCAGGTCATCCCTTGAGCGGTACCGGCTCTTGATGGCATTGAGGATCCGGGCCCAGAGAGTGTGTGTTCCATCGAGTTTCGCATTTGCCTCTAATTTTTTTCCTGCATAATCTAACAACTTCCTTGAACATACCTCGAGAAGCCTTCCCCTCCCTAGGAGCTCTTGAGGGCACAGGAACTGGCGGTCCCCATGTGTCGAAAGATGAGCCGGCGGGGAAGGCGACCGGCCTGGATGAGCAAGCAGCTCCTGGGGTGTGGTGGGGTGAGAAAGTTCCCTCCCCACACACAGGGAAAGAAACCACAGCTAGCTCAGTCGGAGAAGCAGATGAAAGCTATATTTACAAGCATAAATGGAATGCAATGAATATATACACAAATATACAATATTTACAATATATACAGGAAAATACAACAATGAACACAATGCAGAAAAACCTTTTCCCTCCAGCCGGCCAGGGGGGTTCCCTGAACCCCCCTCTCTCCCTCCCCACCTCCCCTTTTTTCCCAAAAAAAGGTTAGAGAGAGAGAGAAAGGCAATTAAGGAAGAAAAATTCTGTTAGCTAAAAAGCACATGCAAAAATAGTTCTCTTATCTGGTTAGCTGTTAACTCAAGGCCGTTCCTGCTTCAGAGAGAGAGAAAGCCGTCCAGCCCACAGGACAGAGAAGCACAGACTGCACCCAGCCTGAACCCAGACCAGACACAGACTGAACTAACAGAACCCAAACTCAAAATTGCACTCACAGCTACCATGAAATTAGTTTAGACTATCTTGTTTTGTTCAAATATCAAAAACATTCAGCCAGAGTGTTCAGCAACTGTCTCTTTCTTAAAGGTATAGCCTCAACCGGTCACAATCCACCTCTTCTAAACAATTTTATTAAGGGAAAAAAAGAGGCTGTATCACCTTTGGAAGGGGGGGAAGGCTTCTCGAGGTAGGTTCAAGGAAGTGGTTAGATTATGTAGGAATAAAATTAGAGAGGCAAAGGCCCAGTTAGAACTGAACTGGCCACCTCTGTGAAAGAAAATAAAAAGCAATTTTACAAATATATCAACGATAAAAAAGAAGGGCAAGAAGAACCTCCACTCCTTACTGGACCTGGAGGGGAACACGGTGACCGAAGATGAGAAAAGGCTGAGGTCCTGAACGCCTTCTTTGCCTCCATGTTTAACAGCAAGGCAGGAGTCCAGGATGAGTGGCCTCCTGAGCTGGGTAATAGGGTCGGGGAGCAGTGTAATGCCCCAGAAATCCATGAGGAATTAGTTCGGGACCTGCTGAGCCACTTGGACACCCACAAGTCCATGGGACCGGATGGATCCATCCTAGGGTGCTGAGAGAGCTGGCAGATGAGCTGGCCAAGCCGCTCTCCATCATTTTCCTCCAGTCCTGGCTCACTGGAGAGGTCCCAGATGACTGGAAACTGGCCAGTGTGATCCCCATCCACAAGAAGGGACGGATGGAGGAACCCGGAAACTACAGGCCAGTCAGCCTGACCTCAGTGCCAGGGAAAGTGATGGAACAGATTATCCTGGAGGCAATAACTGCGCACCTGAAGGATGGCCAAGGGCTCAGGTCCAGCCAACATGGATTTAGGAAGGGCAGGTCCTGCCTCTCCAACCTGATCTCCTTCTATGATCAGGTGACCCATCTGGTGGACGTGGGGAGGCCTGTGGATGTAGTCTATCTGGACTTCAGCAAGGCCTTTGACACCGTCCCCCACAGTAAACTGCTGGCTAAACTGTCAGCTCGTGGTTTGGACCGCAACACTCTGTGCTGGGTTAGGAACTGGCTGGAGGGCCGAGCCCAGAGAGTGGTGGTGAATGGTGCCACGTCCGGCTGGCGGCCAGTCACCAGCGGCGTCCCCCAGGGATCGGTGCTGGGCCCCATCCTCTTCAATGTCTTCATTGATGATATGGATGAGGGGGTTGAGTCAGTCATCAGCAAGTTCACAGTATCACAGTATCACAGTATAACCAAGGTTGGAAGAGACCCCAAGGATCATCAAGTCCAACCTGTCCCAACAGACCTCACAACTAGAGCATGGCACCAAGTGCCACATCCAATCTCCCCTTGAACACCTCCAGGGACGGCGACTCCACCACCTCCCTGGGCAGCCCATTCCAATGACGAATGACTCACTCAGTGAAGAACTTCCTCCTCACCTCGAGTCTAAACCTCCCCTGGCACAGCTTGAGACCGTGTCCCCTTGTTCTGGTGCTGGTTGCCTGGGAGAAGAGACGAACCCCCTCCTGTCTACAACCACCTTTCAGGTAGTTGTAGAGGGCAATGAGGTCACCTCTGATCCTTCTCTTCTCCAGGCTAAACAATCCCAGCTCCCTCAGCCTCTCCTCATAGGGCTTGTGCTCAAGGCCTCTCACCAGCCTTGTTGCCCTTTTCTGGACACGTTCAAGTATCTCGATGTCCAAGTCCAAGTGCCGGGTGCTGCACTTTGGCCACGGCAACCCCATGCAGAGCTACAGGCTGGGGTCAGAGTGGCTGGAGAGCTGCCAAACAGAGAGGGACCTGGGGGTGCTGATTGACACCCACCTAAACATGAGCCAACAGTGTGCCCAGGTGGCCAAGAAGGCCAATGGCATCCTGGCCTGTATTGGGAATAGTGTGGCCAGCAGGATCAGGGAGGTCATTCTGCCCCTGTACTCTGCATTGGTTAGGCCACACCTTGAGTACTGTGTCCAGTTCTGGGCCCCTCAGTTTAAGAAGGACATCGAGATGTGCCAGGGGAGGTTTAGACTCGAGGTGAGGAGGAAGTTCTTCACTGAGTGAGTCATTCGTCATTGGAATGGGCTGCCCAGGGAGGTGGTGGAGTCGCCGTCCCTGGAGGTGTTCAAGGGGAGATTGGATGTGGCACTTGGTGCCATGCTCTAGTTGTGAGGTCTGTTGGGACAGGTTGGACTTGATGATCCTTGGGGTCTCTTCCAACCTTGGTTATACTGTGATACTGTGATACTGTGATAGTGCTAGGAGTCTCTGCGGCCAGGCGCACTGTTTCTGTCTCCTTTCTTTCCCTGCTGCTTGCTCGCTTCATTTTTACTAAACAACTCTCTCAAGAAACTTTGAAATTTTCTTGTGCAGCCCATTTATAACAAAAAACAAGAGCTGTGGTGACGCGGCATGTGGTAGAGTGAGAAAGTTCTCCCCCACACACAAAGAAACCACAGCTAACTCAGTCAGAGGAAGAAAAATGAAATAAGCTATATTTACAAGCAGAAATGGAATGCAATGAATATGTACACAAATATACAGTATTTACAATATATATACAGAAATATACAGCAATGAACATAATGCAGAAAAGCTTTTTCCAGCCAGCCAGGTGTGACCGTTTGAGGCTGTGTCTTTAAGAAAGAGACAGTTGCTGAACACTCTGGCTAAATGTTTTTGATATTTGAACAAAAACAAGATAATCTAAACTAATTTCATTGGTGGGTTGTAGATGCAATTTTGAGTTTGGGTTCTGTTAGTTCAGTCTGTGTCTGGTCTGGGTTCAGGCTGGGTGCAGTCTGTGCTTCTCTGTCCTGTGGGCTGGACGGCTTCTCTCTTTCTGAAGCAGGAACGGCCTTGAGTTAACAGAGCTAACCAGATAAGAACACTAATTCTTGCATGTGCTTTTTTAACTAACAGAATTTTTCTTCCTTAATTGCCTTTCTCTCTCTCTCTAACCCTTTTTGGGAAAAAGGGGAGGTGGGGAGGGAGAGAGGGGGGGTTCAGGGAACCCCCCTGGCCGGCTGGAGGGAAAAGGTTTTTCTGCATTGTGTTCATTGCTGTATTTTCCTGTATATATTGTAAATATTGTATATTTGTGTATATATTCATTGCATTCCATTTATGCCTGTAAATATAGCTTTCATTCTGCTTTTCCGACTGAGCTAGCTGTGGTTTCTTTCCCTGTGTGTGGGGAGGGAACTTTCTCACCCCACCACATATTTTTAATTGGCGGCCCAACGCGCGGCTTGTGGATAGTTGCTGTCCAGAAGCAGAGCAAAAGTTGCTTGATTTATTGTCTGCTCAAGTCGGAGTTGCAAGGATGAAAGTGTTTTGGCTTTTAGAGCATCTGTTTTTTTCAATCTTCGGGGTCCTTATCCTTATCTATAAGCATGTCCTAGGATTGATTTTCGATCGCTTAAGCAGATACTTGATGTATAAATTGTATTTATGGTTTAAGTATAAGATTCAGCTTCTCTATGACCCGTGCCTGGGATTCTTTTGGCTTAATAGATACAGGAATGTGACCTCAACCACTCTGCCCATAGAGATAAACAAGTTTAAGATCCCAGTAGATGAAAGGGCCATTTTAAGTGATGGCTGGGATCCAAAGGTGATTTATTTGATGTGTTTGAATCTGCTGCTGGTGATGGTGATTGCGTACTTGTTATATGCTCTGTACCGGGAGAAGAAAGTGTCTAAGGCCTGTTTTGTAATTAGGCGTAGACCCAAGAGAAGAAAGAACAGCTCTAACTCGACCCCAGAAATATCTAGTGATGAGGAGAATGGAGGATCTGTATCAGTTAAAGATAAAGCTAAAAATTCCATCGGAAAGGCTGCTCTGAACGGTGCTGTTGGTGGTTCTGGCAATCAGCCAGCTGCTGCGGCAGCGGCAGCGCCTAACATGGCGGCTCCCACGTCCTCGGCAGCCATTAATGTGGCAAAGCCAGTTCCTTCTTCTTCTTCAGCGGGACCGGAAGTGTCCTCCACAGCAGCTGATCCGTCTCAAAACCTGTCAGCTTCTGTTAAGCAGCTTTCATCTGCTTTTCCGACTGAGCTAGCTGTGGTTTCTTTCCCTGTGTGTGGGGAGGGAACTTTCTCACCCCACCACACCGGGGGGGTTCCCTGAACCCCCCTCTCTCCCTCCCTACTTCCCTTTTTTCCCAAAAAGGGTTAGTTAGAGAGAAAGGCAATTAAGGAGAAAAATTCTGTTAGCTCAAAGCGTATGCAAGAATTAGTTTTCTTATCTGGTTAGCTTTGTTAATTCAAGGTCGCTCCTGCACAGCAAAGCTGTTGCTTCAGAGAGAGAGAAGCCGACCAGCCCACAGGACAGAGAAGAACAGACTGAACCCAGGCTGAACACGACTGAACTGACAGAACGTAAACTTAAAGTTGCATTCTACCAATCCACCAATGAAATTAATTTAGACTATCTTGTTTTTGTTTAAATATCAAAAACATTCAGCCAGAGTGTTCATCAACTGTGCCTTCCTTAAAGGCACAGCCTAAACTGGTCACATGGCACCCCAGAATGAATTGTGTCAGATAATGAAATTAATTTCCGAAATAGACTCATATACACTTAGGCAAAGCAGCATGGATCTAGTGAGTGTATCACATCCCTTACCACACTACAGCTGCTGGGAAAGTTGAGAGGTACAACAGCCTGCTAAAAAACATTCTGAAAGCAATGGGAGGAGGGACCTTCAAAAACTGGGATGCACATTTAGGACAACCCAATTGGATGGGTAACACCAGAGGATCTAACTATCCTGACCCTGCCCAGTCCAAGCTGCCACAGGCTGTAGAAGGTGATAAAGTTCCTGTGGTAAACATATAGAATATTCTAGGGAATCAGGTTTGGGTTAGTCCTGCCCCAGGTAAAAGCAAACCCATTTGTGGGCTTGCTTTTGCCCAAGGACCAGGATGCACCTGATGGGTAATGCAGGAAGAGGGGAAAGTTTATTCTGTGCCACAGAATAATCTTGCTGTAGGTGAGAATGCACAGTAAATTGTGTATATATTATGGCGTTAACTGCCATTGAGCATGATACAGAATGTTGTGACAGTTTAGACTGTGCCTTTAAGAAAAAGGATGGCTGCAGAATTCTCTAACTGAAAAATCTTGGTGTAAAAAGGTAAACAAAGATAATTCTACATGAATTTCATTGATAGATGAATGGGATGTAGTTTTACAATCTTACATTCTGTTCTCACTCTCTCCATCTTCTGTCTCTTGGCTGGAATGCATGCTGGCCTTGGACAGAAAGGCCTTTTATCTAGCGAACCCTTAGATAAGAAAAACTAACTACTTAACAAAGCTTTGCGCTAACTGAAATTTCCCTAATATTTTTCTCCTTTTCTCTTTTTCTTCTAATTAACTAGAGGGAATGGGGAGGGAGAGAGGTTGGGGGGAACCCAAGGTGGGATCCTCCTCCCGAGTAGGATTTCTGTGTTGTCTCCTTTTTGTAAATTCTTGTATAATATTGTAAATACTGTATATTTTTTTTTATATATTCACTGGGCTTGGGATAGGTCCGTGCAGGAAGGCTCAGCGTGCTATTTTTCCTGGAGGGGTGGAGAAGCAGTTAGAGCCTGATTGTTCTGACTGGCTTGCCCCAGGGGTGGAAATATGCCGCTGAGTGAATAGAGATGGAAATAAAGGGGTGAGGAGTTGTGAGGCTTTTCCAGGTGACCAGCATGTCCAACGGATCCATGAAGAACTTGCACCGCAGAAGAGTGAACTCTGCATCGCTGGGAGGTTCCATTAGATGAGAGAAGAAGAACTGGAATGGACTGATGCTTGAGCCTGAATGAGAGACTGTTTGGGTGGATGCCCAGATGAAGATATGGACCTCATTGGACATGTCATCAGAAGATTTCTGATTTGATGATATGTTTGGGGTGCAGAGATTATGGTATGAAATAAGGGGTGGCATGTTGCAGTTTGGGCTGGGTGCCCTCTGCTACATGAGGTGCTTCCTGTGTCCAGAGGTCCAGCCCAGTGGGTGGACACAGGAAACTAGGTATTTCTACCATAATTCTCTGCACCACCACTATAAGATCCAGTGCGAGGTCTGGCACCTCCTCTTTCTTCCTCGCCGCCGCCCGCTAACTGGGGGAGATGTTGTCTCCCGGCCATGGGCCTGGCTAGGCCCAAGGCCACGGGGGGATGGGCAGTCTCAGATCTGGCCAGCTGAGACTAGCCTAGCAGTGGGGAGGGGGGAAGAAGGAGCCCTGGGGGGTCTTGGATGCACCCCCAGGTGGGGATGGGATCTTCCTGGGTATGTTTTGGGATTTTCTTTTGTCACTGTGCTTCTGGCTCTCTGTAAACATTCACTGCTTTTTCATTTAAACTTTCCATCACTTCTGGAATCTGTTTGTCTGAGTTGTTTTTTTTTTTGCCGGTGGTGGGGAGGGGGGCTGCCTCAACCCACTACAAAAGCAAATGTTCAGACTGTTTTGGTTTTAATGAGGAGCCTTATACGAATCTTCCCAAAGCCATGGAATGCTTATCTTGGATAAGGAAGGCCTGGACACAGCTGTACTCATGAAAGACTTCTTTGTACTTGTGTGAGAAGACGAACCTTATCTGCGATCCCCATTACAAGGAAAGTTACTACTCAAGAAGCCCAAGAAGTTGCTAGAACTCATTATCATATCCCTGCCTTCAATTAAGCATAAGCATGCATATGTAGATGGTGTAGCTATATAAAGAAAAGTCAGGATTTGTAAGTTGCTTTTTGGCAGAGACTGGAGGTATCTGTGGGGGGAAGTCTCTGCAGCCCGGCGTGCTGTTTCTCTATCCTTTTTTTTCCCCTGCTGCTTGCTTGCTTCTTTTTTAATAAAACAACTCTCACAAGAAACTTGGAAATTTTCTTGTGTGGCCCATTTATAACAGTTTTTGGTGCATTGGCTGGGAAAATTCACTTGACCTTCTGTTCTCCTAACTCCCAATGAAGAGGGCCCCCACCATTTGGTGGCTTCATTGGTGACTGGGGAGATCAGGAGGCAGCACTTTCTGAACTCAATTATGAGCAAGCAAGGGAATTTTTCTTTTTTATTTTATTTGTTAAATTTTTTTTTCTTTTCTTTCTTTTTTCTCTTTATTTTCATAGTCCAATTGGCAGTGTTACCCCTGTGAGGCCCTATGCATAGGATCCAGGCTGTTTGGTGAGTTTTGCCTGGGTAGGGGTCCTGGTTATGGGATCCTGGAATTTCACTATGGGTGGGGATTCCAGGTTTCTGGGTGGTAGTCAGGTGGTTTCCACAGCCTTGGAGAATTCAGGTGGTGAGGGGCAGAGTTGTTTCTACAGTCTAGGGGCTGTGGAGACTGGTCATCTGTAGGGATCGGGTGATCAGCGCTGCGTCCCGGTGTTCGGTGTAATGGTGGTGAGGGACCAGGTTCAGGAGTTTTTGGTATCCTGTGGTCCGGTCTCTACAGGGGCCTGGGCCATGGAAGCCTGCGTCACAGTAGCGTTCGTGGGTTTGGTGTCCCGGTTTCCGGTGTTCCAGTGGTGGGGACCCAGTTCGAGAGTTTTTCATAGTTTCATAGTTTCATAGTTTGTTAGGGTTGGAAGGGACCACAAGGATCATCTAGTTCCAACCCCCCTGCCATGGGCAGGGACACTCCACCCTAGATCAGGCTGGACAGAGCCTCATCCAGCCTGGTCTTAAACACTTCAAGGGACGGGGCCTCAACCACCTCCCTGGACAAACCCATTCCAGGCCTTCACCACCCTCACGGTGAAGAACTTCCTCCTCATGTCCAGCCTGAATCTCCCCACCTCCAGCTTCATCCCATTCCCCCTAGTCCTATCAGTCCCTGATAGTCTGAAAAGTCCCTCCCCAGCCTTCCTGTAGGCCCCCTTCAGATACTGGAAGGCCACAATGAGGTCACCTCGGAGCCTTCTCTTCTCCAGACTGAACAGCCCCAACTCCTTCAGTCTGTCCTCATAGGAGACGTGCTCCAGCCCTCTGATCATCCTCGTGGCCCTTCTCTGGACACGCTCCAGCACCTCCAGCACCCATCAAACCCGTGTGTCACCAGCTTGGAGACCAGGATGTGGTGTGGGACAGTGTCAAAGGGGCTTTGCTCAGGTCCAGGTAAACGACATCAGTTGCTCGCCCCTCATCTATTAATGCTGTCACTTGTTCATAGAAGGCCACCAGGTTTGTCAGGCAGGATTTGCCCTTGGCAAAGCCATGCTGACTGCTCCCAATCACCTCTTCACTATTCTTCTGAGTCAGCAGTGCCTCCAGAACCTGAGCTTCACTTACGATGGGCAGTTCTTCCTCCCCGTCCCTGGCATCGTCTGCCATGACTCCAGGAGTGTGGCTGGAGGCCCTTGCAGTGAAGACTGAGGTAAAGAAGTTATTGAGTACCTCAGCCTTTTCCACATCACTTGTGACCAATTCACCACTTTCTTTCTGAGGGGGCCCACACCTTCCCGAGTCTTCTTCTTGCCATTAATATACCTGTAGAAATTCTTAGTGTTCCCTTTAACCTCCCTGGCTAGATTCAATTCAAACTCTGCTTTGGCTTTCCTAACCAGGCCTCTTGCTGCTCGGGCAGCTTCCTTATATACCCCCTGTTCTATCTGTCCTTCCCTCCACTTCCTGTAGAGTTTCTTTTTTAAGTAATAGTGTGTCCAGGAGCTCCTTGTTCATCCAGGCAGGCCTCCTAGCGTTCTTCCCTGTTTTTCTCTTTGTTGGTATACATAGCTCCTGGACACAGAGGAGGTGGTCCTTGAATAGTGACCAGCTGTCCTGGGTCCCTCTTCCCTCCAGGGCTTTGTCCCATGACACTGTGGCTAGCAGGTTCCTGAAGCGATCGAAGTCTGCACGCCTAAAGTCTAGGGTCATAAGCTTAGAATAGGTCCTCCTGATTGCCCTGAGGATATTAAATTCAACTGCTTCATGGTCACTGCAGCCAAGGCAGTCTCTGAGCCTCACGTTGGTTACCAGCCCTTCCCTGTTGGTGAGAACAAGGTCCAGCGTAGCACCTGTTCTTGTTGGTTCCTCTACCATTTGGAGGAGGAAGTTGTCTTCTATGCAGTCCAGGAACATCCTGGATTGCTGGTGCCTTGCTGTGTTGTCCCTCCAGCAGATGTCAGGGTGGTTGAAATCACCCATGAGGACCAGGGCTTGTGACCTGGAAGCCGCTTCTATTTGCCTGTGGAGGGCCTCATCTGCTTGGTTCTGCTGGTCAGCAGAATCCTGCGGTCGGTTCCTTGGGGTGCTTGAATTGTGGGGGCCCGTGGTGCAGTTACACTTGTGGGTTTGACGTCCCGGTTTCCAGGGGCAAGATTTGCTTGATTTATTTCTGCTCAGATCAGAGAAGCAAACATGAAGGTGTTGTGGACATCTGATATTTTCAGCTTTAAGTGTTATTATTTACAAATATTTGGTCAGATTCCTTTGTGACAAGCTGGGCAGATATCTGATTTATAAATTATATTTGTGGTTTAAGTATAAAATTAAGCTTCTCTATGATCAATTTTTGGGGTTCTTTTGGCTTAAGACCTATGGAAATGTGATGGCCACAACACTGCCAATCAAAATGCATACGTTCAAAATCCCAGTAGGTGAGAGAGTAATTCTGAGTGATGGCTGGGATCCAAAAGTCATTTATTTGATGTGTGTAATCCTGCTGCTGGTAATAATTAATGTGTTCTTGTTAGTAGCTCTGTTATGCTAGAGAAAGGTATCTAAGACCTGTTTCATTTTTAAACGCAGACCTAAGCGGAGGAGATATAGTTCTAACTCGAATCCAGAAATTTCTAGTGATGAGGAGATACAGGAAACAGTTAGACCTAAACAGGCTATTGGTAAAGCGGCTTTGAATGGGGCTATTGGTGATTCTGGCGATCAGCCAGGGGCAGCGGCAGCTCCTAAGATGGTGGCTGCAATGTCCTCGGTGGCCATTAGAGGCAAAATAATTTCTTTCTTCATCAGCAGGACCAGAAGTGTCCTCTGCAGCAGCTGCCTTGTCTCAAAACCTGTCAGCTTCTGTTAAGCCTGCTATAAATTCAAATGCAGTTCCAGTTAAGCAAGTAGCAGCTTTGGATAGGAGAGGAAGACACAAAGCTGATCCAGGAGTTGACAGGGGAGAGCAGCAAGATTCCTCTGCTGGTGAGAGACCTTCTCTTAAAAAAGACCCTGCTAAAGAGGAAGAGAAAGTTTGTCTTAAAGTTATAACTGAGTTTTTGAGACCATCAATAGATATTGGAGATGCAGGGCAGAATACAGGTTCTGGTAAGACAGCAATTAATGGAGGTGCTTCTGAGCTTAAAGAGATCCTTAGAAGAGCAGCAGCAGAAGCATGGGGACAGCCACTACAGGAAGATGAGGCAGAGGAGGAATCGGACGATGATATTCAGAATGCTAGCGCGACCCCCACCCCCCACCCCCCCCCCCCCCCGGCAAAAGATAAGACATGTGAGGAAGGATTACATCAGAGTAGAGAATGAGCCAATTCTAACATGGCTTGGCAGGTGTTACGATACAGGTGCACCAGCTCTAATAGTAGCAGACAAGTCAGCATCTCAGCTAGGAACTCTCTCAAAGGATAGTGGAATAGGCAGGTGTCTTGATAAGGTTTCTCTGTGGATACGCCTCTTATTGGTAGCTCTTATGAGATACCCATCCTGAGATGACCTTCCATGGAATCCGAAGCTCTGGAATACCATGGATGAGGGAAATAAGCATCTGAGAGAATTTGCCATTAGGGAAGTACTCTATGGTGACCATGGAACACAATCCTGATGAAATTCCTGTAGGAACTGGTCTTGCTAAAAAGCTCATCAAACTTGCTCCTCCTAATCATGCTACTATTTTGGCAAGCAGAACTGTAACAAGAAATTATGGTGGAGCTCTTCCTGCGGTTGGCCATTTCACTGATCAAATGAGACAATTGGAGGATAGCATGACACATGTTTCTTTGGTTTCAGCCATTGAAACTCTGTCTGGAAAAATTGAGAATTGCATGAAAGAGCTGAAGGAGGAATTTAAAAATTCCATATCCCAACTGACACAAGGAAATAATTCCAATTCTTCCTCCAGATGGATACAAGTTTCAGTTGTTAGACATCCTCCAAGGAGGTCATTCCAGAATAGATCAAACTAAAACAGATCACAGAGGCAATCGTGGGAGAATTTGGATAACTCTGCATGATCAGTTTGGTGAGAACATGAACAGATGGGATGGTGTTTTGGTCTATAAAAGGATATGTTAATGTTCAATAAGCGGAGAGATTAATAAAATATTAATAATTTTATCAATCACAAAAAATACCACAAAAAATATTAAATATTTACAGGTTCGAGGGGTTTCAGTCGTGGAACAGATACCTCACCAGTAGGAACAAGTAACAATTTAAACAATATGTACAAAAATCCAGAAACATCAAACAGCACTTTAAACTGTAAAGATAAGGAACCTCGGCAATGAAGCCGGTGGTTGCCCACAACAGGGGGGAGGGGGAACCTCAGAATTCCCCAGGGCAACAGACCTTCAATAGATGCTTATAAAAATCAGGTATTGTAATTACTCACTGATCCTGATACCTCGTGGCACACATTAAGATCTAGACAAACCAAAATGGTGCTGACCACGTGAAGCTGCAGGAGCAGAGTTTCACTTTCGTTGGTGTCTGCAGCTTATTGCTGAGCAGGATTTGCTCCCAAAGAGTTTGTAGCTAAAAGCTTTGTAGAGAGGAGGTTTCTCGGCTGTAATCCTTTTGCAGCAGCGCTCACTCCTTGCTCCAATCAAACGAAACTGTCCCGGGGACTCAGCTCCTCTGGGGTTTCGCCTCTCGACCCAGCAAGACATGTATCTGTCCTCTGGGCATTTCAACACTGAGAATAGCGAGGGGTCTTTGCTTTCTTGTCTGGGTAAACTGAAACACAGTTCGGCTTCCAAGCAAAGCTTGTGGTTCCTTCCAGAGCGTGGACAATGGCAAGACAATGCTCTGGCACTTAGGGCTGGTACTTATAGATTTCCCGAGACAATAATGGCCAGTAGCAACACAAGTCTAGGGGTAAAACCCTGGTATTGCAACCTATAGAAAGCCTTCTTTCCAAACGTGGCCAAAAGCACACCCACCTGGCTCATTCTGGCTCTGAAACATGTCCAGGCAAGCCTGAAGAAGCAGATCTAGTAGCTTCTGCCTCATTGTCTGGTAAAAAGCCATTTTAAGGCTTTTTATGTCCATTCAGGACAGATGGTCAACCAACTTCTAATTTTTTCAGGAGACTGAGGGAACTGCAAAGTGGCAGAACCCGAGGTAGCAATACCAGAAGGGTAGATGCTACTTCCACAGTTTCCCAGGACAACTCTAATAGCTCCAACAGTGATTCCAATTCTAACACTGGATGCTGTGCTAACTGCACATGTGGACATATTCCCCATAACTAGGGGTGCCCTGCCTCCTGCCAGGGGGAGGAGAGGGATAACAGAGATAACAGAATCTATTGGGATGTGTACATCCAGTGGCCTGGCACTTCACAATTTCAGAAGTACAGGGCCTTGGTTGACACAGGAGATCAGAGGCTATAACTATTCTGGGAGTCACTGGTGGATCTCAAGAGTTAACTAAGGTGGAGGCTGAGATAAGTTTAACTGGTAAACAGTGGAAGAAGCATACAGTTGTGAACAGACCTGACGCACCTTGCATTTTGGGAATTGATTTTCTGAGAGAAGGGCGTTTCAAAGACCCAAGAGGTTATAAATGGGATTTTGGAGTAGCATCTGTAGAAATTGATGGCCAAAAACTGAAGCTGTCTGTTAGACCTGATCTTTCTGATGAATCTGCAGTTGTGGGACAACACATGATAGAGGACATAAAGTTTCCGGTTGCTTCTCAGACTGCATCACAGACAATACAGAACCAACCGTGACTCTTTGTTGCCCATTCAGAATCTGATTCGTCAGTTGGAGAGTCAGAAAGTCGTCAGCAAAACTCATTCCCCTTTCAACAGTCCAGTGTGGCCTGTGTGAAAGCAGAATGGAGACTGGCATCTGACAGTCGACTACCGAGCCCTGAATGAAGTAACTCCACCTATGAGTGCAGCAGTACCAGACACGATGGAATTCTAGTATGAGCTGGAATCCAAAGAGGCCAAATGGTATGCTACCATAGACATTGCTAATGCCTTCTTCTCTATTCCCATAGCAGAGGAATGCAGGCCTCAGTTTGCTTTCACCTGGAGAGGAATCCAGTACACTTTCAACAGATTGCCAATGGGCTGGATCCACAGCTCCAGCATCTGTCATGCAGTGATCCACGATGCTCTGGAGAAAGGTGGTGCTCCAGAACACATCCAGTTCATCGACGATATCATCTTCTGGGGGTAAAACTGCTGAGGAACTCTTCGAGAAAGGTAACAAAATCATTGACATTCTTCTGAATGCAGGTTTCACCATCAAGCGAGACAAGGTGAAAGGACCTAGCAGAGAGATTCAGTTTCTGGGAGTGCGGTGGCAGGATGGACGCCGACACATTCCAGTGGATGTGGTGAACAGAGTCTCTACCATGGCAAAATCCCATGAACAAGCAAGAAACTCTACGTTTCTTGGGGATAGTGGGATTTTGGAGGCTGCACATTCCTGGATACAGTCAGATTGTGAAACCTCTGTATGATGTGACTCGAAAGAGAAACAGTTTCCACTGGGGACCTGAACAACAAGCAGCTTTTGACCAGATAAAGCAAGAGGTGGTTCAAGCAGTGGGTCTGAGACCTGTCCGAGATGGTCCAGACATTAAGAAGTGACAATGGTCCAACCTGGTGCTTGTGGCAGAGAGCTCCAGGTGAGACACGTGCACGACCTCTTGGTTTTTGGAGTCGAGGTTACAGAGGTTCAGAGGATAATTATACTCCAACAGAGAAAGAGATTCTAGCTGCCTATGAAGGAGTGAAAGCAGCTTCTGAAGTGATTGGAACTGAATCACAACTTCTCCTAGCTCCCAGATTACCAGTTTTGAATTGGATGTTCAAAGGCAAGGGTTCCACACCACATCATGCCACAGATTCCACCTGGTCTAAGTGGATGGCTCTGATAACACAGAGAGCTCGAATGGGAAATCTTGAAAGACCTGGTCTGGTGGAGGTGATCTCAAGTTGGCCTGAAGGTATCAACTGCACTAAACCACCAGAGGAGAGAGTAACTCGTGCTGAGGAAACTCCTTCTTACAATGACCTTTCTGATGATGAAAAGAAATATGCTTTGTTCACAGACGGTTCCTGTCGTCTTGTCGGGAACAAGTGAAGGTGGAAGTCTGCAGTGTGGAGTCCAACACGCCGAGTTGCAGAGGCAAAGGACGGAGAAGGAGAATCCAGTCAGTTTGCAGAGGTAAAAGCTGTCCAGCTAGCTCTCGACGTAGCTCAACGTGAGAGGTGGCCAAAGCTTTATCTCTACACCGACTCATGGATGGTAGCCAATGCTCTGTGGGGTTGGCTAAAGAACTGGAGAAGGAATGGTTGGCAGAGCAAAGGAAAGCCTATTTGGGCAGCTGAGCTGTGGCAGGACATTGCTGATTGAATCGAGAGAATTCCAGTGAAGGTGAGACACATTGATGCTCACATCCCCAAGAGCAAAGCTACTGAGGAACAGCAACACAACCATCAGGCAGATCTAGCTGCAAGAGTTTCTCAAGTAAACATGGACTCTGATCTTGATCTCGACTGGAAACACCGAGGTGAGATATTCTTAGCTCGGTGGGCTCACGATTCGTCAGGACATCAAGGCAGAGATGCAACCTACCAGTGGGCACGTGACAGATCCATAGACATTTCCATGGATGCTATCGCACAAGTCATCCATGACTGTGACATTTGTGCTGCTATTAAGCAGGCAAAGAGACTTAAGCCCTTATGGTATGGTGACAGATGGTCGAAGTACAAGTATGGTGAAGCCTGGCAGATTGACTACATCACTCTACCACGTTCTCGTTCTGGTAAACAGTATGTGCTTACTATGGTAGAGGCAAACACTGGATGGTTGGAAACTTATCCAGTTCCACATGCAACTCACTTCAAAAACAACCTTGTAAAGAGCACGGTATTGAGTGGATATTCCACATTCCCTACTATGCACCAGCTGCAGGGAAGATTGAACGCTACAATGGTTTGCTGAAGACCACCACCATGAGGGGTGGATCTTTGAAAAACTGGGAAAAGCATTTAGCACAAGCAACCTGGCTGGTAAATAGTAGAGGTTCAGTGAATCGAGCTGGACCTGCACACTCAGATTTGCTACAGCAAGTAGAAGGTGATAGAGTTCCTGTTGTTAGAGGGAAAAGAATCTTTTAGGTAAAACTGTTTGGGTATTTTCTCCCTCAGGAGAGGCTAAACCTGTCCGAGGGGTGGTTTCAGCTGAAGGTCCTGGTCATACTTCTTGGGTAATGCAAGAGAATTGTGGAATTCAGTGTATTCCACAATGAAATATAACCGTAATTGAGACAATTTAATTTCAGAGTTTTGTACAGATACATTGCACCCAAAGGAATAATCCATGAGAACTCTACGGTGCACGAAACCTGCGATCCCTGATTCAACTGAGCGTCCCTGATTCCTTTTCTTTGCTTCACCTGTGAAGAGATAAACTGTTTTCTATTTTCTTGTTTCCTGATGTTTCATGGACTTCTGAAACATCTACGTCTGAGTATAGCCAGAATGGACTGTGAACTTTACTTACGAATTGTAGATGTGTTTGTAGATTAGATGGACAGTACTAACAGCCGATTAAATTGTGTAGAAGGGGTGGATTGTGACAGTTTAGGCTGTCCTTTAAGAAAAGGATAGCTGCAGAATTCTCTAAATGAAAAATCTTAATGTAAAAAGGTAAACAAAGATAATTCTACATGAATTTCATTGGTAGATGAGTGGTATGTAGTTTTACAATCTTACATTCTGTTCTCACTCTCTCCATCTTCTGTCTCTTGGCTGGAATGCATGCTGGCCTTGGACAGAAAGGCCTTTTATCTAGCGAACCCTCAGATAAGAAAAACTAACTTCTTAACAAAGCTTTGCGCTAACTGAAATTTCCCTAATATTTTTCTCCTTTTCTCTTTTTCTTCTAATTAACTAGAGGGAACTCGAGGACACAGTCTCAAGCTGTGCCAGGGGAAGTTTTCGCTCGAGGTGAGTAGGAAGTTCTTCACTGAGAGAGTCGTTTGCCATTGGAATAGACTACCCAGGGAGGTGGTGGAGTCACCCTCCCTAGATGTGTTCAAGAGGGCATTGGACATAGCACTTGGTGCCATGGTCTAGTCATGAGGTCTGTGGTGATGGGTTGGACTTGATTATCTTTGAGGTCTCTTCCAACCTTGGTGATACTGTGACTGAGGGGTGACCTTATTGCTCTCTACAACTACCTGAAGGGAGGTTGTAGCCAGGCAGAGGTTGGTCTCTTCTCCCAGGCAGCCAGTACCAGAACAAGAGGACACAGTCTCAGGCTGCACCAGGGCAGGTTTAGGCTGGGTGTTAGGAAGAAGTTCTATACAGAGAGAGTGATTGCCCATTGGAATCAGCTGCCTGTGGAGGTGGTGGAGTCACCTTCATTGGAGGTGTTCAAGAAGAGGCTTGATGGGGTGCTTGGTGCCACGGTTTAGTTGTTTAGGTGGGTTGTATTGTATTGTATTGTATTGTATTTAGGTGGGTTGGATTGGTTGATAGGTTGGACGCAATGATCTTGAAGGTCTCTTCCAACCTGGTGTATTGTATTGTATTGTATTGTAATGTATTGTATTGTAATGTATTGTATTGTATTGTACTGTGGAAAGAGGAGGGAGAAAGGTTGGGGGGAACCCAAGGTGGGATCCTCCTCCCGAGGAGGATTTCTGTGTTGTTTCCTTTTCATAAATTCTTGTATAATATTGTAAATACTGTATATTTTATATATATTCATTGCATTCCATTATTGCTTGTAAAATACAGCTTCATTCACTTCTCCAGCTGAGTTCAGCTGAGCTTTTTGTTGATGTTGGTGGGTTAAACCATCACTCTAGAATAGGGGTGGAGAGTGTAGTGGTTTGAACCACATAATATTCCCCACTGTCAGAATTATGAATTTACGACTACGGCATTTACAGCTGTGTGGCATTATGGCCCTGGAAAGGAGGGTCTCTCTGGCTTTTCTGGTCCTTGAGTGGGCAGCTGTGTTTTTGCCTGTTATGGGATTCGGACAGGTATTCCTTTCCCTTTTTCTTCTGGTTTCTACATATACTGATGTAATCTGATATCTTTGTAGCAGAGGAGTAAAGTATTCTGTGTAAATCAACTGAAATCTCTCCCTCTGCCTTTTTCTTGCTTCCTGGTAAGTAGAGAGGTGATGGGAGGGTGGGACAGGGGGGAGTGGGGGAGTTTAGCCCTTACACAGAAAGGAGCAAGCAAAAAATATAAAAAAGCAAGTTCATTCAACTACTTTGCAATATTTTCCAGCCATTTATTTTATTTTGTAAAAAGGCATTATTACAACTCATCACAAACAGGAGAATATCTGGATAATTTACTTTTATAGGTACTGAATTTAAGTGTTCAAGCTTGTGATGAAAAGCGGCAAGGTGGTTGCAGTGTACAATGTAAACAAATAGCTTTGGAACGTGAATAAAAATCCTTGAGAATTCTTTACAAAGAAAACAAAACAAACTTCTCATTTGTTCCTGAAACATGATCACAAGCCAGTGTTTAAAAATTCATTTGCAAACATAATTTAATCTTTTTTTCAGACTAAATACAGTTTTATGACATCCATTGCAAATGGGGCAGTGTTAGGGTCCCTGTAAAAGTAAACATTTACCATTTCTTTGTAAAGAGAGGAGAAAGAAAGAAAAGTGCCACAACATTTGCAGCACAGTGCAGCATAAACTTTAGATACAAAAATATTTTTTCTTTGCTGGGATAATAGACCTTGCACCCTGGAAAGAAGTAACAATACTGCTACTAAGAGAATATCCAGTCCACATCTTTCAAGTTACATAAGGCAATTACTGTGTTAGCTTACTGTGTATGGCTAAAAGAGGCTCCAGAAAATGTCAGTCTTTGTTATGTTTTCCAGCTACTCCATGTATGTTCAGGTGTACTTTTGTAATCGGATGAGTGTTCAAATGGACATCTGTGTCCTAAAGGAGATCTTGAACCATAAGGAGACCACTGATCTAATGGTGACCTTGGGCCACTACCAGAAGCTCTGTGGTCCATTTGCCAGTCTGAGTGGTACCTATAATCTCTGGAAGATTTATGATGGCTGTACTCTGAAGTGGAACGGTGATCTGAATGTATCCTGTGTTCTGAATGGGAACAATGATCTGAATGAGGCCGACTGTCTTTTAAACTTCCTTCCAGGTTTGACCTGTGACCTCTGCTCCTGTGGTCATCCAACTTTCTATGTTTACTATCACTATAGTATCTGAAAAGATTTACTTATATTAGTATTACTGAACACATGGTAAGAACTACAATTATGTCACTTCAAAAGAACTGCATTAGAGAAATCTCTTTGCAGTTCTGCATTACTCAGAAAAGATACTTTGGTACTTACTACAAGTGTACTGCAAAACCAGGAAGGGAATTATTAACAGTTTTTATAATTGCTGAAGCAATTTACCTGCTGTCTTGTTTATAGTGATCCCAGTCTCTGTGGTCTTTTCCATTGCTGAAGGCTGAATAAGACCTTTTCCTAGAGTCACTTTTCTTATAAACATCTCCCTGATGCCTGTCCTTACGATGTTCATGGTATTGTGACAAATGTCTATCAGAAGAATAACTGTCCATGCTACTGTCATCATGGTTTGTATTCTCTTTCAGTCTTTCAACATCTGTTTAGTAAAGCAGAGATTATAAGGAAGTCTCATATACTATAAACTTTTTACTTCACCGATTCAAACAGCACTTCTACCTGTCAGATTTAAAGCAATGTGAAAGTGACATTATAATTTGACAAAAACAAGATAGAAATAATTGAATGACAGACATACTAATGTGAGTGAACTGAAAGAAACCTCAGCAGTAAATAGAAGGCAAGCAAGATAGAAATATAGCTATATAAGGCTGAGAGACTAAAATTTTCCACCTTATAGACTGAATGGAGAGGATCAGTGTATCTCAAATGAGCAGTCAGTAGAGACCAGGTGCCTTTAGTTGAGTAATTTTAAACAGAATGGTCAGAAGTTCTTTTCTAAGGAGAGATTGCCCTAGCATGAATATGAGTTTTGGAGGCACATCTTGTTAATTAAAAGTTTTTAGTGGTATTCCTAAAATACATTATACTCATTTAAAACCCATGATAACATACTTAGGGTTTTACATAACATGATATAAACCCAAGTATTACAAGAAGGCAAGTCTGGAAGCATAGAAACCAGTATTATTATCAACAGTAAAAGACATCCCATATAACTGACTGCTAACTGTGACTTTGGGGAATATCTTTTTGAAGATATGGTGACATTACAACTGCTACAAACAGGCACAGAGTCTCCAAGAAGTTGGCATCTCTCTTCTCAAAATTAAATACTAAAAAAAAATGGGTTTTTTTGGTCTTTAAATTTTTATTTTTTTTTTTTAGAAAACGGCCAAATAACTTGCTACTAAAATCAATAAGTACAAAGTTCAGTCCATGATCAGTTGAATTTCATCAACAAACTAGTGAAGTTATGCTAAGTCAGCCTATACGTATGATATCCAGTAGTATGGGAGTTCTAGGAGAGAGTTTTAAGCTTATTTCATTTCACATACCATTATTTAAGATATCCAGAACAGTAACATGCTCAAGATTTCTTACCTGGATGTCTAATTACATGTGCATTCAAATTGCTGCTAATATTCTGGTCACTGTGTTGCTAAAAGAGGCAAGTACAAAAATTGTCATTGATAAATCCCAAAGTTGCTTCCGAATTCTTGAGAAAATATCCTAAGAAAACAGACTACTTTATTATGAATAATCAAACACACTTCAAATGTATTAAGTGTACTCGATATAATAAAACAGTTATATAACTTATAATATGTATTTAGACATTTAGAGAGTCTGAAAGTATTACCTGAGATTCTTGGCGTTTTTTGATTGCATGTTTATACAGCTTGTGCAGTTTTCTGGCATCAAATTCTGTAAACTTAGAGACAAAAATCCACAAGTTTCTGAGGAAAAAGAAAGAGAGGTTATAATTCTTCCATATATTAGATTTTATTGTATCATACAAAAGAACATAGACTTAAGCATTTAGATATATGATTTCATTTTAGAGCATATTTTTTAAAATAAATGATTCAGCAACTCAAAATTATTAAAATCTCAATACATGGCCCATTTTTAGTATGAATAAAAACCCACAACAAAACAAAAAGTCAGATTCTTTAATGATAAGAATTCATTTCCACTAAACATTAAATATACTATAAATACAGCTATTTTCTGTTTGCTTTTGGTTTTAAGAAGTAAGATGACTCTACCTACTAGACAAATTCATTGCTATGAAAGTATGAAAAAGTGAATCCATTAAAAGCTGGAGCCATTTATAATCATCTTGTTATAACTCCTTATTTAATACAGAAACAACATTGAAGAAAGTGAGAATAAGGAACAAGAGAAATAATTTAAAATTATTCTACTTACTAGAAACTATTATGGATTTTCCTTTTGAAAAAACAAAATCATGCAGAATAACTTACTTTCTCCACTGTTTAATTTGTTCAGGACTGGTATACTCCTTTAAACATTCAGTAATATGGTCCCCAATTTTGATTAGGCACTGTCTAGTATGCTCCAGCTGTTCCCTTTCAGAAAGACCTTTCTCTGGTCTATCCAGTTGTTTCAATGCTGATTTGACAGGCCTCATTCTTTCTTTGCACTACAAAATGTAAAAAAAGAATACATTGATTCAAAGGAATATAGAAAATAAAATTAAAATTACAAAATGTCTGACCCTTACTGTGCTATTTATATAAGCAGACAGTAGTGTTGTAAGCCAAATGAAAAACAAGTCTTCGCTTATAGCTCATTTTGTTGTCTACAAGTTTTCTTCCAAGTTTAATTTGGAAAAAGTAGTTTTGAAATCCAGTTGAAAATTTACTCCCTATATGAGGGAAAGTAATTAATATAACTAGGTTTTACAGTAATCACAGAATGCATTGGGTTGGAAGAGAGCATCAAATGTCATCTTGTCCAACCCCCCCTTATTAAGCAAGGACACCTCCAACTACATATAATGGTTTTAATTTTGAGCACAAGTACATAGGACCAGACATTTTTTACATTTTTAGGACCTTGATATATATACAAACTTGATGTCAAGATTAAGTATTAGAATGTTTAACAAATTTTAAGTAGATACTTTCTGCAACACACACACTTGGCATTCAAGAGAGAATCATTATTCATTCCATGAGCAGTTTTTAAGCCTGAGCTCTATGCAGATATTGATAGAAACTGAGCTATCTAGGCTAAAGCTAGTTTAGGTGTGCCTGCATTATTAACAGTGATGACAACACAGATGTACCCATAAATATTTTTCATATGCACATTCTTGAATTTTTAAAGTAATTCAAACATGTTAACAATAAATGCAGATAAATCAATTAGCATGTTTTAAATTATAGATATTTGCTTGGAAATATCATTCAATCAGTGGCAAGGTAGACAGATGAAATGCATATTTTTACCTGTCACAAGGTAGACAAGAAGGAAAATGAGTTAGTCTCAACAACTCACATCAGCAATTACCATAGCGTGTAAACATGCTAGTTAGATTGCATCTGACCATGGCATAATGATGAATATATATTTCAGAACATAGGGCCTGATAAAAAAAAAAAGTTTCGTATGCAAAACCAATCAAGAATTGCTCCCACTAAGGAAGAGAGAATGTCTGTGTATCAAAAATCAAAAATATAAGTCTGCAGTCGGTGCCCTCATCCAGGTTGTCGATCAATATATTGAGCAGCACCGATCCCAGTACTGACCCCTGAAGGACTCCACTAGATACAGGCCTCCAAGTAGACTCTGTCCCATTGACCACAACTCTTTGACTTCTTCCCTTCAACCAGTTCTCAGTCCACCTCACTACCTGATCACTAAACTAGCTTTGAAGGGGGAAGGGGTTGAAACCAGTCCCGCCAGACAGGAGTCTGAGGGTGGTAAGCTGGAGTCAGGGGCAAAACCAGCAGCCCGGCTGAAGTGCATGTATACTAATGCATGAAGTATGGGCAACAGAAAAGAGGAACTGGAAGCCTTGTTGCAGCAGGAAACTTATGATGTAGTTGCCATCACGGAAACGTGGTGGGACAACTCGCATGACTGGAGCGCTGCAATTGATGGCTACAGGCTCTTCAGGAGAGACAGGCAAGGAAGAAGGGATGGAGGGGTGGCCCTGTACATCAGAGAGGCACTTGATGCCGTTGAGCTAGAGATCAGGGACGATCGGGTTGAGTGCTTGGGGGGAGAATTAGAGGGAAGACCAGCAGGGCTGACATCCTGGTTGGAGTCTGTTTTAGACCACCCAACCAGGAGGAAGATGTTGATGAAGCATTCTATAGGCAGCTTAAGGCTGTCTCAAGATCGCCTGACCTTGTTCTCATGGTGACTTCAACCTGCCTGATATCTGCTGGGATCACAACATAGCAGAGAGGAGGCAATCTAAGAGGTTCTTAGAGTGCATGGAGGACAGCTTCTTATCTCAGGTGCTGCGCGAGCCTACCAGGGTAAGGCTCTGCTTGACCTCCTCTTCACAACAGGGAAGGCTGGTGGGTGATGTGGTGGTTGAGGGTGTTTAGGCACCAGTGATCGCAAGATAATTGAATTTTCAGTATTCAGTCAAGCTAAGAGGGGCAGCAAGAAGACCTCCACTCTGGACTAACGGAGGGCAGACTTCAGGCTACTCAAGGAACTAACTCAGAAGGTTCCTTGGGAAACAGCCCTTAAAAATAAAGGGGTCCAGGAGAGCTGTACCTACTTCAAGGAAGAACTCTTGGAGGCGCAGGAACAGGCTGTGCCAATGTGCCGGAATATGAGCCGCTGGGGCAGACAGCCAGCCTGGATGGGCAATGAACTTCTAAAAGAACTAAGGGAAAAAAAGAGGGTGTATCATCTCTGGAAGAAAGTGGAGGCAACCCATGGAATGTTTGGGGATGTTGCTAGGTCTTGTAGGAAGAAAATTAGGGAGGCAAAAGCACATTTGGAGCTCAGGCTGGACTCTGCTGTGAAGGACAACAAAAAGTCCTTCTATAAATACATCAATAGCAAGAAGAAGGGCAAGGACAACCTCCACTCCTTGGTGGACACGGAGGGGAACGTTGTAACAAAGGATGAGGAAAAGGCAGAGGTACTTAATGCCTTCTTTACCTCAATTTTTACTAGCAGGACAGAACGTCTTCCAGGCAGCTGGCCTGCAGAGCTGGCAGAAGGAGCCAGGGAGCAGCATAGTTCTCCTCTGTTCCAAGATGGGATTATTAGAGATCTTCTCAGCCGCTTGAACCCCCACAAGTCCATGGGACCAGATGGGATCCATCCGAGGGTGCTGTGAGAGCTGGCAGATGAACTGGCCAAGCCGCTCTCCATCATTTTTCAGCAGTCCTGGCTCACTGGAGAGGTCCCAGATGACTGGAAGCTGGCCAACGTGTTGCCCATCCACAAGAAGGGCTGGTTGGATTAGCCAGGGAATTATAGGCGTGTCAGCCTGACATCAGCGCCAGGCAAGATTATGGAACAGGTCATCTTGGGTGCAATCACACTGCACTTCCCGGATGGCCAGGGGCTCAGGCCCAGCCAGCATGGATTTAGGAAGGGCAGGTCCTGCCTGACCAACCTGATCTCCTTCTATGATCAGGTGACCCGCCTGGTGGATGTGGGGAGGCCTGTGGATGTGGTCTACCTGGACCTCAGCAAGGCCTTTGACACCGTCCCCCACAGCAAACTCCTGGCCAAGCTGGCAGCCCATGGCTTGGACAGGAGCACACTGAGTTGGGTTAGGAACTGGCTGGAGGGCCGAGCCCAGAGAGCGGTGGTGAATGGTGCCACATCCAGCTGGCGGCCTGTCACTCGTGGTGTGCCCCAAGGATCAGTGCTGGGCCCCATGCTCTTCAACATCTTTATTGATGATCTGGATGAGGGCATCTAGTCCATCATCTGTAAATTTGCAGACGACACCAAGCTGGGGGCAGGAGTTGATCTGCTGGATGGAAGAGAGGCTTTGCTGAGGGACCTCGACAGGCTGGACAGGTGGGCAGAATCCAACGGCATGAGATTTAACCCATCCAAGTGCTAGGTTCTGCACATTGGCCACAGCAACCCCATGCAGTGCTACAGGCTGGGGTCAGAGTGGCTGGAGAGTGGCTAGGCAGAGAGG
The DNA here is from genome assembly GCA_015227895.2 of Colaptes auratus. Lineage (NCBI taxonomy): Eukaryota > Metazoa > Chordata > Aves > Piciformes > Picidae > Colaptes > Colaptes auratus. The sequence continues at coordinate 5,168,808 of JAAWVA010000039.1, read as the reverse complement.
GACCTGGGGGTGCTGGTTGATGGTAGGCTGAACATGAGCCTGCAGTGTGCCCAGGCTGCCAAGACGGCAAATGGCATCCTGGCCTGCATCAGGAACAGTGTGGCCAGAAGGAGCAGGGAGGTCATTCTGCCCCTGTACACAGCACTGGTTAGGCCACACCTAGAGTACTGTGTCCAGTTCTGGGCCCCTCAGTTTAGGAAGAATGTTGACTTGCTGGAACTTGTCCAGCGAAGGGCAACAAGGTTGGTGAGGGGTTTGGAACACAAGCCCTATGAAGAGATGCTGAGGGAGCAGGGGTTGCTTAGCCTGGCGCAGAGGAGACTCAGGGGTGACCTTATTGCTCTCTACAACTACCTGAAGGGAGGTTGTAGACAGGCAGGGGTTGGTCTCTTCTCCCAGGCAGCCAGCACCAGAACAAGAGGACACAGTCTGTGGTGGGTTAACACCCTTTTTCTGAGAACAAAAGAACGAAGCAGGGTGGAGGGCTTGCAGTTCATCGATGACATCATCGTATGGGGTGAGACAGCAGAGCAAGTCTATCAGAAGGGTGAGAAGATAATTGATATCCTGCTGGAGGCTGGCTTTGCCATCAAGAGAAGTAAGGTAAAAGGGCCTGCCAGAGAGATCCAGTTCCTGGGTGTTCAATGGCAGGATGGCTGTCGCCACATCCCTCAGGAGGTGGTGAACAGGGTAGCCACTATGGCGCAGCCCATGAACACGAAAGAGACACAGTCCTTTTTGGGGCTCGTGGGCTTCTGGAAAATGCACATTCCCAGGTACAGTCAGATTGTGAAGCCTCTCTTCCATGTAACCAGGAAGAAAAAATATTTTGTGTGGGGACCTGAGCAGCAGGTGGCATTCGACCAGATCACACAAGAGGTGGTCCATGCTATGGCTCTGGGACCTGTTCAAACTGGACCGGAGATCAAGAATGTGCTGTACACTGTGGCCGGTGAGAATGGTCCTACGTGGAGCTTGTGGCAGAAGGCTCCTGGTGAAACCAGGGGCAGGCCCCTAGGTTTCTGGAGTAAGGGGTACAAAGGCTCCAAGGCCAACTACACCGCGACAGAAAATGAAATCCTAGATGCCTATGAGCGCGTCCGGGCTGCCTCTGAGGTAATTGGGACTGAGTCACCTCTATTTCTGGCTCCAAGGTTTCCAGTCCTGACCTGGATGTTCAAAGGAAGAGGTTCAACCCCACATCATGCCACAGATGCCACCTGGAGTAAGTGGATGGCCCTGAGAACTCAGCGAGCTCGGATGGGGAGCTTCGAACGCCCTGGCATAGTGGAAGTGATCACCAACTGGCCAGAGGGTGCTGACTTTGGAATGCCACCAGAGCAGTCAGTGACCTGTGCTGAGGAGGCTCCCCCATACAACGATCTCCCTGACAATGAGAAGGGCTATGCTCGATTTACAGATAGGTCCTGCCGGCTTGTGGGAAGCAAGCGGAGATGGAAGGCAGCTGTCTGGAGCCCAACAAGGCAAGTGGCGGAAGCAAGGGATGGAGAAGGCAAATCCAGTCAGTACACAGAGGTACAAGCTGTCCAGCTGGCCCTGGACATAGCGGAACGAGAGAACTGGCCAGTGCTGTACCTCTACACTGACTCCTGGATGGTAGCCAATGCCTTGTGGGGGTGGCTGAAGGAATTGAGGAGGAAGGGTTGGCAGAGAAAAGGGAAGTCTGTTTGGGCCGCTGAGCTGTGCCCGCCTGGACAGGCTGCCAACAGAGGTGCAGCACATCGATGCACACATCCCCAAGAGCAGAGCCAATGAAGAACACCAGCACAACCACCAAGCAGATCTGGCTGCTAAAATCTCCCAAATAGACTTGGATTGGGAACACAAGGGTGAGCTGTTCTTAGCACGCTGGGCCCATGACACTTCTGGCCACCAGGAGAGATGCACATACCGTGGGCTCGGGACAGATCAGTGACATCTCTATGGAGGCCATCTCACAGGTCATCCATGAGTGTGACATCTGTGCTGCCATCAAGCAGGCCAAGCGCATGAGGCCTCTGTGGTATGGGGGGAGATGGTCGAAATATAAGTACGGAGAGGCTTGGCAGATTGACTACATCACCCTTCCTTGTTCTCACAGCGGCAAGCAGTACGTACTGACCATGGTGGAGGCAAGTACAGGCTGGCTGGAGAACTACCCAGTACCCCACGCCACTGCTCGCAACACCATCCTGGGCCTGGAGGGACATATCCTGTGGAGACACGGCACCCCCGGGAGGATTGAATCAGACAATGGAACCCACTTCAAGAACCACCTCATAAGAGACTGGGCAAAAGAACATGGGATTGAGTGGATTTACCACATCCCATACCATGCACCAGCTGCCGGGAAGGTCGAGCGCTACACTGGCTTGCTAAACACCACCCTAAAAGCCATGGGGGGGTGGAACCTTTAGGAACTGGGAAAAACACTTAGCTCAAGCCACTTGGTTAGTGAACAGCAGAGGATCTGTGAACCGAGCTGGTCCTGCCCAGTCCCACCTGCTGCAAGCAGTGGATGGAGATGGAGTTCCTGTGATTGCTGAGAAGAACCTGCTGGGAAAGGCAGTGTGGTTTTTCCTGCTGCTGGTGGGGCAAACCAACCCGAGGGGTGGTCTCAGCTGAGGGTCCTGGTCACATCTACTGGGTCATGTTAGAAACTGGGGACATTCAGTGTATCCCACAGAGGAACGTGAATCCGGCTGAGAGGAGATGAACTCGGGGGGGGGCAACATTTATCAATGTATTATAGTCATTGTGTAAATAATTATTAATTGTTCTATGTTCCTCCCTCCTAGCCTAATACCAGCCTAGCATCCAGGACACAACGTACACACTGCCACCAGTGCACCAGAGAGCTCCTGCATCATCGCGCCTGCACCTGTACCTGATGTCCCTACAGTAACGGACTGTACCCAATGTCCCTACAGCAGCAGACTGTTCCTGACTTTTCCCCATTCCCATTCAAAGACAAACTGATTCCTGATTCTTCTCCACATCCCTGCCCAGTTCAAGCATCACCTACATTGGCCATCACCAGAGAGAGAGAGAGACTTGCCCTGGGAGAGAGCGAGCCAGGATAACAAGGGACTTGCATCAAGGATCCGAATATCACATGTCAAGATTGCATGAAGAGGCTGTGGCAGGAGAGAGGAAGTGGAACAGAGGGGTGGATTGTGGTGGGTTAACACCCTTTTTCTGAGAACAAAAGAACAAAGCAGGGTGGAGGGCTTGCAGGTACTTTGCACTCCCTGCATGGCATTTTTCACCTGGGAAGCTGAATCTGTTCCACTTCCCCCTCCCTGCCCAGCTAGGGTATAAAAAGCTGGACATCGTAGCTGTAGGCCCTGCTTTTTTCTGGCTCCTGCCTCTGCTGGATGAGAGCTACTGCAGCTGCCCTCCTGCTCCTCTGCCACGTGGTCAGACCTGATCCATCTCCCTGCTGCCTCCACGCTTCCTCATAGAAAGGCTGGTTTTGTATTATTCTCTTGTTTTTTTGTCCCCCACCCATCCATCCTTGTTCCTTGCCCTTGTGAACCTTTTCCTGTGTTTTGTTATATATATATTGTTTAAAGACAACTCTTTACCTCTCTACTTCCAAGCCGACTCCAAATTATTATTTGGTGGATTTGCTCCTTCCTTTTCTCCCCTCTCTGTTGGGAGGGAGGAGGGGGGTAGTGGGGGAGAGATTCTCAGCCTTGCCCCCACCTGAGCTCTTAACTTCCAGTTAAGGCTCAAACCACCACACAGTCTCAGGCTGCGCCAGGGCAGGTTTAGACTGGATGTTAGGAAGAAGTTCTATACAGAGAGAGTGATTGCCCATTGGAATGGTCTGCCCAGGGAGGTGGTGGAGTCACCATCATTGGAGGTGTTCAGGAGGAAACTTGATGGGGTGCTTGGTACCATGATCTAGTTGTTTGGGTGGGTTGGATTGGTTGATAGGTTGGACGCGATGATCTTGAAGGTCTCTTCCAACCTGGTTTATTGTATTATTGTATTATTGTCTTATCCAGACCACACTGTCTCAGCTTAGCTGCAAGGATGCTGTGGGAGACAGTGTCAAATGCTTTACTGAAATCAAGTTAAACCACATCTGAGGTTGTTGATGCAGGTGCATGTCCTGTTATTCCCAGAAAACTCTCTATGATTATAGCTACCAGTGTCCTGCTTTAGTTACATGCTGCAGGCACAGCACTGTTTTGCTACACTGCTAGCTACTTCTGCATTTATGCTGAGCATGGCCTACCACCATGTCTGGCTCTAGGCCTACATTGCCAGATTGCTCACACTGCTCATCGATAGAATTGCCACACCTGTTGGATTATGTTGGTCCCCTGAAGCCATCACACAGCAAAAGGTACATTCTGGTAAGAGTACAAGTGGTTTCAGGATTAACCATGGCCACAGCTAGCAGTACTGCCATAGGAGCTCAAACAACTGAAACTCTAAAACAATGGTTCAGTGTCTTGTCTATGCCTAAGTGTATCCAGAGTGACAATGGATCACAGAATCACAGAATGTTAGGGGCTGGAAGGGACCTCGAGAGAGAATCTAGTCCAAACCCCTCCTGACAAAGCAGGATCACCTATACCAGATCACACAGGAGCTCATCCAGGCAGGTCTGGAATATCTCCAGAGAGGGAGACTCCACAACCCCCCTGAGCAGCCCATTCCAGCGTTCTGTCACCCTCACAGGGAAATAATTCTTCCTCCTGTTTCCATGGAACTTCCTATGCCTCAACTTCCACCCATTGCCCCTTGTCCTGTCATTGGACATAGCTGAGAAGAGCCTGGCTCCATCCTCTTGGCACTCACCCTTTACATATTTATAAACATTAATGAGGTCACCCCTCAGTCTCCTCTTCTCCAAGCTGAAGAGCCCCAGCTCCCTCAGCCTGTCCTTATAAGAAGGATGTTCAACTCCCTTAATCATTTTCGTGGCTCTGCGCTGGACTCTTTCAAGCAGCTCCCTGTCCTTCTTGAACTGAGGGGCCCATAACTGGACACAATATTCCAGATGTGGCCTCACCAGGGCAGAGTAGAGAGGGAGAAGAACCTCTCTCAACCTACTGACCACACCCCTTCTAATACACCCCAGGATACCATTGGCCTTCATGGCCACAAGAGCACATTGCTGGCTCATGGTCAACCTTCCATCCACTAGGACCCCCACATCCTTTTCCCCTTCACTGCTCTCCAGCAGGTCAGTCCCCAACCTATACTGGTACATGGGGTTGCTCTTTCCCAGGTGCAAGACTCTATACTTGCCCTTGTTGAACTTCATTAAATTTCTCCCTGCCCAACTCCCCAGCCTGTCCAAGTCCTTCAGAATGGCAGCACAACCCTCTGGTGTCAGCCACTCCACCCAGTTTGGTGTCATCAGCAAACTTGCTGACAGTGCAGTTGGTGCCCTCATCCAGGTTGTCGATGAATATATTGAGCAGCACCGATCCCAGTACTGACCCCTGAGGGACTCCACTAGATACAGGCCTCCAACTAGACTCTGTCCCATTGACCACAACTCTTTGACTTCTTCCCTTCAACCAGTTCTCATTCCACCTCACTACCTGATCATCCAGACCACACTGTCTCAGCTTAGCTGCAAGGATGCTGTGGGAGACAGTGTCAAATGCTTTACTGAAATCAAGTTAAACCACATCCACCGCTCTACCATCATCTATCCACCTGGTTATGTCCTCATAAAAGGTTATCATGTTGGTCAAACATGATTTCCCTTTGGTAAAGCCATGTTGACTGCCCCTAATGACCCTCTTGTCCTTGAGATGCCTAAGGACAGTGCCGAGGATAAGTTGCTCCATCAGCTTTCCAGGGACAGAGGTGAGGCTGACCAGACTATAGTTACCTGGGTCCTCCTCCTTACCCCTTTTGAAGACTGGAGTGATATTTGCCCTCCTCTAGTCCCCAGGCACCTCTCCTGTCCGCCATGACTTACCAAAGATGATGGAGAGAGGTCTGGCAATCACCTTCGCCAGATCCCTCAGCACCCAAGGCTGCATCTCATCGTGACCCATTGTGGTGGGTTGAAAATCACCCCCAACATAAAATTGCCAGACCAGCTCAGTGGAAGCAAATGAAGCTGTATTTACAAGCAAAACTACAATCTAAATATGAAATGCAATGAATACGTACAAAATATACAATATTTATATATATGTACAATTTACAAACAGCACAAGAACCCCCCTGGACAAACCAGGGGGCTACTAATAGCTTCCCCACTCCCTGCTCCCTTCCCTACCCGCCTGTACACTGGACAAGAGAAAGAGCAGCGAGTTGCTGTTAGTTACTTAACCACAACAAGAACGCATTCAAAGTCAGCAAAGCCAGCAGAAGTCAGAAGTTAGTATATATGCTAGAGTGAGGAAGCCAAAAAATAAAGTTAGTTTATACAAACCAACTTTGTTAGTAGTCTGTCCAATGGGATTATTTAGAATTTATCATTATTTTCCTTTTTACATCCAATAGTAATTTATTTACATTCTACTACTTTCTGTTCAAGAGCTGTGGAAAATTTTCCAGGCACAGCCTGAAACTACCACACCCATGGATTTGTGGATGTCCAATGACTGAACTTACTTAAAAAAACCTTCTAATTACGATCTGTCGCTAACCCAGCTCATCCACCAGGAAAATTTCTCCTTTGTCCTGTCTTTCTCTGGGGCCTTGGGCTCCTGAGGACAGCCTCCAGCAGTATAGACTGAGACAAAGGAGGCATTTAGCAACTCTGCCTTCTCTGTGTCCTCTTTCACCAAGGCACCTACCTCATTCAGCAGTGGGCCTGCATTGCCTCTGGTCTTAGCTTTTTTGGCAATATATTTGAAGAAGCCATTTCTGTTGTTGTTGACCTCCCTCGCAAGGCTGAATTCCAAGGAGGCCTTAGCCTTCCTAGTAGCCTTCCTACATCCTCTGACAACTGTCTTATACTCCTCCCAAGTGGCCATCCCCTCCTTCCATGATCTGTGGACTCTCTTCTTCCACCTGAGTTTGCTTAGCAGTTCCCTACTTAAGCATGCAGGTCTCCTCGCTCCCTTTCTCAATTTCCTACTCTTTGGGATGCTCTGAACATGAGCTTGGAAGACGAGGTCCTTGAATGTTAACCAACTGTCTTGGGCCCCTTTGCCTTCTAGTACCTTGTCTTATGAGATTTCCCTTAGCAATTGCCTGAAAAGGCCAAAGTTGGCCCTGCTGAAATCCAGCGTTGTAATCCTGCTTGATACTTTCTTCCTACCACTAAAGATCCTGAACTCCACCATCTCGTGGTCACTGCAGCCAAGGCTGCCCTCAACCTTCACTGCTTCAACCAGTCCCTCCTTGTTGGTGAGTATCAGGTCCAGTAATGCTCCTCTCCTAGTTGGTTCCTCCACCATTTGCATCAAGAAATTATCATCAATGCACAGGAGGAACCTCCTGGACTGTGGATGGCTGGCTGTGTAGGCCTTCCAGCAAATATCTGAGTAGTTAAAATCCCCCATGACAACCATGGCCTGTGATTGTGAGGCTGCTGTCAGATGCTTTTAGAAGGCCACATCAACTTCCTTGTCCTGATCAGGTGATCTGTAATAAACACCCACAACAGTATTACCCATGCCAGCCTGCCCCTTAATACACACCCACAAACTCTCAACTCACCCCTCATCCACCCCTGGGCTGAACTCAACACGTTCTAGTTGCTCTCTCACATAGAGACCACCACCACTACAACCTTGCTCAGCTGACCTGTCTTTCCTAAAAAGGACATAGCCATCCATGACCACATTCCAGTCATGTGAGCTGTCCCACCATCTCTCTGTAATTGCCACTGGATCATAACCCCTTGACTACACATGGATTTCTAACTCCTCCTGTTTATTCCCCATGCTGCATGCGTTGGTGTACAGACAGCACAGGGAGCGAGCTGAGCATACCCATTCTAGCCAGGGGGGGAGGCCTTCTGGTCCACATTAATACTAGAACACTGCCCCACTGGTGTAAGCCCAGCAACAACCCCACCCCCCCCCCAACTTCACTGCAACCAGGGTACGAGACTGGGCTCAAGGTGAAGGGGTTAAATGGGTGTTCCATACCCCATATTACCCACAGGCAAATGGTATTGTTGAAAGGACAAATGGTCTCATCAGAAAACACACAATTGTCTCCCAGGGGAGGTTTAGGCTGGATGTTAGGAAGAAATTCTACACAGAGAGAGTGATTGATTGCCCATTGGAATGGGCTGCCTGGGGAGGTGGTGGAGTCACCATCATTGGAGGTGTTTAGGAGGAGGCTGGGTTGGTGCTTGGGTACGTGGTTTAGTTGTTTAGGTGGGTTGGTTAATAGGTTGGACCCGATGATCTTGAAGTTCTCTTCCAACCTGGTCTATTCTATTCTATTCTATTCTATTCTATTCTATTCTATTCTATTCTATTCTATTCTATTCTATTCTATTCTATTCTATATGGGTGAGCTACAGAGCACTCACTCTCTCTTTCTTGGGTTTTGCCCTCCCCGCACGTGTAGAATAAGCAGCCACAGTTCCAGGATAACAAGAGACACCAGAGGAATTCCCACAATTGGCAAACAGCATTGTGAGTAAATTGGAATATTTCTAAGTCTCCCGGAAATACCTGCCTCTTGTTAATAGGGGTAACGTACTGCTTTTGGATTTATCTTTTCCAAATACTGTTTTCTCAAACTATTTGTAGCTATTCCTATATTCTGAAGATATTCTTCAACTGACATAAGAACCTGTATATATAT
>JAAWVA010000039.1:4936675-5159554 GCA_015227895.2 Colaptes auratus | reverse complement strand
TTTTGGTAACTTTTGTATATAAGTAGGTGCACGGTGGAGCTAAATTAATAAATAATTTGTAATTTTAAAATAATTAATTCTCCATCTCACCCTTTTCATTTGTAACAGGGTCTGGCCATCCAAACAGTTTTTGACCCAGCAAAGAGTGTGCCTGTCCAGACCATGGGCTGCCAGTTTGTCCAAGATGATGCTGTGGAGAACTGTGTCAAAGGCTTTACTGAAGTCCAAGTAAACAACATCCACAGCCTTTCCCTCATGAACCATGTAGGTCACCTTGTCATAGAAGGAGATCAAGTTTGTCAAGCAGGACCTGCCCTTCATGAACCCATGCTGACTGGGCCTGATTCCCTGCTTCTCCTTGATGTGCCTCATGGTGGTCTTCAAGATGATCTGCTCTATGACCTTCCCTGGCACCAAAGGCAGACTAACAGGTCTGTAGTTTCCCGGATCCTCCCTACAGCCTTATAAATTGTTGGCGCCTCCAGTCAGGTGGAACTTCCCCAGTCAGCCAGAACTGCTGACAGATGATAGAAAGGGGGCTGCCAGCTCCTTCAGAACCCTTGGGTGTATCCCATCTGGCCCCATAGACTTGTGTGTATCTAAGTGGCAGAACAGGTCCCTCACCATTTCCTCTTGAATCATGGGAGCTCCATTCTGCTCCCCAAATCTGTAAACAGACAACTGTTGAGACCTGAATGATAGAACTCCCACATCAGAAAATTAGCTGCTCAAAGTAGCTCCTTAACAACTTTCCAAAGACCCCAACAGACCTATAAAACATCACATAGACTGAGCTTACCTACCTTTTTTGTTTCAATATTGATTCTCTTCTGGTCAAAAGTAGTGATCTAACTGAAATTCTTTTGGTATCAGAGATTGCACTGGCAAGACATTTCTAAAGACTTCAGGATTTGTTCTTTCCCCTAATACAGGAAGTATGTAATACTTCAAGAGCCACTTAGAAACTTAATATGTTACCTGTGTGTGGGGAGGGAACTTTCTCACCCCACCACAAATACAAAGGGGTATTGGATAAGGCCAAGCTTCATTAAAGTAAATTTATTTCTGTCCTTTAAGAAGCAGTATCCATGAATTCTTCTTGAGGACAGATCTTCACAGTCTGCATTTTAAAATTATTCAGCACATAGAAGCCTAGATGAATACCCTTCATTATACTGCATACATAAAATTAAAAAACCTGCTGCCCTGAAAACAAACCTGACTTTAGTATAGTGTCAACACCCCTTCATTGGTCTAAGATTTTACTGGCAATAGATATCTGTGTTATAATGACTAACTGCAGAATCAAGAATATCAGAAATTGTGTTCATTTAGAATATCAAGTGTAAACACTAAATCAACAAGGGACTTACCACACTGAATGTCTTCTGATCCAGTTCTTCAGATATAAGAACTGGTTCACTAGTTGCAGTAATATGAACTGGAATATTCAACAATGAACCTTTTTTATTTTTTTCTTTATTTTCAGGTTTGATTTCATTTACCTAAGAACAAAATATGAAAATGTATCTGAAAAGAAATTCTTAATTTTGGTCTGGAATTATACAATCACTGTAATTACTGCATTGTCTCCAATAATAATAATTTTAAAATTCTGACATTCAATGACAGTACCTTTTATTTGCTCTCTCTGAGGGATGGAGAAGTAGAATTGGCAAGTTCCTTGCATCATTTGCACTCAGTCCCACTAAGCTATGCATCTTTAAAGAGCTAATTTCCCATTTCATTTGCCTGTCCACAATTATAGTTACAAGTGGTAAAAATAAACTTCAAATGATGCAAAAGACTTCAATGAAATGACAACTGTAAATGATCCAAAATACCTTTTCAACTCAAAATTGTTCACAAAAACCTGGTGGCTTTTTCTAGTTCTATATAAGAAAAATAAGCCTACTTACCTTTTCTTCCTTTACTTCTTTTTCTTTCTGTGTAGATTCTTTTAATTTTTCTCTGATTTCTTTGATATTTTTTAATTCTTTCTTATCCTCTTTTTCTTTTTTCTCCCTTTTCAGATCCCTCTTATTTTCTTTTTCTTTTGTCTCTCTTTTTTCTTCAGTTTGTTTCTTTATACCAAAATCTGACTCAGGCTTTTTTTCATTTTCTTCTGCTTTTATTTTTTTATGTGGCTGTTTCACTGAAACAATCTCATCCTGCAATACACAAGTATATCTGTCGCATCAAATTGAGTTCCTAACTATACAAGTTTTGTAACCATCAGATTAAAATGTACTTTTTATCTGTGTGTGATTTCTTTAGACTTAGGTTTAACACCTATGAAATGGAGCTGGATGCAGTCGTGAAACAAAATGAGGACTAATCACTCATTTCCTTGATGTGACACAAAAGAAGTACTGATTGGGAAGGGGTAATAAGGGAGTGAGGGATTAAGTCCATTGAATTTTCATATCCCTAAAGAAATCTGCCCCTGTAAACAGCAGTTAAGAGGAAAAGAGCTAAAAACAGTAAGGAAGTAGGTAGCTACCTTAAAAGTCACAATGTGACCCCCCCCCAAAAAATTAATCTGTTGCTTCTTTTCTTGGTTGTTTTGGGGGTTTTTTCCTCTCTAGTGGTTTCTGCTGTGTGATAAATTTAAATAAACAACTCAACAAAAACAAATGCCTAAAGTAATACATCAGAAGTAATAAAAACATAACAAAGTTAAGTAGTCTCTTAGAATAATGAAAGACCTGACATATACAGAAGCATTCACTTGCATGCCTGCATTAGTGAGTTCTTTCAGATGGGGAATGAATTAATTATACATACCACAGGGACCAATAGGTATGACTTTATTTTATTACAAAGGCATACGAGGTTGCGCCGGAGCTCTGTAAGGCATGAAAACCAAAACCAAGGCACAACCCCACAAGCTACCCACAACCCAAAAGCAGAGCCCAATCCGAAGAAAAGCACAACTAACTTACCCTAACACTCAATAAGTAAAACAGTGGTACCAAAGATCACAAGATGGCGGAGCTGTCCGTTTCCCATCTGGGCGGGCGTCTCCGCAGAACCAAATCTTGTTGGATTGGAGAAACGGCAGAACCTCACCAGTAGCGATCTTCATTTTTTTAAAGGGTCCCGCGTCCTGTGACGTCGGGCCAAGACATCACAGGAGGCTGGGTCTTGGAGCCAAAGCCCCTCGCATATTTTGCAATCGCGTTATATAACTTCTTGCCCTACTACTCGTGTGTGCAGCCTGCTCAGGGGGTTGCATGCCCCCCTACCCAGGGATAGCCTTCCTCATCGTCATCTTTCTCCAGGTCCATTTGACCTCTACGAGGGGTTTGAAGGACTTTTGTGGTTAGCTCAGGATGTCAACACATTCAATACATTCCCATCCCCGCTTAGTTTATAAACAGAGGAACCTGCAGATACATGTTATTCATTACTCTTTTCGTGCAGCCATGAGCTTCTGATCAAACACCAAATATTCCCAGGCAGCCCCAGGCAGCTGGGTACTTCTCATCAAATTCCAATAAACTCTTTCCTGTTACAATGGCTCAAAACATCACTAATTCATGCTGTTCTCCCCACCTGGAGTACTGCATCCAGTTCTGGAACCCCTATTACTAGACAGATATGGAGGTGCTGGAGCGTGTCCAGAGAAGGGCCACGAGGATGATCAGAGGGCTGGAGCACCTCTCCTATGAGGACAGACTGAAAGAGTTGGGGCTGTTCAGTCTGGAGAAGAGAAGGCTCCGAGGTGACCTCATTGTGGCCTTCCAGTATCTGAAGGGGGCCTACAAGAAGGCTGGGGAGGGACTTCTCAGGCTATCAGGTCGTGATAGGACTGGGGGAATGGAATGAAGCTGGAGGTGGGGAGATTCAGGCTGGATGTGAGGAGGAAGTTCTTCACCATGAGAGTGGTGAAGCCCTGGAATGGGTTATCGAGGGAGGTGGTTGAGGCCCCGTCCCTTGAGGTGTTTAAGCCCAGGCTGGATGAGGCTCTGGCCAGCCTGATCTAGTGTGGGGTGTCCCTGCCCATGGCAGGGGGGTTGGAACTAGATGATCCTTGTGGTCCCTTCCAACCCTGACTGATTCTATGATTCTATGATTCTATGATTCTATGATTCTTTCTAATCAAGATTGATTCTTTTTTCTGACCCTGAACAAAATTTGCTACCTGAAGAATCATTATCAGTAGTAATAATGGTTTAGTTAGAAACATGAGTTTTATATTCAGATCTTATATTAAAATTGCATTTCTAGCAGATACAATGATTAAGTCATTAAAGAACACTGTCACTTGTAATTGGGTGACATTATTTTATGATATTATAATTTGAAAAATTAATCCGAATGTCTGAGCTACAGTCTTATTAAATTAAAACAGATATAATCTTCCATGTGATTATATTGATGCACAGATGCCATTCAAGTGCTTCAATTTTATTAAGTCAAACAGAAGATCAAATAGAAAGCATTACTTATAGAAACAACTGAATAGACATCTTTACCATGTGAATGATGTTTACCTCATTATCCTCATCATCTTCATCAGATTTTTCTGAGGGGGGTGATGAGGAGTTACTTTTTATTTCTTCTTTAATTTTTGCAGCTTTTGTTTCTCTGTTCTTCTTAGTTCTTGTTTTCCTCCTTTTTGAATATCCCTGAATGCAAATTAGTACCTTTATTATGTCAACTGACAAGTGCCTTTGCACCACAATTGCAGAAAATTTCTGCTTTTTATGTTAAAGAAAGTATTAATTTAAATGATTGCCACTAATGACCACAACTTTTCTCAGGACTGGAGACTGAGCCTAATGCAACAGTAAAGAATATATAAAAATAAAAGAGAATAAAACAATATTAAACATGCAAATAATTGCTTGAGTTAGTCTCATATAATATGATTAGCAATACAGAGAAAAATTGCACATAGCAGAGTGGAAGTAAGAATAAAATAAGTATCTGATAACATGCCTTTAAGCATATTATGTTGTCTTACTACTGAATATCAAGCCGTACTTACTGCACCAGTAAATCTTTGTGCTTCTTTTCTTGCAAGGTCTTTATTCAGTAATTTAATGAGGTAATCTGCACGGGTCTGTAACTGCTTGGCCTGGGGCTTCTTATCTGGATCATCAGGTAAAATCTGAGGAGAGCAATGGTAGCATAAAGTACAAGTATACATTATCAAATTAGGAAGCTGCTAGTCTGGAGCACTGGGAACAGAAAAAGTTGAATTAAAAAGATGATACAACCCCAATACTACAACTATACCTGACCAGTATGCCAGCATGCTTCAAAGAATGGAGAATTTATTAAAAGTTTTATTTTTCCCCAAACACACAACTAAATATCACAGTATCACAGTATCACAGTATCACTAAGGTTGGAAGAGACCTCGAAGATCATCGAGTCCAACCTGTCACCACAGACCCCATGACTAGACCATGGCACCAAGTGCTACGTCCAATCCCCTCTTGAACACCTCCAGGAACAGTGACTCCACCACCTCCCCAGGCAGCCCATTCCAATGGCAAATGACTCTCTCGGTGAAGAACTTTCTCCTCACCTCCAGCCTAAACTTCCCCTGGTGCAGCTTGAGACTGTGTCCCCTTGTTCTGGTGCTGGTTGCTAGAGAGAAGAGGCCAACCCCTTCCTGGCTACAACCACCCTTCAGGTAGTTGTAGAGAGCAATGAGGTCGCCCCTGAGCCTCCTCTTCTCCAGGCTAAACAACCCCAGCTCCCTCAGCCTCTCCTCATAAGGCTTGTGCTGTATGTAATGTAATCTTGGAAATGGTTTCATAAAGTTTATAGTAAACTCAAGAAACTAGTATGAGATTTCTGTTTGCACTCTCAGTTTATCTAAAAAATTCAGAGCTCTTATACCACTTTCTCCACAGATGTCCTAGTTCTGCCTTGCGCTTCTAAATGCATTAACTCAGAAGCCAAAAATATAAATGAGTGGTTTCATAAAACAAGCAAATTAATGGAAGGCAGGGACATGTTATCATTGAACAGATTTGTATACAACCCTGGCTCTTCAAATCCCAAAGCTACAGGTTGTTGACAATGTCACTGAGTTTACTTCACTCCAGTCTTTCCCTAAAGGTTTCTAACTACTTCTTTCTAAGCAGCTATTGCACTACTTCTAATCTGATGAACAACCTTCCCTCCAAAAGATCAAGAATAAAATTAACACAATTAGACTAGAGATGCAAAAGAGAAAAGAGAATGAATTCAAGGCACAGAGATCCAAATACATAGAAATACAGGAACATAGACTCCAAGAAGGTATACTTCAACTGTATACACAAAATCTTGAAATCTAATAATTTACCAGAAGGATACAAAGGAGCACAACTTTAAGTAACTGTTCTTATTAGTATTATTACCTAAAGGAAAAAAGTCCTTGATGAAATTTTGTAGATGACATACCTTCTGTGTCAAACTGAGATCAGGATCCATTTTTATCATTTCCCAGCTGCCATAGCCATATTCATAGATACCTATTAACAGATTGGAATCGTCTTTCCTTACCCCAATCTACATCAAAATGAGCTGCCTTGGTGTGGCATGGGATGACGTATCTAGTAGAAATAAATTAGAAACATAAATACGCAATCTTCTCAAACTTAGTAAGGGAGAAGTGAACATGGCGCACATCACTAAGATCCTGGTATATTTAGGTAGGTAATCTAGATGTGTGTCATGTTTTTGTTTCAATATCTATAAAATATTTATTGAAATCAGCATTGAAATGTCTTTTAAAGCAAATAAGGATGTAGATATAAAGAACAACAGACATCTATCTGTGGCCATGGATTGAATCAGAACTGGCTGACCATTAAGATAAGTTTAAAGTGTTACTAAAGTGTAATCGCTAATTGAATAAGCACATAGTCTAGGGACTATGATACACAAGATAGCAAGCTAAAACGTTCTGCAAGTTAAACAAATGCCAACAATTACCACTTTGACAAATATTGCTTTCTCTCAAACAAAGATGACACAAAGCAACTCCTCAACAAGCCTAATTTCTAGTATGGAATAATTAAGAGTAACTGAACACAATCCCCAATGAATACAGTTCAGAGGCCAAAGCTAGCTTCTAAGGAGAGGGAAGAAAGAATAAAGGAAGGATGTGGAGCAGATTACTGCTGCCAGCTCTTAAAGGGAACGGAGTGACATCATTGTCCTACTGTGGTTAGAGTCTGAATTGCTTAAATATATGCATAAAAGCTTTAAATAACTTTCTACATTATGGTCTTCTTTAGGAAAAGAAACAAAATACCTTTTCCTTTCTTCTGGATCTGAAGGAATGGATTTGTGCAATGGTGCTAACTCTTCTTCATGAGAGATGACTAGCTTTGCATTCACCTGCACTCCTGATATTCGGAATGTTGGGCCTTTAACTTTCCCAAGTCTGCTTCCTTAAAATAAAGGACCAAATTATTAAAATATTTAGCCTTTATGTGGATCTTATAGACAAACATAAAGAAAAAAGAAAGTCTGATGATAGCAGCAGACATTCAATTATAGCAAATGAATTTTTCTTAATCAAACACTTTAATTAAACTCCAGAACTTCAAAATCTTCCAGATAATAATAGGAGATTAATTTAAAATTTCATGGTAAAGCAAAAACATGATACATTCTACTACAACTTACTCAGGGAAACGGGGAAAAATCAAAACCCAAATGTCTTCTTACTATAATCCTTTTTTCTAAATCACCTAGCATGATAATATTTTGTCAGTTATTCCCCCAACACAATTGCTTTGTCATAATCAGAGTACAAGAATTATTCAGATCTCTTGACACTTTTTATTCCTCTCCCTCACGTCCAAACATACTTTACCTGTTCTTTCTTGTCCAAAGGAATTGTCCTTTAAAGCCTTAATGCATCCATTATGTACAAGTTCTCCTAGACGTCTAAGGTCCATCTCAGATTTATCAACTAGCTCAGCATCTCTAGCTATAGCATCTAACCTGTAAGAAAACATATGTTTTTACATCTTGTGATGGTTTAACCCACACACATCAAACAGAAGCTCGTCTGAAGCCAGCCTAAGAAGCAAATGAAAAGCTTCATTTTACAAGCAGAATGGAATGCAATGAATATGTACAAAAATATACAGTAGTCACAAGATTATACAAGTATTTACAAAAAGCAAACAGCACAGAAATCCTCCTTGGGCAGGAGGATTCCACCTTGCTCCCCCCAACCTCTCCCTCCCTTTTCTCTCTAGTTAATCAGAAGAAAAGAGAAAAGGAGAAAATGTTAGAGGGATTTTTAGTTATCTCAAAAGCATTGTTAGCATGTCAGTAATGCTTATCTCAAGGCCGTCAGATAACTCCTTTGCAAAGCAGACATGCCAGCAGAAAGAGACGGAGTGAGTAACGGAATGAGAAAAGAATGTAAGATTGTAAAACTACATCCCACTCATCTGACCAATGAAATTCATTTAGAATTATCTTTTTTGGTTTCCTTTTTACATTCAACTATTCAGCTAGAGAATTTGCAGCTATCTTTCTTAAAGGCACAGCCTGAAACTATCACACATCTATAAAACTTTAGTATTATGAATGAGTCCTTCAGATTTTCAAATTAGAGAAGTGATCATGTAAGTTATCATTCACCCACACTTCCTGTGTTGTGTACAATTTTGATCCATGCAGTTTAAAGCAGCTATAGAAAGATTACAGAAACCATTA
This sequence comes from Colaptes auratus, assembly GCA_015227895.2. Classification (NCBI taxonomy): domain Eukaryota; kingdom Metazoa; phylum Chordata; class Aves; order Piciformes; family Picidae; genus Colaptes; species Colaptes auratus. The sequence continues at coordinate 5,150,866 of JAAWVA010000039.1, read as the reverse complement.
AAAAGCGTGTTTCACAATGAGGACAATACAACAGGAACTATAAAGGACCCTAACTTTACAGTTCTGAGTTACATTACGACACATTCTTTTACAGTATCACAGTATCACAGTATAACCAAGGTTGGAAGAGACCCAAGGATCATCAAGTCAACCTGTCCCAACAGACCTCACAACTAGACCATGGCACAAGTGCCACGTCCAATCTCCCCTTGAACACTCCAGGGACGGCGACTCCACCACCTCCCTGGGCAGCCCATTCCAATGGCGAATGACTCGCTCAGTGAAGAACTTCCTCCCTCACCTCGAGTCTAAACCTCCCTGGCACAGCTTGAGACTGTGTCCCCTGTGTCTGGTGCTGGTGCCTGGGAGAAGAGAGACGAACCCCCTCCTGTCTACAACCACCTTTCAGGTAGTTGTAGAGGGCAATGAGGTCACCTCTGATCCTTCTCTTCTCCAGGCTAAACAATCCCAGCTCCCTCAGCCTCTCCTCATAGGGCTTGTGCTCAAGGCCTCTCACCAGCCTTGTTGCCCTTTTCTGGACACGTTCAAGTATCTCGATGTCCTTCTTAAACTGAGGGGCCCAGAACTGGACACAGTACTCAAGGTGTGGCCTAACCAATGCAGAGTACAGGGGCAGAATGACTGTGACCGGTTGATGCTATGCCTTTAAGAAAGAGACAGTTGCTGAACACTCTGGCTGAATGGTTTGGTATTTGAACAAAAACAAGATAGTCTAAACGAATTTCATTGGTGCTTGTGGGGGTTCAGTTTGGAGTTTGGGTTCTGTTGGTTCAGTCTGTGTCTGGTCTGGGTGCAGGCTGGGTGCAGTCTGTGCTTTCTCTCTTGCTGAAGCAGGAACGGCCTTGAGTTAACAGCTAACCAGATAAGAGAACTAATTTTGCATGTGCCTTTTAGCTAACAGAACTTTTCTTCCTTAATTGCCTTTCTCTCTCTCTCTAACCCTTTTTGGGAAAAAGGGGAGGTGGGGAGGGAGAGAGGGGGGTTCAGGGAACCCCCCTGGCCGGCTGGAGGGAAAAGGTTTTTCTGCATTGTGTTCATTGTTATTTTCCTGTATATATTGTAAATATTGTATATTTGTGTATATATTCATTGCATTCCATTTATGCTTGTAAATATAGCTTTCATCTGCTTTTCCGACTGAGCTAGCTGTGGTTTCTTTCCCTGTGTGTGGGGAGGGAACTTTCTCACCCCACCACATATTTTTAATTGGCGCCCAACGTGGGGCTTGTGGATAGTTGCTGTCCAGAAGCAGAGCAAAAGTTGCTTGATTTATTGTCTGCTCAGGTCGGAGTTGCAAGGATGAAAGTGTTTTGGATTTTAGAGCGTTTGGTCTTTTCAATTTGTTCGGTACTGGTCTACAAGTACCTCTTGGGATTGATTTTCGATCGCTTAAGCAGATACTTGATGTATAAATTGTATTTATGGTTTAAGTATAAGATTCAGCTTCTCTATGACCGGTGCCTGGGATTCTTTTGGCTTAATAGATACGGGAATGTGACCTCGACTACTCTGCCCATAGAGATAAAGGAGTTTAAGATCCCAGTAGGTGAAAGAGTAGTTTTAAGTGATGGCTGGGATCCAAAGGTGATTTATTTGATGTGTGCAATCTGCTGTTGGTGATAAGCAATGCGTACTTGTTATATGCTCTGTACCGGGAGAAAAAAGTGTCTAAGACCTGTTTTGTAATTAGGCGTAGACCCAAGAGGAGAAGGAACAGCTCTAACTCGACCCCAGAATATCTAGTGATGAGGAGAATGGAGGATCTGTATCAGTTAAAAAGAAAGCTAAAAATTCCATCGGAAAGGCTGCTCTGAACGGTGCTGTTGGTGGTTCTGGCAATCAGCCAGCTGCTGCGGCAGCGGCAGCGCCTAACATGGCGGCTCCCCCGTCCTCGGCAGCCATTAGCAAGGCACAGCCATTTCCTCCTTCTTCTTCAGCAGGACCGGAAGTGTCCTCCACAGCAGCTGATCCGTCTCAAAACCTGTCAGCTTCTGTTAAGCCAGCTGTAAATTCAAACACAGCTCCAGTTAAGCAGGTAGCTGTTTTAAACTACAAGAAGTGGAAAGGGCAAAGCTGATTCAGATGCTGATCTGGTGAGGGACCTTCTGCTTTAAGAGACCCTGCTGAGGAGGAGGAGAAGATTTGTCTTAAAGATATAGCTGAGATATTGAGAAGATCACTGGATGGAAATGCAGGGCAAATTGCTGATAGCAGGACAACAAGAGGTGGTACACCTGACCTTAAAGAGATTCTTAGGAGAGTGACAAGGAGATTAATGGGGCAACAAGTTCAGGAAGAGGAGGAAGGGGAGGAGTCAGATGATATTGGGCTGTTCATCACCAAGGGAAGAGATAAGGAATGTGCGTAAAGATTATATCAGAGCAGATAAGGAGCCAATCCTAGCTTGGCTTGGTAGATGCTACGATACAGGTGCTCCAGCTCTAATGGTTGGAGACAAGTCAGCAGCTCAACTAGGAACTCTCTCAAAGGATAATGGAATAGATAGACATCTAGGCAGGACTCTCGGTAAGGTTACTCTGTGGATACGCCTTTTAATGGCAACCCTCATGAGATATCCTTCCCGAGATGATCTCCCATGGAATCCTAAGCCCTGGACTACCATAGAGGAAGGAATTAAGCGTCTGAGAGAATTTGCTGTTAGAGAGGTACTCTATGGTGACCATGAGACTCTGAATCCTGATGAAATTCCTGTAGGAACTGGTCTTGCTAAAAAGCTCATCAAACTTGCTCCTCCTAATTATGCAAATATTCTGGCAAGCAGAATTGTGGCAAGAAATTATGGCGGAGCTTCTCCTACGGTTGGCCAATTCACTGATCAGATGAGACAATTGGAGGATAGCATGACACGTGTTTCGTTGGTTTCAGCCATTGAAACTCTGTCTGGTGAAATAAAGAATTGCATGAAAGAGCTGAAGGATGAATTTAAAAATACCATCTCCCAATTGGCACAGAGAGATAATTCCAATTCTTCCTCCGGATGGATACAGGTTTCCTCTGTGAGGAATAGGCGTCCTCCAAGGATGTCATTCCAAAACAGGTCATTCCAAAACAGGTCATTCCAAAACCGATCCAACCAAAACAGACCACCAAGGCAGTCACGTGGAAGTATTTGGATAACTCTGCGTGATCAGTTTGGTGAGAACATGAACAGATGGGATGGTCAACCAACTGCTAATCTTTCAGGAGACTGAGGGAACTGCAAAGTGGCAGAACCCGAGGTAGCAATACCAGAAGGGTAGCTGTTACTTCCACAGTTCCCCAGGACAACTCTAGTAGCTCCAACAGTGGCTCCAGTTCTAACACTGCACACTGTGCTCATTGCACATGTGGGCATGTTCCCCATAACTAGGGGTGCCCTGCCTCCCGCCAGGGGGAGGAGAGGGGTAACAGAGATAACAGAATCTATTGGGATGTGTACATCCAGTGGCCTGGCACTTCACAATTTCAGAAGTACAGGGCCTTGGTTGACACAGGGGCTCAGTGCACCATAATGCCATCAAATTATCAGGGATCAGAAGCTATAACTATTCTGGGAGTCACTGGTGGATCTCAAGAGTTAACTAAGGTGGAGGTTGATATAAGTTTAACTGGTAAACAGTGGAGGAAGCATACAGTTGTGACCGGACCTGACGCACCTTGTATTCTGGGAATTGATTTTCTGAGAGAAGGGCGTTTCAAAGACCCTAGAGGTTACAAATGGGCTTTTGGAGTAGCATCTGTAGAAATTGATGGACAAAAACTGAAGCTGTCTGTTAGACCTGATCTTTCTGATGAATCTGCAGTTGTGGGACAACACAAGATTGAGGACATTAAATTGCCGGTTGCTTCTCAGACTGTGCATCACAGACAATACAGAACCAACCGTGACTCTTTGTTGCCCATTCAGAATCTGATTCGTCAGTTGGAGAGTCAGAAAGTCATCAGCAAAACTCATTCCCCTTTCAACAGTCCAGTGTGGCCTGTGCGAAAGCAGAATGGAGACTGGCGTCTGACAGTCGACTACCGAGCTCTGAATGAAGTAACTCCACCTATGAGTGCAGCAGTACCAGACATGATGGAACTCCAGTATGAGCTGGAATCCAAAGAGGCCAAATGGTATGCTACCATAGACATTGCTAATGCCTTCTTCTCTATTCCCATAGCAGAGGAATGCAGGCCTCAGTTTGCTTTCACCTGGAGAGGAATCCAGTACACTTTCAACAGATTGCCAATGGGCTGGATCCACAGCTCCAGCATCTGTCATGCAGTGATCCACGATGCTCTGGAGAAAGGTGGTGCTCCAGAACACATCCAGTTCATCGATGATATCATCGTCTGGGGTAAAACTGCTGAGGAAGTCTTCGAGAAAGGTAACAAAGTCATTGACATTCTTCTGAATGCAGGTTTTGCCATCAAGCGAGACAAGGTGAAAGGACCTACCAGAGAGATCCAGTTTCTGGGAGTGCGGTGGCAGGATGGACGCCGACACATTCCAGTGGATGTGGTAAATAGAGTCTCTACCATGGCCAATCCCATGAACAAGCAAGAAACTCTACGTTTCTTGGGGATAGTGGGATTTTGGAGACTGCACATTCCTGGATACAGTCAGATTGTGAAACCTCTGTATGATGTGACTCGAAAGAGAAACAATTTCCACTGGGGACCTGAACAACAAGCAGCTTTTGACCAGATAAAGCAAGAGGTGGTTCAAGCAATGGGTCTGGGACCTGTCCGAGATGGTCCAGACATTAAGAACATTTTGTACACGGCTGCAAGTGACAATGGTCCAACCTGGTGCTTGTGGCAAAGAGCTCCAGGTGAGACACGTGGACGACCTCTTGGTTTCTGGAGTAGAGGTTACAGAGGTTCAGAGGCTAATTATACTCCAACAGAGAAAGAGATTCTAGCTGCCTATGAAGGAGTAAAAGCAGCTTCTGAAGTGATTGGAACTGAATCACAACTTCTCTTAGCTCCCAGATTACCAGTTTTGAATTGGATGTTCAAAGGCAAAGGTTCCACACCACATCATGCAACAGATTCCACCTGGTCTAAGTGGATGGCTCTGATAACACAGAGAGCTCGAATGGGAAATCTTGAAAGACCTGGTCTGGTGGAGGTGATCTCAAGTTGGCCTGAAGGTACCAACTGTACTAAACCTCCAGAGGAGAGAGTAACTCGTGCTGAGGAAGCTCCTCCTTACAATGACCTTTCTGATGATGAAAAGAAATATGCTTTGTTCACAGACGGTTCCTGTCGTCTTGTCGGGAACAAGCGAAGGTGGAAGTCTGCAGTGTGGAGTCCAACACGCCGAGTTGCAGAGGCAAAGGATGGAGAAGGAGAATCCAGTCAGTTTGCAGAGGTAAAAGCTGTCCAGCTAGCTCTCGACGTAGCTGAACGTGAGAGGTGGCCAAAGCTTTATCTCTACACCGACTCATGGATGGTAGCCAATGCTCTGTGGGGTTGGCTAAAGAACTGGAAAAAGAGTGGTTGGCAGAGAAAAGGAAAGCCTATATGGGCAGCTGACCTGTGGCAGGACATTGCTGATCGAATCGAGAGAATTCCAGTGAAGGTGAGACACATTGATGCTCACATCCCTAAGAGCAAAGCTACTGAGGAACAGCAACACAACCATCAGGCAGATCTAGCTGCAAGAGTTTCTCAAGTAGACATGGACTCTGATCTTGATCTCGACTGGAAACACCGAGGTGAGATATTCTTAGCTCGGTGGGCTCACGATTCGTCAGGACATCAAGGCAGAGATGCAACCTACCAGTGGGCACGTGACAGATCCATAGACATTTCCATGGATGCTATCACACAAGTCATCCATGACTGTGACATTTGTGCTGCTATTAAGCAGGCAAAGCGACTTAAGCCCTTATGGTATGGTGACAGATGGTCCAAGTACAAGTATGGTGAAGCTTGGCAGATTGACTACATCACTCTACCACGTTCTCGTTCTGGTAAGCAGTATGTGCTTACTATGGTAGAGGCAAACACTGGATGGTTGGAAACTTATCCAGTTCCACATGCAACTGCACGCAACACCATTCTTGGTCTGGAGAGACAAATCCTGTGGAGACACGGAACTCCAGAGAGGATTGAGTCAGACAACGGAACTCATTTCAAAAACAACCTTGTAAAGAGCTGGGCCAAAGAGCACGGCATTGAGTGGATATTCCACATCCCCTACTATGCACCAGCTGCAGGGAAGATTGAACGCTACAACGGTTTGCTGAAGACCACTCTTAAAGCCATGGGGGGTGGATCTTTGAAAAACTGGGAAAAGCATTTAGCACAAGCAACCTGGCTGGTAAATAGTAGAGGTTCAGTGAACCGAGCTGGACCTGCACACTCAGATCTGCTACAGAAAGTAGAAGGTGATAGAGTTCCTGTTGTTAGAGAAAAGAATCTGTTAGGTAAAACTGTTTGGGTATTTTCTCCCTCAGGAGAGGCTAAACCTGTCCGAGGGGTGGTTTCAGCTGAAGGTCCGGGTCACACTTATTGGGTAATGCAAGAGAATGGTGAAATTCAGTGTATTCCACAAAGAAATCTAACTTTAGCTGAAAGAGTTTAATTTCAGAGTGTTGTACAGCTACATCGCGCCCAAAGGAAGAATCCTTGAGGAATCCACGGTGCACGAACCCTGAGAACCCTGAGAGCCCTGAGTCAACTGAGAGTCCCTGTTTCCCTTTTCTTCGCTTCGTCTGCGAAGAGACAAACTGTTTTCCATTTTTCTTGTTTCTTGGACTTCTGAATCATCTACACCTGAGGATAGCCGGAATGGACTATGAACTTTACTTACAAATTGTAGATATTGCTTTAGATTGGATGGACAGTATGAACAGCCAATGAAATTGTTTAGAAGAGGTGGATTGTGACCGGTTGATGCTATGCCTTTAAGAAAGAGACAGTTGCTGAACACTCTGGCTGAATGTTTTGATATTTGAACAAAAACAAGATAGTCTAAACTAATTTCATTGGTGCTTGTGGGGTGCAGTTTGGAGTTTGGGTTCTGTTGGTTCAGTCTGTGTCTGGTCTGGGTGCAGGCTGGGTGCAGTCTGTGCTTTCTCTCTTGCTGAAGCAGGAACGGCCTTGAGTTAACAGCTAACCAGATAAGAGAACTAATTTTGCATGTGCTTTTTAGCTAACAGAATTTTTCTTCCTTAATTGCCTTTCTCTCTCTCTCTAACCCTTTTTGGGAAAAAGGGGAGGTGGGGAGGGAGAGAGGGGGGTTCAGGGAACCCCCCTGGCCGGCTGGAGGGAAAAGGTTTTCTGCATTGTGTTCATTGTTATATTTCCTGTATATATTGTAAATATTGTATATTTGTGTATATATCATTGCATTCCATTTATGCTTGTAAATATAGCTTTCATCTGCTTTTCCGACTGAGCTAGCTGTGGTTTCTTTCCCTGTGTGTGGGGAGGGAACTTCCTCACCCCACCACAATGACCTCCCTGCTCCTGCTGGCCACACTATTCCCAATACAGGCCAGGATGCCATTGGCCTTCTTGGCCACCTGGGCACACTGTTGGCTCATGTTTAGGGGGTGTCATCAGCACCCCCGGTCCCTCTCTGTTTGCAGCTCTCCAGCCACTCTGACCCCAGCCTGTAGCTCTGCATGGGGTTGCCGTGGCCAAAGTGCAGCACCCAGCACTTGGACTTATTAAATGCCATCCCAACTTATTAAATGCCATCCCAATAAAGAAGGAAACATTATGGACTCATAGAATCATTTCAGTTGGAAAAGACCTTTAAGATCATTGAGTCCAAACACTCCCTAACTCTACCATGCTTGGTGCTAACCCATGTCCCTCAGCACCACATCTCTACATCTTTGAAATATCTGCACAGATGGGGGTTCAACCACCTCCCTGGGGAGACTGTTCCAACATTTGAAAACCATTTCAGTGAAGTAGTTTCTTCAAATATTGAACCTAAACCTCCCCTAGTGCAACCTGAAGCCATTTCCTCTTGTCCTATCACTTGTTACTAGGGAGAAGAGACTGACATCCACCTTACTGCAACCTGCTTTCAGGTCTCCCCCCAGCCTTCTTCAGACTAAACAACCCCAGTTCTCTCAGCTGCTCCTCAACAGACTTGTTCTCCAGACCCTTCATCAGCTTCATTGTACTTCTCTGGACCTACTCCAGCACCTCAACTGAACCCAGTACTCAAGGCATGGCCTCGCCTGTGCTGAGTACAGTGGGACAACCACTTCCCTGGTCCTGCTGGTCACACTAAGTTATATATAGTAAGACCATATAGATTATAAATACTATTGAAGAAGATGAAGGTAGGAAATTATTCTCAAAATACAGAGTAATATGGAAAGCTTAAAATAAGAATTGACAATGAGAAAAATTCAAACCCGGCAATTAGTCTGTTGAAAGCCTAGAGCTTTATCCACTGTATCAAAAACTGAACAATTGTTGCTAATGCAGGTTAAGCAAGACAGTAGGCAAAGTATAAAGAAAAACAAGTTGCCTTGCAAAATTTGAAGATCTGTGGAATGGTCTGCCTGCATGCATACCATATATGAAGAAAAAATCCCCTTAATATTCAAGATAAATCTAAACGAATTTCATTGGTATATCAGTAGGAATGTAACTTTAAGGATTTTAGTTTCAGTTCAGTCTGTTCGTCTGTTTCTGTGCAGGTTTCTGTTCTTGCCGGAGCTGACCTTGGACTAATGAGATAAGAAACTAACTTTTTTCTCCCTCCCTTAACAACTGCTTTGAGCTAACAAATTTTCCCTTAACATCTATTTCCTCTCTTTAATCCTTTTTGGGGAAAAAGGAGAAAGGGGGAAAAGGGAGTTTTAGGGGGAACCCCTCCTCCATCGGGAGGGAGTTTTCTGTGTTACGTTCTTTCCTGTATGTTTTTGTATATACTGTAAATACTGTGTATTTTGTATATATTCATTGCATTTCATTCTGCTTGTAAAAATATAGCCTTTCCATTTTCTTCACTGACTGAGTTAGCTGCAGTTTGTGTGTGGGGGGAGAATTGAACTTCTTCTCACTACCACAGTCAAGACAAAAGATTAGGCACACTATTTTCTCTTCAGTCTAAGATTTTGTGGTGTATTTAAATGAAAATGAGGTTCCAAGTTGCTATACAAATATAATCAAATAAGTTTACCTTTCAAGCGGGCCACCAAATTTCTTGTAACTCTTGATAAACCTAGTAATAGAAAATTTTGCAGTTAAAAAATGTATGCTTAACTAGAGTGAGTAAAAATGCATTTATAAAGTCTTAGTACAAGGCTACGTGGATAATGCAAAGAAAATAAGAACTAGAGAGAATAGGAGATCTTAGTATATCAAGATAACCCACATTTAAAACTGGAGTTCCATTTTGGTTAGTAATTGACATTTTAAAAAAAAGCTTCACAAGACAAAGGATTCAGTAATGTAATGTGTCTAATCATAAAAATGAAATGTGGATTTATACTAAATAGATAATTCAGACATTATGTTAAGTTTCTCATAATAAAGATGAGCTAGTTGCAGTTTCAAGGTAATTTTAAGACTTAAGAAAACAGAATATGAAAGATAAAGGAATGCAAGTACAAGAATATCCGTGACAAAATCAGCAAACCATTATATGTTTCCTGAAAAGAAAAGGAAACAAGACTCTTTCTGGTTATTCATATAATTAAAAGTATTTTTTAAGCTTTACAGCATTTTAGAAAAAAATTAATAAAATTACAGGGGCAAAGTAGCATTTCATAAACCAGTCAAAGTAAAGCAAAACAATTTCTCCTTCTACCAAGGAAGTACTTTTAGCACCAAATGTTGATGTGACCAGCTGAGCAGATTCACTTATGTATTGGTTTTGGCTGAGATAAAGTTAATTTTCTTTGGAGCATCATATCTGCTGGTATGCTTTGGATTTGTGACCAAACCAGTATTGATAATACAGGGATATTTTAGTCACTACTGATCAGTGCTTACACAGTCAAGGCCTTTTCTGTTCCTTATATGACTGCACCAGGAAGTAGGCTGGGAGCGCACAAGAAGTTTGGAGGGGACACAGCTGGGAGAGCTTTTTATAAGTTTTAAAAAACACCATATAACATTAATAAAATTTCCATTGCAAGAAACATAAAACTGAACAAAACTCACCAAATCTTTTGTAGGTATTTCTAAAATAAAAATGTGTGAATCGTTTCTTCAGCTATAGTTTTTAGGTAAAATGATGGGAAGTAGAATGTTTTATATGTGGGGTTAAAAAAAAGAGGTCACCCATTATAGAAACTGGGTTTTGAAATCACTGTCTTCAGGGAACACAGGAAGATAATACATGTTAAAAGACTGTAAACTAATTCAGTGTTATTCTACACCAAAATAGTTGCAAATCCTGTTACATATGCACCCCAAACTACAGAGAGTAAAGCCTTAAATGCCTATTTTCAGCTAAATTCAGGAAAAGACCATTTTCCATATTTTCAAACTCTAAAATTATTATTAAAAAAAATGTTTTGTCCCTTTAAACATGTATGCCCCCCCCCCATCTTACCGCCTGATCTCTGCATCGCTAAATCCTTTAATATTTTCTCGAGGAATAGTTCGTGGTCGTCCACGTTTTTTTGGTCGTTTTCTTTCTGAAACGGAGTCACTATCAGATCCAGAATATCTTCTGCTCCTATTGCGTTTCCCTTCACTTCCATTAAAGCTGATCTGGAATTTCAGATTAAGGAGTTCAAAGCTATGTGACTAAAACATTTTATTAATGTGTCATCTAGCCTTGTCAAAAATGTGTGTGTTTGTGTGTGCCATGCATGAAAACCACTCAACCCAATAGTACAAACCAAAACACCAGCAGTGAAAAAACAACCAATCAACAACAAAATAAAAACCGAAGTTAGTTGGTAAAAATGCAGAGATACCTGTTTTGCACAGTTTCTCATCCTTGGGAGCATATATATTTCTTCAAGCTCTTTTTGTCTTTCCTCCTCTTCTATTCGTCGCCGCTGAACTTCTGGAATGATTTCTTCCCAGTTTCTTAAATTTTGTTCTGGTTCCAGCTCAATGTCATCTTCGTCCATATTGGAAAAGTTAGCTACCTTATGTATGGGAACATAAACATTTTCACCAAATCGATATATGACTTTATTTAAACAAAGAGTCGATAATTAATATTTTAGGAAAACTTAGTTCAGAATGGCATAGTTTATTTATATATACATAAAATGTACACATATAAAATGTCTCTAATGAAAGTATTTTCATATATGAAATGCATACACTCCATGCAGCATGGTTGAACATAATGAGAACCTTTTTTCTTCTTTTAAAAGTTGAACAATATAGAAACCCTATGAAATGCCTCCCCAATAGTTGTGATTGTTGTTTAATTTCCTTCAAAGCAGAAAGCAAGTCTAACTGAATGCTCAGTATGAAAGTATAATAATGTAGAATTAACCAAATATTAATAAACTGTAGACATCACAATATGTTATCATAGCATCATAGTATCAGTCAGGGTTGGAAGGGACCACAAGGATCATCTAGTTCCAACCCCTCTGCCATGGGCAGGGACACCCTACACTAGATCAGGCTGGCCAGAGCCTCATCCAGCCTGGTCTTAAACACCTCAAGGGACGGGGCCTCAACCACCTCCCTCAACAACCCATTCCAGGGCTTCACCACTCTCATGGTGAAGAACTTCCTCCTCACATCCAGCCTGAATCTCCCACCTCCAGCTTCATTCCATCCCCCTAGTCCTATCACTCCCTGATAGCCTGAAAAGTCCCTCCCGCCTTCTTGTAGGCCCCCTTCAGATACTGGAAGGCCACAATGAGGTCACCTCGGAGCCTTCTCTTCTCCAACGAACAGCCCCACCTTCAGTCTGTCCTCATAGGAGAGGTGCTCCAGCCCTCTGATCATCTCGTGGCCCTACTCTGGACACCTTCCAGCACCTCCAGATCCCTCTTGTAATAGGGGCTCCAGAACTGGAGGCAGTACTCCAGGTGGGGTCTCACCAGAGCTGAGTAGAGGGGGAGAATCACCTCCCTTGACCTGCTGGCCACACTTCTCCTGATGCAGCACAGGATCTGATTGGCCTTACGGGCTGCAAGTGCACATTGAGAGCTCATGTTGAGCTTCTCATCCACCAGCACCCCCAAGTCTCTCTCCTCAAGGTTGCTCTCCAGCCAGTCCCTGCCCAGCCTGTATTTGTGCCTGGGATTGCCACAACCCAGATGCAGGACCCTGCACTTGGTCTTGTTGAAGCTCATGTGGTTGGCTTGTGCCCACCTCTCCAGCCTGTCAAGGTCCCTCTGGATGGCATCCCTTCCCTCCAGCGTGTCTGCTGCACCACACAGCTTGGTGTCATCAGCAAACTTGCTGAGGGTGCACTCAATGCCACTGTCCATGGCACCCACAAAGATGTTGGAGAAGCCTGGTCCCAGGACTGATCCCTGAGGGACTCCGCTTGACACTGGCCTCCACTGGGGACATGGACCGGTTGACAGCCACTCTTTGGGTGTGGCCATCAAGCCAGCTCCTTATCCATCTAGTGGTCCACCCATCAAACCCCATGTGTCACCAGCTTGGAGACCAGGATGTGGTGCGGGACGGTGTCTAAGGCTTTGCTCAGGTCCAGGTAAACAACATCAGTTGCTTGCCCCTCATCTATTAATGTTGTGACCTGTTCATAGAAGGCCACCAGGTTTGTCAGGCAGGATTTGCCCTTGGCAAAGCCATGCTGACTGTTCCAAATCACCTCTTCACTATTCTTCTGAGTCAGTAGTTGCAAATGAATGATTAGCAGGAAAGTGATTTAGTAGTCTATCAATCTGAAAAAGTCCTTCCCTGATTTAGACAAAAAACAAGTAAAAACCACACACACCACAGCTAAGCAATGACAAAAAGATCTAGCAAAAATAATAAAAAAAAACACCACACAATTTGGATCCATTTAATATTTTAAATGCTGTACATGTCAGCATATCTGGCCTTCACATTTACATGGGGGCTTCTAAAAGTCACCAACTAAGAAATCCAAACTTCATTCTGTTTTCAGATGTGCTACAGGTGCTTATCAGCATAAAGCATTACACGAAAAATCAGTTCTCCCTCGTATTCTAATCTAAATGAAAGACTAACATAGTTGTGAATTTCTTATTTTGTCAGCAAAATACATGATGCACTTTTAAATGTTTGCACTGGCAGTAATTACCCTGCATAGGTGAAAAGACAGAGTTGACTTATTGTTGCACCTGTTTCATAAGAATGAAGAAAAGATGAAGAGGTGTACAAAAGAAGATAAAGTATCATTTATAAAGGAAAGTAAGGGAAGAGGGAGGGAACAGAGCAATACCTTGAACTGTGAAAGCAACTCATCTCCTACAGTTAAGGGGGCCTGGCTCATTTTCTCGAGTTTCAGCCCTCGTTAGGATTTCATCTATATCCATTTCCTGAAACAGAAATTTATCTTTACAACAAAACAATTAATACATATTTTTAGTTTCTCTGTTCATCCAGTTTAGATGAACTATTTCATTTACCTGAGGCTCCTCTTCTTCTCCTTCAGGTTCTTTAAAAAGTTCCTCAGCACCAAACTTCAAAATTGCTGATAACTCTTCCTTATTAAAAGGTGTTGAGCTGAAATACAGAAAATTTCACATAAACACATTTATCTTAGTGATTTTTTTCAAATTACTATAATCAAGAATCAATTAGACATCCTTTTGACTTTTTAATTGTTAATACAATTTTTTTTAAATGTACAAAAACAATATACTTTGCACTCTTTACTTAGATAACTTCTTAGCACACATTTTTTGCCTTTTATTAACCAAGTAAAACAACTTGTATTTTTACTGATATAGTTGGGTATACTTAAGTATAAGTTCATATGAAAGAGTAAACAAATATACCTGGAAGGAGTAGAGCCTGTATGTAGTACAGTTTTCCCTGTAGTGTCCATTCTCTGAATTACTAAGTGATCTAACACCATCTTTTTCTTAGCTCTTTCAAGAATATCTTCTTCTACTGATCCTTTTGTGACTAGCCGATAAATATTTACCTATGCATATTATAAAAAAGGCTTCATTTACATGCTCACAAATTACACATGAAAACAATATTCAGATGAATGAAGCAACAACAGGGAGAAATGTTAGTTGTGATTAAAAATCTTCTAAATCTTATTGAACCAGTATTTCATATGTGAAACCATCAGTTACCATAATATCTACATAAATTATTTTTAAAAATAAAAGAAATTCTTAGACCTCTCCTCTTTAAACTTCTGTGGTTAGGCACTATCATGGCCACAAGGAAAAGTGTTATATCTGATTAATACTTGAAGTCTTCTGCAAGGAAGAAATGCAAAGGAAACTACAAAGCATTTAAGTAAAACAGATGTGCATGAAGTATAGCAGTTACTAGAGTGACATGATGACAATGAACATGAGACAAGTCCACAACTCTTCTCCCTACTCATCCATATACTACAGCTGTCATGCAATCTCTCTATAGGGAGATTTAATTTTATTTTTTTTTAAGCCAAATTTGCATTATTAACATTTTTAGACATTCTTGGCAGGTACTTGTTATTCTCAAAATACATGAGGACCATGATGGTCCAGACAGTTTATGGCTACCAGATGAAACCCTCCTTCAGGTTTGGAGCATACCTGTTTCTTCTGTCCAATCCTATGAGCTCTAGCCTGTGCTTGCAGATCATTCTGTGGATTCCAGTCAGAATCAAATATTACTACAGTGTCAGCAGATGCCAAGTTTATACCTAACCCTCCAGCTCTGGTAGACAACAAGAAGCAGAAGTCCTGAAATTATAAAATAAGAAATAGCTTTCTATATATTAGCTATAATACTTCTTCCAGAAAACAATATGATACTTCTTTATATGCTCTGTGGAGCAGACTATGAATTCATACACTTCTTTAAGTATATCATAAACATGTTAGACTTGAAATACAATAAGGTGCTAGCTATGGCTAGTGTCAGTAGATCACTATTAGAATAGACTAGACTATTTCAGTTGGAAGGGACCTACAACAATCATCTAGTCCAACTGTCTGACCACTCCAAGGCTGACCAAGAGTTAAAGCATGTTGTTAAGAGCATTGTCCAAGTATTTCCTAATGTCAAGTCTGAATTTCTCTTAGCACAGTTTTGAACCATTCCCACAAATCCTATCACTGGATACTAGTGAGAAGAGATCAGCACCTCCCTCTCCACTTTCCCTCTTCAGAAATCTGTAGAGAATACAGAATCATAGAATTGTTTCAGATGGATGAGGCCTTTAAGATCATCAAGTTCAACCTTCAACCTAACACTACCATGGCCATTAAACCATGTCCTGAAGCAATGAGGTAGCCCCTCTGCCTCCTTTTCTCCAAACTAGACAAATCCAGAGTCCTCAGCTGCTCCACATAGAATGTGCCTTCAAGCCCTTTCACCATCTTTGTTACCCTCCTCCAGATGCATTCATGGACTTTAACGTACTTCTTAAATTGTGGGGTGCAGAACTGCACACAGTACTCAAAGTGAGTCTGCATCAATGCTAAATATAGCAGGATAATCACCTCTGTTGACCGACTGGTTATACTGTGATTGATGCACCTCAGGATGCAGTTTGCCCTCTTGGCTGCCAGGACATACTGCTGCCTTATCTTGAGCCTGCTGTCAAACAGCACCACCAGATCCCTTTCTGCAGAGCTGCTTTCCAGCCACTCTTCTCCCAATATGTACTTGTGCCTGGTGTTACACCATCCTAGGTGCAAAATTTCTTAAATTTCATCCCATTAATCATTACTCAATGTTCCAATCTATCTAGACCCACTGCAAAGCATCTTGTCCCTGAAGAGAGGCAAAAGCATCTCCTAGTTTGGTGTCATGAGCAAATTTGCTAATGGTACATTCAACTCCTGCATCTGGAATTTTGATAAATATATTGAATAGGACTGGTCTTAGAATTGAACCCTGAAGAACACCACTGGTGACTGACCACCTGCCAGATGTAACTCCATTCACTACAAAACTTTGAGCTCTGCCTTTCAGTCATTTCTTATAGAATCATAGAATTCTTTCAGTTGGAAAAGACCTCTAAGATCATTGAGTCCAACTGTCAACCTAACAGCACCATGACCATTAAACCATGACCTGAAGTCTCATGTCCACACATTTGTTGCACACCTCCAGGGATGGTGATTCTACCACCTCCCTTGGCAGCCTGTTCCAATGCCTGACCATTCTTTCTGTAAATACATTTTTCCTAATCTCCAACCTAAACCTCCTCTGGCACAATTTCAGGCCCTTTCCTATTGTTCTGTCACCTGATACTAGAGAGAAGAGACCAACCCCCACCTCACTCCAACCTCCTTTCAGGGAGTTGTAGACAGCAAAGACGTCTCCCCTCAGCCTCCTCTTCTCCAGATTAAACAACCCCAGTTCCTTCTGCTGCTTCTCACCAGACCTGTTCTCCAGACTCTTTACCTGCTTTGTTGCCCTTCTCTGGACACACTCCAGCACCTCAATGTCCTTCTAGTAGTGAGGGGCCCAAAACTGAACACAGTATTTGAGGTGCAGCCTCACCAGGGTACAGGGGCATGATTACTTTCTTATTTCTGCTGGCCACACCATTGCTGATGGTGTTCTGATGACCAGGATGCTGTTGGCCTTTTTGGCCACCTGGGCACACTGCTGGATCATGTTCAGCAGGCTGTCAACCAGAACCCCCAAGTAGTTTTCTGCCAGGCAGCTTTCCAGCCACTCTGCCCCAAGCCTGTAGCACTGCATGGAGTTGTTGTGACTCAAGTGCAGGACCTGGCACTTGGCCTTGTTAAACCTCCTACAACTGACTTTGGCCCATCAATACATCCTTGCCTGATTCCTCTGCAGAGCCTTCCTGTTTTGGTGTCATCTGCAAACTTATTGAGAGTGCACTCAATTCCCCCATTCAGATCATTGACAAAGATATTAAAGAGGACTGACCCCAGCACTGAGCCCTGGGGAACCCCACTAGTGATTGGCTGCCAAATGGATTTAACTCCATTCCCCACCAATCTTTGGGCCTGGTCATCCAGACAGTTCTTATCCCAGAGGAGCATCCACCCATCCAAGTGTGACCGGTTTAGGCTGTGCCTTTAAGAAAGAGGCAGTTGCTGAACACTCTGGCTGAATGTTTTTGATATTTAAACAAAAAAAAGATAGTCTAAACTAATTTCATTGGTAGGTTTAAGTTCTGTCAGTTCAGTGTGGGTTCTGGCGGAGTTCAGTCTGTGCTTCTCTGTCCTGTGGGCTGATCAGCTTCTCTCTCTCTGAAGCACCAGCTTTTTGCTGGACAGGAGCGGCCTTGAATTAACAAAGGTAACCAGATAAGAAAACTAATTCTTGCATACGCTTTGAGCTAACAGAATTTTTCTTCCTTAATTGCCTTTCTCTCTCTCTCTAATCCTTTTTGGGAAAAAGGGGAGGTAGGGAGGGAGAGAGGGGGGTTCAGGGAACCCTCCTGGCCGGCTGGAGGGAAAAAGGCTTTGTCTGCATTACGTTCATTGCTGTGTATTTCTGTATATATTGTAAATATTGTATATTTGTGTATATATTCATTGCATTCCATTTATGCCTGTAAATATAGCTTTCATCTGCTTTTCCAAATGAGCTAGATGTGGTTTCTTTCTTTGTGTGTGTGGGGAGGGAACTTTCTCACCCCACCACACCAAGCCATGAGCAGCCGGTTTCTCCACAGATTAACTGATTGCATTGGGTTGGAAGGGAACCTCAAAGGTCATCTTCTCCAAACCCCCTGCAGTCAGCACGGACACCTCCAACTAGATCAGGATGCCCAGGGCCACATCTTGAATGTCTGCAGGGATGGGGCCTCAACCACATCCCCTGGGGAATCTGTTCCAGTATTTTACCACTCCTGTTGTAAAGATCTTCTTTATGTGTAACCTAAATCTCCCCTGCTCCAGTTTCAAACCATTCCCTCTCATTCTATTGCTATGTGCCCTTCTAAAATAGCCCTTCCCCAACCTTCCCATAGGCACCCTTCATTTATAGAATTAGACTCATAGAATAGAAGAGAACGTAGAGTCAATACAATACGATAAATCCAGGTTGGAAGAGACCTTCAAGATCATCGTGTCCAACCTATCAACCAATCCAACCCACCTAAACAACTAGATCATGGCACCCAGTAACCCATCAAGTCTCTTCCTGAATACCTCCAATGATGGTGACTCCACGACCTCCCTGGGCAGACCATTCCAATGGGCAATCACTCTCACTGTATAGAACTTCCTCCTAAGATCCAGTCTAAACCTCCCATGGCGCAGCCTGAGACTCTTGTTCTGGTGTTGCCTTCCTGGGAAAAGAGACCAACCTCTGCCTGTCTACAATCTCACATCAGGTAGTTGTAGAGAACGATAAGGTCACCCCCGAGTCTCTTCTTCTCCAGGCAAAGCAACCCCAGCTCCCTCAGCCTCTCCTCATAGGGCTTGTCTTCCAAACCCCTCACCAACCTTGTTGCCCTTCTCTGGACACGTTCCAGCAAGTCAACATCCTTCCTAAACTGAGGGGCCCAGAACTGGACACAGTACCTCAGGTGTGGCCTAACCAGTGCAGTGTACAGGGGCAGAATGACCTCCCTGCTCCTGCTGGCCACACTGTTCCTGATGCAGATCAGGATGCCATTGGCCCTCTTGGCTGCCTGGGCACACTGCAGGCTCATGTTCAGCCTCCCATCAACCAGCACCCCCAGGTCCCTCTCTGCCTAGCCGCTCTCCAGCCACTCTGACCCCAGCCTCTAGCACTGCATGGGGTTGCTGTGGCCAATGTGCAGAACCCGGCACTTGGATGTGTTAAATCTCATGCCGTTGGATTCTGCCCATCTGTCCAGCCTGTCGAGGTCCCTCTGCAAAGCCTCTCTGCCCTCCAGCAGATCAACTCCTGCCCCCAGCTTGGTGTCGTCCGCAAATTTACTGATGATGGACTCGATGCCCTCATCCAGATCATCAATAAAGATGTTGAAGAGAATGGGGCCCAGCACTGATCCTTGGGGCACACCACAAGTGACAGGCCACCAGCTGGATGTGGCACCATTCACCACCACACCATCAGGTTGGTCAGGCAGGACCTGCCCTTCCTAAATCCATGCTGGCTGGGCCTGATCCCTTGGCCATCCTGTAAGTGCTGTGCGATTGCACTCAAGATGACCTGTTCCATAATCTTGCCTGGCACTGAGGTCAGGCTGACAGGCCTATAATTCCCTGGCTCATCCAACCGGCCCTTCTTGTGGATGGGCACCATGTTGGCCAGCTTTCAGTCATCTGGGACCTCTCCAGTGAGCCAGGACTGCTGAAAAATGATGGAGAGTGGCTTGGCCAGATCATCTGCCAGCTCTCTCAACACCTGTGACCGGTTTAGGCTGTGCCTTTAAGGAAGGAACGGTTGCTGGGATACTCTGGCTGAATGTTTTTGATATTTAAATGAAAACAAGATAGTCTACACTAATTTCATTTGTAGATTGGTAGAACGCAACTTTAAATTTAAGTTCTATCAGTTCAGTCTGTGTTCAGTCTATACTTTTCCCTCTGTTCGTGTGGGCCTGTTTCTCTCTCTGAAGCAACAGCTTGCCGGATAGAAACGACCTTGAATTAACAGAGCTAACCAGATAAGAAAACTAATTCTTGCATACACTTTGAGCTAACAGAATTTTTCTTCTTAATTGCCTTTCTCTCTCTCTCTAACCCTTTTTGGGAAAAAAAGGGGAGGTAGGGATGGAGAGGTGACAGGGGCCGGGGGGCACATGCTCCTCCGGCTGTGGGTCTTCTGTATTACGTTCTTTGCTGTATATTTCTGTACATATTGTAAATACTGTATATTTGTGTACATATTCATTGCATTCCATTTACGCTTGTAAATACAGCTTATTTCATTTGCTTCTCCGACTGAGTTAGCTGTGGTTTCTTTGTGTGTGTGGGAGAACTTTCTCACCCTACCACAACACCCTAGGATGGATCCCATCTGGTCCCATGGACTTGTGGGGATCCAAGCGGCTGAGGAGATCTCTAATTACCCCCTCCTGGAACAAAGAGACACTATGCTGCTCCCTGGCTCCTTCTGCCAGCTCTGCAGGCCAGCTGTCTGGAAGATGTTCTGCCCTGCTAGTAAAAATTGAGGCAAAGAAGGTGTTAAGTACCTCTGCCTTTTCTTCATCCTTTGTTACAACGTTCCCCTCCGTGCCCACCAAGGAGTGGAGGTTGTCCATGCCCTTCCTCTTCCTGTTAATATATTTATAGAAGGACTTTTTGTTGTCCTTCACAGCAGAGGCCAGTCTGAGCTCCAGATGTGCTTTTGCCTCCCTAATTTTCTTCCTACATAACCGAGCAACATCCTTAAACATTCCATGGGTTGTCTCACCTTTCCTTGTTAGTTCCTTGAGTTACTTCCTTGAGAAACCTGAAGTCCGCCCTCCGGAAGTCCAGAGTGGAGGTCTTCTTGCTGCCCCTCTTAGCTTGACTGAATACTGAAAATTCAATTATCTCATGGTCACTGGACCCTAAACACCCTCTGACCACCACATCACCCACCAGCCCTTCTCTATTGGTGAAGAGGAGGTCAAGCAGAGCCTTACCCCTGGTAGGCTCACGCAGTACCTGGGATAAGGAGCTGTCCTCCATGCACTCTAAGAACCTCCTAAACTGCCTCCTTTCAGCTGTGTTGAGATCCCAGCAGATATCAGGCAGGTTGAAGTCACCCATGAAAACAAGGTCAGGCAATCTTGAGACAGCCTTAAGCTGCCTATATAATGGCTCATCAACATCCTCCTCCTGGTTGGGTGGTCTATAACAGACTCCAACCAGGATGTCAGCCCTGCTGGTCTTCCCTCTAATTTTCACCCACAAGCACTCAACCCGATTGTCCCTGGTCTCTAGCTCAATGGCATCTAGCGTCTCCCTGATGTACAGGGCTGCCCTCCATCCCTTCTTCCTTGCCTGTCTCTCCCGAAGAGCCTGTAGCCGGCAATTGCAGCGCTCCAGTCATGTGAGTCATCCCACCACGTCTCTGTGATGGCAACTACATCATAACTTTCCTGCTGCAACAAGGCTTCCGGCTCCTCTTGTTTGTTGCCCATACTTCATGCATTAGTGTACATGCACTTCAGCTGGGCTGCTGGTTTCAGCCCTGACTCCAGCTTACCACCCTCAGACTCCTGTCTGGGGGGGACTGGTTTCAGCCCCTCCCCCCCTTCGAATCTAGTTTAAAGCCCTATCCATGAGACCTGCCAATTCCCTTCCTAGAACCTTTTTCCCTTTGAGGGATAGGCCATTCTCGTACACTCTGATCTTTCTCCTCCTCTGGGACAGATGTACTCCATCTGTTGCCAGCTGACCTGGTGCAGTAGAAAGTTCTCCATGATCAAAAAACCCAAAAATGAAATGTAGCCATAAGGTCTCCCCAGAGCTTTCTCTTCTCCAGGATGAACAACCTAAATTTTCTCAGCCCATCTTCATAGGAGAGGTGCTCTGATCATCTTTGTGGCTCTCTTCTGGACCTGCTCCAGCAGGTTTATGTCCTTCTTGTGTTGGGGCTGCCATAGCTGGATGCAGTACTCCAAGTGAGGTCTCACCAGAGCAGAGTGGCAGAATTGCCTCTCTCGATCTGCTGGCTGTAGAGGATGATGCTTATGTCCAGGATTGTGCCCCAAATATTTCTAGGACATACTTGTCTGTGTGTTAACCCTCCTTTGTTCCCCCTCCTTTCTGAAGGTGGCAGGGGGGATCCTGGCGCCACTGAGTCCAGGTAAACTGCCTGCCTGGGCGTGGTCTCACCCCTGTGGTAGGCAAGGGCCAGGCTATATGTTTGTTTCCCTGTTTATAGCATAAGCTTACACCATATTTGGTAGATGCCAGTTCATTGGTTAACCTTTGTGTTAGCAACAGATGCTCAATGGACCAGTATTCACTGGGGCAAATGGTCAATAGGGGTTTTTTGGTGATGAGCCCTCCCCCACATTTGTGTTTGAGCCTGTATCTGTGTGCGCACCAGTGCTGTTGTGGTTCACCTTGCCCGGGACTAAAGTCAGTGCTCCAAGAGGCTTCATGGTACTGTGCCACCGTCACCCAGCTGTGTGCAGTGCTGTGGACAGTACCCCGTGGGGTCAACCGCTGCATTATCCATCGCCGCAGGAGAAAACCTGGTAGCCCGTGTGAACCAGCGTTGCTGAACTGCCACAGTGCCCCCACCTCCCCGAGCAGGGAATCTCTGTATCCTGGGAGAAGCAGCAGCAGCCATGCCGCCCAGCCGCGCGGTCGGCGCCATTTCCTGTGTCCTTATTATGGCATATCCGTGCCACGTTCTGCAGACTATAAACATTAAGGGAAGACTTCACGAAGTTCTCAGCTTGTGAGTAAGCCAAGCCTCTCTTCATAGAGTTTCAGTTGGGGTAGCGTGCAAATCGCTCCGGGTGGAGGATCGCCGGTCACTGACCAACCCCCCTCCCCCTCTGCTTTCCGAATCAGTTTCGATTCTAAGTTCTGTGAATCATTTGGTTTAAGTGCCTATACCTAAACATTCTGTAAAGATAGTTCCACTAACCAAATATTGACACCTGTGAAGGGGACTGTACATACCCCGTTGCAGAGTTTGTATATATATATATATATAAATAAAACCTAACATATATTTTTCATTGATATCTCTGCCGCTTATTTCTGAGGGCATATTCATAACACTGGCCAAGCTTCTTCTGATGCAGCCCAGGATGTGATTGGCCTTCTAGGCTGCAAGGCACATTGATAGCTCATTTCCAGTTTCCCATCTACCAGAACCCCAGAAGGATGCTGTGGGAAATGGTGTCAAAAGCTTTACTAAAGTCCAGGTAAACAACATCCACAGCCTTTCCCTCATTCACTAAGCAGGTCACCTTGTTGTAGAAGATCAAGTTCGCCAAGCAGGACGTGCCTTTCATGAACCCATGCTGACTGAGCCAAATATCCTGGTTGCCCTGCATATGCTGCATAATAGCACTCACGATGATCTGCTCCATGACCTTTCCTGGCACCAAGGTCAGACTGACAGGCCTGTAGTTCCTTGCATTCTCTTTCTGGCCCTTCTTGTAAATGGGCATCATATTTGCCAATCTCCAGTCAGCTGGGACCTACCCACTTAGCCAGGACTGCTGGTGAATGATGGAAAGTGGCTTGGTGAGAACTTCACCTAGTGCACCATGTACCTCCTCATCTCACAGTTGGACAATTTGTCCAGTAGGGTGCTGTGAGGGACAGTATACAATACAATAATACAATACACCAGGTTGGAAGAGACCTTCAAGATCATCACGTCCAACCCATCAACCAATCCAACCCACCTAAATACAATACAGTACAATACAACCCACCTAAACAACTAAAAAACTAAACCGTGGCACCAAGCACCCCATCAAGCCTCTTCTTGAACACCTCCAATGAAGGTGACTCCACCACCTCCACAGGCAGCTGATTCCAGTGGGCAATCACTCTCTCGGTATAGAACTTCTTCCTAAGATCCAGTCTAAACCTGCCCTGGCGCAGCCTGAGACTGTGTCCTCTTGTTCTGGTACTGGCTGCCTGGGAGAAGAGACCAACCTCTGCCTGGCTACAACCTCCCTTCAGGTAGTTGTAGAGAGCAATAAGGTCACCCCTCAGTCTCCTCTTCTCCAGGCTAAGCAACCCCAGCTCCCTCAGCCTCTCCTCATAGGGCTTGTCTTCCAAACCCCTCACCAACTTTGTTGCCCTTCTCTGGACACGCTCCAGTAAGACAACATCTTTCCTAAACTGAGGGGCCCAGAACTGGACACAGTACTCAAGGTGCGGCCTAACCAGTGCAGTGTACAGGGGCAGAATGACCTCCCTGCTCCTGCTGGCCATGCTGTTTCTGATGCAGGCTAGGATGCCATTGGCCTTCTTGGCTGCCTGGGCACACTGCAGGGTCATGTTCAGCCTACAATCAACCAGCACCCCCAGGTCCCTCTCTGCCTGGCCGCTCTCCAACCACTCTGACCCCAGCCTGTTGCACTGCCTGGGATTGTTGTGGCCAATGTGCAGAACCCAGCACTTGGATGTGTTAAATCTCATGCCGTTGGATTGTGCCCATCTGTCCAGCCTGTCGAGGTCCCTCTGCAAAGCCTCTCTGCCCTCCAGCACATCAACTCCCGCCCCCAGCTTGGTGTCGCCTGAAAATTTACTGATGATGGACTCGATGCCCTCATCCAGATCATCAATAAAGATGTTTAAGAGCATGGGGCCCAGCACCGATCCCTGGGGCACACCACTAGTGACTGGCTGCCAGCCGGATGTGGCACCATTCACCACCACTCTCTGGGCTCGGTCCTCCAGCCAGTTCCTAACCCAACGCAGTGTGCTCCCATCCAAGCCATGGGCTGCCAGCTTGACCAGGAGTTTGCTGTGGGGGATGGTGTCAAAGGCCTTGCTGAGGTCCAGGTAGACCACATCCACAGGCCTCCCCACATCAACCAGGCACCTCACCTGATCATAGAAGGAGATCAGGTTGGTCAGGCAGGACCTGCCCTTCCTAAAGCCATGCTGGCTAGTCCTGATCCCTTGGCCATCCTGTAAGTGCTGCGTGATCGCACTCAAGATGACCTGTTCCATAATCTTGCCTGGCACTGAGGTCAGGCTGACAGGCCTATAATTCCCTGGCTCATCCAATCAGCCCTTCTTGTGGATGGGCACCACGTTGGCCAGCTTCCAGTCTTCTGGGACCTCTCCAGTGAGCCAGGACTGCTGAAAAATGATGGAGAGCGGCTTGGCCAGCTCATCTGCCAGCTCTCTCAGCACCCTAGGATGGATCCCATCCGGTCCCATGGCCTTGTGGGGGTCCAAGCGGCTCAGAAGATCTCTAACTACCTCCTGGAGCAGCGGGAAACCATGCAGCTCCCTGGCTCCTTCTGCCAGCTCTACAGGCCAGCTGTCTGGAAGATGTTCTGCCATGCTAGGATAGATTGAGGCAAAGAAGGTGTTACGTACCTCTGCCTTTTCCTCATCTTTTGTTACAACGTTCCCCTCCGTGTCAACCAAGGAGTGGAGGTTGTCCTTGCCCTTCCTCTTGCTGTTGATGTATTTATAGAAGGACTTTTTGTTGTCCTTCACAGCAGAGGCCAGTCTAAGTTCTAAATGGGCTTTTGCCTCCCTAATTTTCTTTCTGCATGTCCTAGCAACATCCCTAAACATTCCATAGGTTGCCTCCCCTTTCTTCCAGAGATGGTACACCCTCTTTTTTTCCCTTAGTTCTATTAAGAGTTCATTACCCATCCAGGCTGGCCGTCTGCCCTGGCGGCTCATCTTCCGGGACACTGGCACAGCCTGTTCCTGAACCTTCAAGAGTTCTTCCTTGAAGCAGCTCCAGCTCTCCTGGACCCCTTTATTTTTAAGGGCTGTTTCCCAAGGAACCTTCTGAGTTAGTTCCTTGAGTAGCCTGAAGTCTGCCCTCCAGATGTCCAGAGTGGAGGTCTTGTTGCTGCCCCTTTTAGCTTGGCTGAATACCGAAAACTCAATTATCTCGTGGTCACTGGTGCCTAAACACCCTCCGACCACCACATCACCCACCAGCCCTTCCCTGTTGGTGAAGAGGAGGTCAAGCATAGCCTTACCCCTGGTAGGTTCACGCAGCACCTGGGATAAGAAGCTGTCCTCCATACACTCCAGAAACCTCCTAGACTGCCTTCTTTCTGCTGTGTTGAGATCCCAGCAGATATCAGGCAGGTTGAAGTCGCCCATGAGAATGAGGTCAGGTGACCTTGAGACAGCCTTAAGCTGCCTATAGAATGCCTCATCTACATCTTCCTCCTGGTTGGGTGGTCTATAACAGACTCCAACCAGGATGTCTGCCCTCCCGAACTTCCCTCTAATTCTCACCCACAAGCACTCAACCCAATCATCCCTGATCTCCATCTCAACGGCATCTAGTGCCTCCCTGATGTACAGGGCCACCCCTCCACCCCTTCTTCCTTGCCTGTCCCTCCTGAACAGCCTGTAGCCGTCAATTGCAGCGCTCCAGTCATGTGAGTCGTCCCACCACGTCTCTGTGATGGCAACTACGTCATAACTTTCCTGCTGCAACAGGGCTTCTAGCTCCTCTTGTTTGTTACCCATGCTTCGTGCATTAGTGTACATGCACTGAAGCTGGGCTGCTGGTTTCATCTCTAGCTCTAGCTTATCTCCCCCAGACTCCTGCCTGAGGCAACTGGTTCCAGCCCCTTCCCCCTTCGAAGCTAGTTTAAAGCCCTGTCAATGAGGCCTGCCAATTCTCTTCCCAGAATCTTTTTCCCTTTGGGGGACAGGCCATTCTCGTATACTGTGACCTTCCCCCTCCTCTGGGACAGATGTACTCCATCTGTTACCAGCTGACCTGGTGCAGTAAAAAAGTTCTCCAAGATCGAAAAACCCAAAAGTCTTTCGACTGCACCAGCCTCTAAGCCACTTGTTGACTGCAGCTGCCGTCCTGTTCCTTATCGTATTCCCTCCTGCAGCTAACGGTATCGATGTAAAAATTATTTGTGCACCTGACCCCTCAACCAGATCTCCCAGGGCCCTGAGGTCATTTTTGATAGCCCTGGGAGTTCTGGTAGTAACATCGACATTCCCTAACTGCATAACCAATAAGGGGTAGTAGTCAGAGGGCTGTACCAGACTGGGCAGCCTTCTGGTAACATCCTTAACTTGTGCTCCTGCTAGGCTAATAACTTCCCTATGAAATGGGTCTGGCTGACATATGGGACCTTCTGTTCCCCTCAGGAGGGAATCACCAATAACAATTACCCTCCTCTTTTTTTTGAGGGAGCAAGTCCTGATGCCAGGGGAAGGCTGTTTAACCTTAGGCTGCTTTGCCTTTGCCTGTTTAACCTTAGGCTGCTTTGCCTTGGACTGTTTAACCTTAGGCTGTTTAGCCTCAGGAAAAACCCCAGTTGGTGTGTCCTCCGTGTGGTGAAGGCACATTCTGCCGATCTGGTCCCTGCATGTGGACAAGTTTCCCCTCCTTCAGGAGGAAGACAAAAGCCAAGGCATTAGCCAGGCCAGCACGCACCCAGCGCATGGAGTGCTTATGCAATTACCAAGTATGGGCATAATTCTAGCTTCACGCTTTCTATAGGCTGAAGCCAGTTGTCTATGAGAGTGCCCACTGGTCAAACTCAGCCTCGAGGAATCTGTATTACCCCTGGTGGTAAACACGTTGCCCCCTCGTTCACTTTGTCTCTGTACTCGCTCGAGAGAGAAGCTCTCGAGCCACAGCCTCTGCCATTGAGCTTATTGTTGTTAGCTTCTATCACACATGCACGCATACTGAAGCCTCTGCATCGTGAGAAGCACTCTGATCGTGAGGATCACCCCAGAGGGAGGACCTTCGCTGAGCCCGAGAAGCCAGCGTCGTTACAGCCAGTCGTACCGACCGGGAAAGCCCACCGTGCTACCGGAGGACTGGACCAGCCCCCGAGGGTAAGATCTGCCCAGTTGTCGGGGAGAAGGGACTTTAGCACTAGAGACTAAGTCCGCATATACCTAGCCCCGCCATAGCGGGAGGAGAGCCGCCACGTGTGCCGCTCCAAGCCCTGTAACCGCAGGGAAGACTAAAGCATTGGTGGTGCCTATACTGCACCAAGCCCGGGACCACCCCGATCGTCCCGCTGTGCCTTTAAGGCCAGAAACGGAGAAGACGCAGCTCAGCGCAGCCGCATTCTCTCTCCGAGGCTGTTTACCTCAGCCCCGAGATCCGTCGCCACGAGGCAGACCCCATAGCTATTGTTGTCCGACCGGGAACCTCTGACCCGCCTACCGGCAACCGTCGCCCCGCCCTGCCGTGCGAGCCGACTTCCAGGGCCGACCCCCGTTGTCCGGAGGGAACCGACCGAGTCCACCGTTTCAAGTCTACTAGGAATCAGTCCAGCGGCAGTCGTCAGCCGGACCCCCACCTTGCTACAAACAACAGCTACAGAGTATCTTCCACGTGCTTTCCACCCACTAGCACTCAGTTCAAAGCATCCGCGTGTAGCAGTCATCGCTGACGCACAGAAAGATTGCTATATTGTTGTATATAGGCAGAAACCGCCCGCGTTCCGCCGAGTCGCCAACTAGTGGCCAAGCGGAGGAACTGCACTCTTCATTATATAAACATACAAATAGTTTGTAGATAGTTTAATTAAGTTCTGACCATAACACTAAGCCATTTATGGAATGTATTTCACGAACGTGCACTAGAATATATATATAAGTTGTTGATTCATCGGTTATTAATAATTTGATAATTAAATAAAATTAATATTTTCATAATTCATATTTCATATTCATTAAATTTAATAACCTCTTCACAACACTCCAGCATCAGTATCACCTCACCCTCGATCTCTAGTGCCCCATACCTGTTTTCCAAGGGCAGTGAGGGAGCTGGGGGGAGGCAAGGAGGTTTTGATTTGTGTTTTTTGAGAGGAACCTGCGTCCATTCCCCTCTGCCTTTTGGATAACCAGCCTCTGCTGGGGAAGCCTGCAGAGCCTGCTTTCTCTGGTTCATCTCTTTCCTCCTCTGGCTCGTCTCTTTTCTACATTCCCATACATCTCTAAGACTAGCAACCTCGTCCTTTAGTCTGGCCACCAGGTTGAGCAGATAGCTGATCTGCTCACACCTAATGCAAGAGATGCTTCCACTACCCTGCATCTCAAGAGCAGGCTCAAGAGCCAGGCTCCAGCACTCATTACAGCCAGATACCTGGACAGCTACCTGCTTGTGTTCTACCTCAGTCTGGGTGGAAACTGATTTTTTTTAAGATTTTGCTGCGAGTTACAACCATGCTGCCCCTGGCCACAGCACCCACTGGACAAAAACAAAACAAAACAAAATTTAGAAAAAGTGCGGCGGCGCGCGCGAGTACCAGAGAATACCAGAGAAGGTGGCTGCTGCCGAGTGGAAGCCCCGCGAGCCGCGCTGCCTCTGTTCAAATTCCGCCGCCGAAGGCGCTGGGCTCACGAGCCGCGCGCATGTGAAATCAGGGCCGCTCCGAGCCTCGCAGCTTGTGCAGGAAGCGCCACATCCCCAGCCGATCCCGTAGCGTGAAGAGGAGATACCGCGGAAGCCCCCCAAGCGGCTGCCAGTCCCAGCGCTGTACCGAGGGCAAAAGGCTTACAAAAATCCTGGAAAACTACATCTACTGCCTTCCCTCCATCCACTAGGCAGGTGACCTTATAATAGAAGGATTTTAAATTACTTAAATGGGATGTTTCCTTTTGAACCCACGTTGACTGTGCCTGGTGATTGCATTGTCCTTTAAATACCTTTCAGTAGTACCCAGTATGATCTTCTCCATAATTTTTCCAGGTACTGAGGTTAGACTAACAGTTCTGTAGGTCCCTGGGTCTTCTGTCCCCCTCTTTTTTGTAAATTGGAATTCCACTGGATAGCTTGTAGTCAGCAGGGACCTCCCAAGATGCCCAAGACCTTTGGTATATGATTGAGAGGGGTCCTGCCATAATATCTGCTAACTCCTTCAGTAATCTGGGATGAATCCCATCAGGTCCCATGGACTTATGAACATTCAGGGGATACAAATGGTCTCCTACAATTTCAGTGCCCACAAATGTAAAGTCACTGTTCCTGTACTTATGGTACTCCAACTGGGCAGCCCAATATCAATCAGTATTGAAAACTGAGGCAGAAAAAGCATTGAATGCCTCTCATTTTTCTTCTTCCCTATTGTGACCGGTTTAGGTCTCACCCTACCACACCTATTTGTCAGATGACCATCCTCAACAAGTATCAGCCAAATCTTTTCTTTACACCTCCTCTTGCTATTAACATACTTTAAAAAACCTTTCTTGTCTGACACCACACTGGCCAGTTTCAGCTCTTATTGATCTTTGGCCTTTTCTGCCTTCTCCCAGCATATACGAACCATGGCTCTGTAATAGTATCATAGTATCATAGTATCATAGTATTAGTCAGGGTTGGAAGGGACCACAAGAATCATCTAGTTCCAACCACCCTGCCATGGGCAGGGACACCCCACACTAGATCAGGCTGGCCAGAGCCTCATCCAGCCTGGGCTTAAACACTTCCAGGGACAGGGCCTCAACCACCTCCCTGGATAACCTATTCCAGGGCTTGACCACTCTCATGGTGAAGAACTTCCTCCTCACATCTTCCTGTGAAGCTCAACCTCACTTTCAGAGATCATAGAATGGTTTAGATTGTAAGGGGGCCTTAAAGATCATCTAGCTCAAACCACCCCTGCCATGGGCAGGGACACGTCCCACTAGACCAGGTTGCTCAAGGCCTCATCCAACCTGGCCTTGAACATATCCAAGGAGGGGCCATTCACAACCTCCCTGGACAACCTGTTCCAGTGTCTTACCACCCTCACTGTATAGAATTTCTTCCTAATCTCCAGTCTAAATCTCCCTTCTTCCAGCTCAAAGATATTCCCTCTCATCCTATCACTACAAGCCCTTGTAAAAAGTCCCTCTCCAGCTTTCTGTAAGCCCCTTGCAGGTACTGGAAATCTGCTCTAAGGTGTCCCTGAAGCCTTCTCTTCTCTAGGCTGAACAGCCCCAACTCTCGTAGCCTGTCCCCATAGGTAAAGTGCTCCAGCCCTCTGATCATCTTTGTGGCCTCCTCTGAACCTGCTCCAAGAGTTCAGTGTCCTTCTTGTGTTGGCAGCACCAGAACTGGATGCAGTATTCCAGGCGGGGTCTCACAAGAGCATAGTAGTAGGGGAGAATCACCTCCCTCATTCTGCTGGCCACACTTCCTTTGATGTAGCCCAGGACACGGTTGGCCTTCTGGGCTGCAAGTAACCATTGTCAGCTCATGTTGAGTTTTTCATCAACTGACACCCCCATGTCCTTCTCAAGACTGCTCTCAAGCTAACTCCTTGCCCAGTCTGTATTTATGCTTGGGATTGCCCCAACCCAGGTGCACGACCTTGCACTTGGTCTTGTTGAACTTCATGAAGTTGGATTGGGCCCACCTCTCAAGCCTGTGCAAGTCCCTCTGGATGGCATCCCTTCCCTCCAGTGAGTCAACTGGATCACACAGCTTGGTGTCATCAGCAAACTTGGTGAGGGTGCACTCAGTCCCACTGTCCATATCATTGACAATGATGTTAAACAGCACTGGTCCAAGTACTGACCCATGAAGGATGCCACTTGTCACTGGTCTCTGTTTGGACACTGAGCTGTTGACTGCAACTCTCTGAGTGCGGCCATCTGGCCAATTCCTTGTCTAGCGAGTAGTCCACCCCTCAAGTCCATGCTTTTCCAGTTTGGTGACCAGGATGTCATGTGGGACAGTGTCAAATGCTTTACACAAGTCCAGGTAGATGACATCAGTTGCTCTTCCCTTATCCACTGATGCTGTAACACCATTATAGAAAGCCACCAAGTTTGTCAGGCATGGTTTGCCCTTGATGAAGCTATGTTGGTTACTGCCAATCACCTCTTCTTCATTTTCCATATGCCTTAGCAAAGCCTTCAGGGGGGATCTACTCCATGATCTTGCCAGGCACAGAGCTGAGACTGACTGGCCTTTGATCATACTTGAGATCCACAAGAATTTTCCTTGTTCAGTCAATCTTGTCTTCTGCCCTACTTACTTGACTTTTGACATAGTGGAATTGCCTGTGCCTGTTTCTAAAAGGTTGTTCTTAAACAAACAGTACTCATGGACACTTAAGCCCTCAAAAGCACATTCCCAGGGTACTCCCTGAATAGCTTAAAGTTTGCTCTACTGAAGTTAGGGCAGCAACTCTGCTGTCCTTTTTTTCTCATTACACTGAAAACTTTAAAATCAACCATTTCATGACCACTGTGATCAAGACAGTCACATTCAAACACATGCCTCATGAGTCCTTCCCTATTCACAAACAGCAAGTCTAGGAGGGAATCTTTCCTAGTTGGCTCACTGAGCACCTATGACAGGAATTTTTCTCCTATGAGCTTCAAGAGTTTTCCAGACCTGTTCATCTCATCAGTATAATCTCAGTTGATGTCTGCGAAGCTGAAATCTCTCATAAGGACAAGGGCTATGGATCCAGAAATTTATCCTATGGAATAACTCATCAGTGCTCATCATCTTTGTTTTCCATCCCGCTAATCCTCCCCTAGAGGCTCTCAACAACATCATCACTAACTGTACAAGATGTACAATCAAACCCTATCTTGCCTACAGTGCAACACCTCTACCCTGCCTATCCCTCCTGAACAGCCTGTAGCCCCTCCATCCTAGCACTCTTTGTGGGACTCATTCCACCAAGTCTCACTAATACCAATGGTATCTGTCCTGGTTTGAGCTAGAACCAAATTAATTCTGTTCAGTGATTTTACTTTTCAGCTCAGTGTCTGCATCATTTTACTTTTCAGCTAGTAACTGCATCTTCTGCAGTTAATGGCATGTTTGCACAGACAGTGGTTGCTCCTAGAAGTGATAGCACTTGATGTTTATAGTTACTACCAAATATTGGTGTGCAGAAAGGCTTGTCATTATAGCATCATAGAAGTGTTTTGATTGGAAAAGTCCTCTAAGATCACTGAGTCCAACTGTCAAACTAACACCACCATGGCCATTATACCATGTCATAAAGTACCATGTCCACATTTTCTTGAACACCTCCAGGGATGGTGACTCCACCACCTCCCTGGTCAGCCTATTCCAATCCCTGACTACTCCTTTAAGAAAGAAATTTTTCCTAATATCCAATCTAAACATTTACCTGGTGCAACTTGAGGCCATTTCCTCCTGTCCTATCACCTGATGCTAGAGAGAAGAGACCAATCCCCACCTCACTCCAACCTCCTTTCAGGGAGTTGTAGAGAGCAAGGAGGTCTCCCTTCAGCCTCCTCTTCTCCAGTCTAAACAATATCATTTCCCTCAGCTGCTCCTCATAAGACCTGGTCTCCAAATATTAACAAATATCTGAAGTTTATCTTATGATAAACTCAACCATAGCATAAGCTCAGTAGCAACTGACAAATGCTATGCTTCTATTACTGAAAAATCCCTGTCAGTAAGTTTATAAAAGTATGGGATGGCTTCCATAGTAGGAAACCTTAATAAACCTGGAATCTTAAGTGGTACACAAAAAATAGCTAGAAATTAGTTTTTCAGTTTCTTCCAGGTCAAGGAAATAAGAGGCAAAAAATTAAGATAACAGAAGCCAGATTTAAAGATTTTCTTCATGCAAGGATATGTATAACTCAGTTCTGCCCATTGCCTAAGTAGGTTTTTGATGTTAAAAGTACAGTGCTCCTGTAAAAGATGAAGGATTAAGTGCTACATAACAAATTAAATTAAATTATTTATTTTTTATACAGTATGTAAAATTACTTTGATAAAGTAGCTGACAAAAATCTAAACCTATTACTATGCAGTTATTAGTTAAACACCATTTTCATAAATTCTGTATTTCCTATTTTAACTTCCTCTAATTTGGAGGAAAATTTTTTGTGTTTGTTTTAGGGGATTTTTTTTATTGTAGGTTGGGGTTTTTTTTGTTTGTTTGCTTGTTAAGAGTTGTAAATCTCATAGTCTAGGCAATAGCAACAGAATTTCAACATAATACATCCCTCACTTGATCTTCAGTTTTTGTGCTATATTTGTTATATTTACTTGGTGGAAAAAATAATAAAACTGAGTAGATTAAAAAAACAGCCACCCACTAATACCATACCTCTGATCCTTCTGCATTAAAATGATCCAGTGCTTGTTTTCTCAATTCCCCTTTTATTGATCCATCAAGTCTCTAAAAAGATTGAATATTATAGTTAAAAAGAAGCTCCTACTATAGTCTAGTTGCAGCAACTTGAATTCTCAGTTGACAAAACAGTTGGAGGGGGAAATAAGAGTAATGTAACACTTCATTTTTCTAATGAATCAGCTTAATTTCAAAATACTATTTTAGCATATAGCAATTGTCAGTCTTTTCCTGTACATAAAATTAAAACTTTGATAGGCACTTTTCTTAAGCTAAAGTGGTAAAGATCAAAGTTTCTTGGCTAAAACCAGAACATTTCTTACCTGAAAGGGAAACTGACGATACTTCAAATACTCTGCTAGGATGTCTAGCATCCTCACCATCTGGGAGAAAATCAGCACTCTGTTGCCACGTTCTCGTAGACGAATCAGTAGTTTGTCAAGAAGGATTAATTTCCCACTGCTACGTATTAAATGCTACAAGAGGATAAAATGTATATTTCAAAATAATTTCACATCAACACTAATATCCAATGCAGTTGGTTCAACATTCAGTAACTGAACACAAAAGATTAATAAGTATTTAGTCAATCCTGATCTTGTAAGAACTCATTATAAAAGCACTCTAACTAAAATCAGCAAGGACACAGACAAGTATGTTTTTCATATAAATGCATTTCTATGAGCTCTGCCTCATAAAACAGCATCTTGACATTTCATTAAAACAACATTAATTAACTATGCTGTGCTATGAGTTAGAGCAGTTACAGTGTAGACTCAAGTTCTATTTTACCGAGTAAACAACAACAGAGACTACCTGACTACCTTAGTACTACTTGCTCCTCAATTTCTCTATTTTTAATAGAAATAAGCATTGCTACTTGATCCTCTAAGTATTTTTAAACAATGCCTAATCAGTCAAGTTTCTCAGGCAATATAAAATCTTATTTGTAGAGGTCAACAGGATTTAACTAGGTTACAGTATTAAGCCTTCTCAGCTCCAGTGGGAAACAACTAGACCAGAAACTCAGGTTCATGCTGAATTTAAGGTTGAAAACATTAGGCTTCTTTAGCTGATGAGGCTCAGGATAGAGTTTTGGGGAATAAAAAAATTTGGAGTCCTGTGTTTTTATTTTTTATGAGAATGATGTATCATTCATAATTAGAACTAACAAAGATTACTCAGATGAGCCAAGGAAATCATTGTTACAAGTATGCAATTATTAGCAGTAATGGCTGAACAGTTCTGATAGCTTATAATTTTAATGGGTTTTAAATTATAAATGTAAGAAGTTAGAATGTGCCAAGTTGTAAATTAAACACCCTTTAGCTTTAATAAGTGCTTTATAGTATAAAATAGCTTATGCAGTGACAGCTTGTGATTTCAATCTAATAGTTTTGGGAAAGTATTTAAATTATGAACTTCAAATCTTAGAGAAAAAAAACCCTCCTGATCTTTAAAATTATTTATGTTGTTATAAACTGCATCAATTATTACAGTCCTTTTATTTGTTGCTGTGGTTCTCAACATTTTTAGTAGAAAGATTAGTTAACCTTTACAAAAAAGTAAATCCACAACACAATCACAGATCATCTTTGGTAGTGATAATTGCTTTCATTTATAACAACAAAAACCTAGTCTAATCTTTGGATGTTGATTGCTTTTATTTCTTTTCACTTGGTTGGTTGAGGGCATGCAGAGAACAGTGTTAGATTACAAAACATGTTTAAAGAGATTCTGCAGATTACTTTCTGCTATCACATTGATTGCTTACCTGATTATTTAACTGCTTTGTTTTAACCTGGGTTTAAAATAAGTCTTAAGTTTATTTAGTCTGAAAATACACAGAATATTTCAAACTATTCCCTTCTTATTTTGATCATAATCCAAGTCAGGGATATTTTATTTAGTATTGATCTCTTTATTATTCATTTCTAGTTAAGAAACAGACAAAAAAAAATTAATGAGGTCACTTACCTGTAAAACCAAGGATGCACATTTCATATAGAAATTGTTCTTTCTTAATATACATTAATAAGAACTAATAAATTGCTAGAACACTATAAAATTTCTGTGTGCACATTAGAGACATAAAAACACTTAAAAAAAAAAGTGTTACCTGTAAAGCTTCCTGTTTATTATAGAATTCATTATCATCCGGTGGTTTAATGAGATAACAATGGTTACAACACTTCTTGAGTTCCATCATGATGTTCAAAAAGCCCGAGGTACTGCCTTTTGAGCCTTTACTCAGGGCTTTATAATTCCTGGTTAAAATCCACCTATGATATAGAATGTGCAATGGAAGTAATTTCTAACCATTTGTGGAAATATGAAGGATGTAAGCTCTCAAAATATCATCAGTTCAAATTGTATTATGAGAACTATTACACTTCAGTAATTTTCATATAGATATCAAAAAATCAGGAATTGAAAAGTGTCATTACTTACTTGTAATATTGCTTCTGCAATGCACTCATTTCCATCCTCAAAATTTGTTCAACCTTAGCAGGTAAAGATTTTTCTACATCTTTTTTAACTCTTCTGAGTAGAAATGGTTCAAGTTCTTTGTGAAGACTTGCATAACCAAACTCTCTCCCTTTACCATGCTCCTCTTCAAAATCTTCCCAGGAAGAAAACCTTCAACATACAAAGGAATAAATGTAAAATAGTGACATACCATGAGCATAGACAGAGACTGTCGATATACTATATGCACACAAACACATACGGACTTCTTCCCCACTCCCCTCTGTTTTAGTAAACAAATTTCTAATTTGCATCTCACAAGAACTTCCAAATATTTTGTCTGCAAGCAGAATTAAAATTTCCAAACTTTTACAGAATGAAAATTCAAAACAGAACTACTGAATTGTAATTTCACCAGTAGGTGCCAGACAATAACCTTACTGGCTTTGCTTTTAAGGTTCTGAAGAAGTCAATGCAATGCATACCTGCAAAACTAATTAGAGCTACAGTGATTTGTATTTACAAGATATTTGAAAGGAATATGTGCTCTTATTTATCCCAGATATAAACAGAGGTCAGTATAGAATAACAATAAAGTAAACCAATTCTATGCAAATCATAAGAGCAAATTCGATGCTTGACTGAACTACCGGATATGGGGCATTGTAGTACATTGTTTTCATTCATGTTACTAACACAGAAAAGACATCCTCAGCTCCATTCTATTTGCCTAGATTAAATACATGTGACTTTCCTTTTAGATTAAGATGAAGCATCATTTCAGGGTTCTGAGCCATACATCAATCCATCTTTTTGTGGACTGCTAAACCAGAAAGTTACAAATGCTACCAAAATAATTTAACAAGACCACCATGAACAATACAATACAATACAATACAATACACCAGGTTGAAAGAGACCTTCAAGATCATCGCGTCCAACCCATCGCACGTCACCTGATCATAGAAGGAGATCAGGTTGGTGAGGCAGGACCTGCCTTTCTTAAATCCATGCTGGCTAGGCCTGAGCCCTTGGCCATCCTGTAAGTGCTGTGTGATCGCACTCAAGATGACCCGCTCCATAATCTTGCCTGGCACTGAGGTCAGGCTGACAGGCCTATAATTCCCTGGCTCATCCAACCGGCCCTTCTTGTGGATGGGCACCACATTGGCCAGCTTCCAGTCTTCTGGGACCTCTCCAGTGAGCCATTTATTTTCTATAAAATATTTAAACTATTTCAGAAGACAATTCTTTATCAATTTGCCAAACTCTACAATATTCGGCTGTAACAAATTTGATTATGAAAATAAAAGAGATCACATTCCTTACTTTTCTGGCATGATGAAATGCAGCAAAGACCAAAGCTCTTTGAGAGAATTTTGCAGAGGGGTTCCAGTAATAAGAAGACGATGATTAGACTTAAAGTCTATTAAAGTCTTGTAGAGAAGGGAATCATCATTTTTTAAACGATGAGCTTCATCAACTCCTATAAATACCCAATTCAGACCACCAAGGAATGACTTAAAGAAATAGGGAAGGGGAAAGAAGACATTATACAAGTTAATATATTATGCAATTTCTGCAGTTTATACTTGAAAGGGGAAGAATAAGGCAAAAAGCTGATATATAAATTTTCAATTGACAAAAAAAAATCACTATTAATTCCTTTTTCCAGCATGCACAAAGGAATTAAATTGAGAGCCAACAAGCAGAATGTTTTTAATTAAAATTTACATATGCTGTTAGGATTAATGATAACTCTGTGTGTTTCCATCATGAAGAAAGTAATAACATACATAATACTACATAGAATTTCAGAGTTGTGAATCACAGGTGTTTGGGGCTAGGGGCTGGTTTGGTTTTTTTTAGTCCCTGAATGATGGTCTAACAGGAAAGTAGAGGTTTTGAGATGCAAAGAAATTGCTACAGCTGATGTGAAGTTCAAGCAAACAAGAAAAAAGTTTTACCCACTCAATTGGCGGGGGGAGAGGATGCAGAAAGCCTCACCACATATATAAATTCTAAAAGTGCTTAAAGAGAATTTCACTGTCATACTGGCAAGAGCAAAGCTATCATATTTCCCACCCATTTAATGCCCCAGAACCCAAATATGTGCCAACTTTAAAGGAGTTTTACATTCTACAAATTATTTTATGTCCCTGAAAAAGTAAGTGTGATTACCTTATCTTTCAGCAAAATTTCATAAGTTGTTAGAAGTATATTAAATTTTAATCGCTTCGTCTGTGGATG
This sequence comes from Colaptes auratus, assembly GCA_015227895.2. Lineage (NCBI taxonomy): Eukaryota > Metazoa > Chordata > Aves > Piciformes > Picidae > Colaptes > Colaptes auratus. The sequence goes on along the minus strand of JAAWVA010000039.1, from coordinate 5,112,414 downwards.
CATCCATTCGTGAGTTCTTATCTACAAGAAGAATCAAGTGAACTATAAGCTAGAGAAAGACAACCTTATTGATCAGGATGAATTCAGATACTACAGCAATATAGATGCTAAGTGACATACAAGAATCTGATCATGAAAATGGAACATAACATGTGAAGCTTTGTTTTATTGTTTAAAGTTATTAAACTGTGTGTGGGGTGTTTGGTGGTTTTGGGGGGACTTTTTGATGTGTGTGTATTTTTGGGGGATTTTGTTGGGTTTTTTTAAAGGTAACTTACATTTCTCTATTCAGGAAACAAGATTATGTCTGTCTGGCTTAAATATTTAATTTATGCACCTAAATAATCACATGACAAAAGACAACTTATTTTAAAATACAAGGTTTCATTTTTAATCCTTTTTATTATTAAGCACGAATGAAACCTTTCACATACATTTATATGGGATCGACATCTACGCTTTTAATTTCCATTTTAAACACACAAAATGGTTCAAATAAGTATTTGCTCATTTCTAATAAAAATATTTGACATTAGCATAAGACAGGAACATGAAGTGTGTCTTATTTATTACTAATCTTTTTCAATTATACTCACCATATTTCTGCTAGTTATATCTCCTAAGTAAACCACAGCATTCATCTGAGGAGCCCAAGTTTGAATCTCTCTTTGCCAAGATGTCAAGGTAGAAAGTGGCACGACTAACAAGAAAGGCCCATACAGTTGATGTTCGTGAAACAAGTAGTTCAGAAAAGAAATTGTTTGTATTGTTTTACCCAGACCCATTTCATCTGCAAGAATACAACTATTCCCTCTAAAAAACAAAACAAAACAAATTAAATTTATAAATTATTTCAAATTAAAACCAGCAAGACTAATTTAAGATTATACTTACTTGCACCATGAGTGAGCAAGCCAATTCAGTCCATTTAATTGATAGTCTCTTAACTCTAAACTTTCATTCCCTCCAATATAAGATGGTTGCTTCTTTAGTGCAACAAATCTCGGCCTCTGTTTTAGAATCTGTCAAAAGCAAACTGAGCATCAGTCCCACTACTAAGTGAAGTTATCAAAATGTCTTCTTATAGAAACAAAGGATCTGTAGAAATCTGTTTGGTCAACAAGTCTAGTCTTTAGTCTAGTCTTTATTCATCACAACTAGGCCATATAACAATGTCAACCCATTTGCAAGCTAAAATTAGTTTGACTCTTGATCTAAATTCCACAACAGAAGTGACATGAATTAATTCATAAAGGTTACTTTAAAAAAATATTAACGTACTAAACAATTTCATCTTTGAATGGTAATAAAATAAGTAGGGAACAATCTAAAAAAGGCTGCTCTTAATAGTGATACTTGCTACATATATAAATACAGCTATCATTACTGTTCTGGACAACATTAAAAAATATTTTATAATATACATCTTATTTTTGGATGTGTAAAATACATCAACTTTTTTTTTTAATTATCACAACTATATAAATCCACTGAAATGACAGACTCACCTTGCAGTCCTTAAATGGAGTAGTCTTGGATTGATTTCTGCTAAAATACTCATCAATACATGCCTGAAACTTTTTGGCAATGAGAGCACCATCTTCCCAGCTACATTCTGAGTAAGGCAGACCCTGCCACTTGCAATAGTAATCTGGATAACCGGCTGCTGATTTCTGATTTGAATGAGCTGCAGAAATGCATCAGAGATACCAGATCAATATTTTCCTTCTGTATTTTAAGAGAACACTCATTTTGGGTGATAAGACAACATGAACTAGTTTCAGAGCAAAGACAGCATGACAACTTTTCCCTTTATCAGAGAATTTGTTTTGCCTTAAGTTATTAAGAATATTAATAATCTAAATTTCTTAACTATAAATTCAACATGCAAGCAATAAACTTGCAACATTCTCAACACTTTTCCATAGTTTGTCACATACCAATTATCCTTTCCACTACTTGATACTGTTTATGTAGATCATCTGTAAGTTCCTGCTGGCAGTTATAATATTCGACATCTTCCGGAGAAGCATTTTTCAGCCTGGAATGGGAATTTATTTGCAGTATTTATTAGATTGTGTAGTTCTAAAACTTAGAAAATCTGGCAATTTTAAAGTTCTGAATGTAAGCACGATAGGAATGCTGCTTAGAGAGCTGCTTTGAAGAAGGTGTAACTCTGAAATTCCTTCTACAATAGCTGCATCTAACCTAGGTACCTCATCACTGATGTCTGAGAAAGCTTATCAAGAGACAGCTACAGCTACAGCTTGTATTAATCATGCAGCTCATTTACAATATCTGTTCTCAGCCCTGAATAGTGTTCTTCACATAGTATTTTCATGGAAGAACACTGATGGCTCTCATCTGTCTTATGAGTAAGAGTCCCTGAAAAATCCCACCACTATTCATACATTAAACATATAATAAAAATGGAATACCAAAACATAGCACTAAAATGTAAGGATTTTTTTCACTACTTAGTTCTGAGGCTTTAACAGAAGTTTGAGACAAGAATACTAAATGCGGTAATGTTATGAGTGCTTGAGCCATTTCTGTTTTGTTTTTTTTAAATCTCTGGAGCAATTCCTGAAGAAGTCTGATCAAAATACAATCAATGACAAAATTAGTAAAAGGTAAGATTTAAAACAAAACCAGGAAATGCAATCCTCTTGTTAAAGCTTCATTTATAACAGATACATTAAAATCTAAGTGCAGAAGTTGCTTCCTTAAAGGCTGATTTTACAAGATGTGTAAGTATTCTCTCTTGATCAGGTAAAGTTGGTATGCTCAGAATCCTACAGGATCATAAGGTGTTAGGGTAGCTTCAACTTTAAAGCTTTTTCTTCCTGTTTTAGAGGCACTTGAAACTATGCCTTTGCAAAGAGGCTATCACAGTATCACAGTATCACAGTATCACTAAGGTTGGAAGAGAACTCGAAGATTATCGAGTCCAACCTGTCACCACAGACCCCATGACTAGACCATGGCACCAAGTGCCACGTCCAATCCCCTCTTGAACACCTCCAGGGACGGTGAATCCACCACCTCCCCGGGCAGCCCATTCCAATGGCGAATGACTCTCTCGGTGAAGAACTTCCTCCTCACCTGAAGCCTAAACTTCCCCTGGTGCAGCTTGAGACTGTGTCCCCTTGTTCTGGTGCTGGTTGCTAGAGAGAAGAGGCCAACTCCCTCCTGGCTACAACCACCTTTCAGGTATTTGTAGAGAGCAATGAGGTCACCCCTGAGCCTCCCCTTCTCCAGGCTAAACAACCCCAGCTCCCTCAGCCTCTCCTCATAGGGCTTGTGCTCAAGGCCTCTCACCAGCCTTGTTGCGCTTCTCTGGACACGCTCAAGTGTCTTGATGTCCTTCTTAAACTGAGGGGCCCAGAACTGGACACAGTACTCAAGGTGTGGCCTAACCAAAGCAGAGTACAGGGGCACAATGACCTCCCTGCTCCTGCTGACCACACTATTCCTAATGCAGGCCCAGGATGCCGTTGGCCTTCTTGGCCACCTGGGCACACTGCTGGCTCATGTTCAGGCGGCTGTCAATCAGCACCCCCAGGTCCCTCTCTGTTTGGGAGCTCTCCAGCCACTCCAACCCCAGCCTGTAGCTCTGCATGGGGTTGTTGTGGCCAAAATGCAGCACCCGGCACTTGGATTTGTTGAATGCCATCCCGTTGGACTCTGCCCATCTGTCCAGTCAGTCGAGGTCCCTCTGCAGGGCCCTCCGACCCTCTAACTGACCAACATCTGCTCCTAACTTCATGCCATCTGCAAATTTACTGATGACTGTCTCAATCCCCTCATCCAGATCATCAATGAAGACATTGAACAGGATGGGCCCCAGCACTGATCCCTGGGGAGTTAAAGGATGACACAAAAAAACCATCTATATTGTTGCCAAAAATATGCAATGTGCAAATAGTTATAAAAATACTCACCAGCGCTTTGTTTCCTGATACTTTTTCTTATAGTTGTCCAGTTTCTTCATACCTTTAACATTTTGTTGCTTCAGTGTTTCCTCAGTTTCCCAAGTATTATGAATGTGTGACCATCCTTTCCATTTAATAAGATATTGTACTTCTCCTAGCTCCTTTGACTTTTCAAACCCAGTATTTGGGTCACCATCTGCCTCAACTGCATAGATAGTGGTTGCAGCACCAGTGGCTGTGAAAGAAACCACACCATAATGCTTCATTAAGTGTATACTGCCATAAATTAATAAATAAACCCCCCAACAATTCAGAAAGCAATTTTTATATAATTTGACTAATTATATCTACAAATCTTACATCACTTCTCTTATTTGAAGAATTATGATGTAGCTATATTGACACACACACACAAGCATGCCAACAAGACTCAAAAAAGCAACCAAAAAAGTCTGCATGTAACCTATAATATCCCATCTCATGAGAATTTTCTTAGCATTCTTAGTGGGTTTTTTTGCTGTCATCTTTGATATATCCTTCTCATCTCTATGAATATAGCAGATATTTGACACAGTGCTTAATCAGCCCTGACACTTGAATAGCCTACCATTTAACTATTACTTTGGATGCTATAAATCCAATTCACAGAATCGAAGAATGGTTGAGATTGGATGGTCCCAGTCACCTAAAGTAAATTGCCCAGGAAAACATCCAGATGGCTTTTCATTATCTCCAGAGAGGGAAACCTCTCTGGAGGGAAACCTCTCTGGAGACAATGTCAAGCCTTTGACACTGTCCCACACCACATCCTGGTCTCCAAGCTGGTGACACACAGGTTTGATGGATGGACCACTAGATGGATAAAGAACTGGCTTGATGGCCGCACCCAAAGAGTGGCTGTCAACAGGTCCATGTCCCAAGTGGAGGCCAGTGACAAGCGGAGTCCCTCAGGGATCAGTCCTGGGACCAGGCTTCTCCAACATCTTTGTGGGTGCCATGGACAGTGGCATTGAGTGCACCCTCAGCAAGTTTGCTGATGACACCAAGCTGTGTGGTGCAGCAGACACGCTGGAGGGAAGGGATGCCATCCAGAGCAACCTTGACAGGCTGGAGAGGTGGGCACAAGCCAACCTCATGAGCTTCAACAAGACCAAGTGCAGGGTCCTGCATCTGGGTCGAGGCAATCCCAGGCACAAATCCAGGCTGGGCAGGGACTGGCTGGGGAGCAGCCCAAAGGAGAGAGACTTGGGGGTGCTGGTGGACGAGAAGCTCAACATGAGCTCTCAATGTGCACTTGCAGCCCGGAAAGCCAATCAGATCCTGGGCTGCATCAGGAGAAGTGTGGCCAGCAGGTCAAGGGAGATGATTCTCCCCCTCTACTCAGCTCTGGTGAGACCCCACCTGGAGTACTGCCTCCAGTTCTGGAGCCCCTATTACAAGAGGGATCTGGAGGTGCTGGAAGGTGTCCAGAGAAGGGCCACGAGGATGATCAGAGGGCTGGAGCACCTCTCCTATGAGGACAGACTGAAGGAGTTGGGGCTGTTCAGTCTGGAGAAGAGAAGGCTCCGAGGTGACCTCATTGTGGCCTTCCAGTATCTGAAGGAGGCCTACAAGAAGTCTGGGGAGGGACTTTTCAGGCTATCAGGGAGTGATAGGACTAGGGGGAATGGAAATGAAGCTGGAGGTGGGGAGATTCAGGCTGGATGTGAGGAGGAAGTTCTTCACCGTGAGGGTGGTGAGGCCCTGGAATGGGTTGTCGAGGGAGGTGGTTGAGGCCCCGTCCCTTGAGGTGTTTAAGACCAGGCTGGATGAGGCTCTGGCCAGGCTGATCTAGTGTAGGGTGTCCCTGCCCATGGCAGGGGGGTTGGAACTAGATGATCCAGTCCATCTTCTTCATGGCCCTTTGTTTGACTCTCTCCATTAGTGTCATCAGTCTCTTGTACTGGGGAGCCCAATACTGGCTGATGAGGTGTGGCCTCATCAGTGATGAGCAGAGGGGAAACATCACCCCCCCTCAATCCACTAGTCATGGCAGTCATGTGAAGTCCCTGGAGACTGGAAGAAGGGAAATCATCACACATTTTTTTAAAAGAAGGAGCCTGGGAACTACTGACCTGTTAGCTTCACCTCTGTGCCAAGGAAGATCATGGAACAGATCCTCCTAGAAGCTCTGAGAAGGCACATGGAGGACAGGGATATGATTCAAGACAGCCAGCATGTCTTCACCAAGGGCAAACCCTGCCTAATGATGATGGAGTGACTACATCAGTGGACAAGGGAAGAGCTACAGATGCCATTGATCTGGACTTCTGTAATGCCTTTGACGTGTTTCCCCACAAGATCCTCCTCTCTAAATTTGAGAGATAGGGATTTGAAGGACAGACTGTTTGGTGGATGAGGAATTGGCTGGATGGTTGTATCTAGAGTAGTGGTCAACAGCTTGATGTCCAGATAGAGATTGGTGATAAGTGGTGTCCCTCAGGAGTCCATATTGGGACCAATCCTGTTTAGTATCTGTAGGAATAAGTCTTGGAAGTAGAACATCAAGTACTGTGCAGCTAGTGGAAAGAGATATTTTAGCATTAGTAGGGTATAAACCCTGGGAACAAACGGAGAGTGTATAGGTGGAAAATTACTGACGGTGGAACTTTTGAAAGGTCAAGATAACCTTGAGGATGTTACAGAGAGATCTGAAAAACAGGAACCAGGCAGGCATTGCAACATCGCAACTTCTTGTTTTGTTTAATCTTTGTTAGAGATATGAGTTTGTGTGATACCTTAAGCTTAGCCAATCATAACAATGAAACTGTCGTGTGGACACCTATGTTAACCAATCATTAAGTGACACATGTATATGTGAGCCTAATAAAGGAAGCTTTTTGCGTAATAAAGTGACATTTCGCTTGCATCAAGCTGCGTCCCATCTCTCAATCGCAGTAAATATCTTCATCAATGATATACACAGTAGGATCAAGAGAATACTCAGCAAATTTACAGATGACACCAAGCTGTATGGTACAGCTGACATGTCTGAGGGACAAGATGCCATTCAGAGGGACCTGAATGAGCTTGAAAAATGAGTCCATGTGAACCTCATGAGGTTCAAAAAGGGCAAGTGCAAGGTCCTGCACCTGAGACAAAGAAATTCTGATATCAGTACAGGTTAGGATATGAAGGGATTGAAAGAAGAGTTCTGGAGAAGGATTTGGGGGTACTGGTGGATGAAAAACTGAACATGAGCCAGCAATGTGCACTCACAGACCAGAAGGCTAACCATATCCTGTGCTGCATCAAAAGAAGTGTGGCCAGCAGGTCAAGGGAAGTGATTCTGTCCCTCTATTCTTGTGAGATCCCACCTGAAGTACTGTGTCCAGCTCTGGAGTGCTCAGTACAAAAAAGATATGGATCACTGGGACTTGCTTGCCTCACTATATAGTGTCTTTCACTCATTAGTGGCTGCTTTTTGGTTTTGCTGTTTTTCCTGTACTGCTGATCATATTACTCTGCTGTGCCTGGGAACATTCTGACAACAGCATATTATGGGTTTGACTCAGCTGTCAGCTGATTTCCAAAAGCCGCTCTCATTAACTCTCCCAAACCAGCCTTCTTAATACAATAATACAATAATACAATACACCAGGTTGGAAGAGACCTTCAAGATCATCGCGTCCAACCTATCAACCAATCCAACCCACCTAAATACAATACAATACAATACAATACAATACAATACAATACAATACAATACAATACATACAATACAACCCACCTAAACAACTAAAAAACTAAACCGTGGCACCAAGCACCCCATCAAGCCTCTTCTTGAACACCTCCAATGAAGGTGACTCAACCACCTCCACGGGCAGCCGATTCCAGTGGGCAATCACTCTCTCGGTATAGAACTTCTTCCTAACATCCAGTCTAAACCTGCCCTGGCACAGCCTGAGACTGTGTCCTCTTGTTCTGGTACTGGCTGCCTGGGAGAAGAGACCAACCTCTGCCTGGATACAACCTCCCTTCAGGTAGTTGTAGAGAGCAATAAGGTCACCCCTGAGTCTCCTCCTCTCCAGGCTAAGCAACCCCATCTCCCTCAGCCTCTCCTGATAGGGCTTGTCTTCCAAACCCCTCTTCTGGGACAGGAAGGAGGATCAGGAGCAAAAGAATAAACAAAAGCCCTGAGGGCTGAGATAAAAAGAGTCTGATGGAATAATATATAAAATACCAGATTTTTTAGGAAAGAGCAAAGTGAAGTGAAAAAAGCGAGAGACGGAACAAAACCCGGGAGAGGGAGAGAATCCTGGAAACAGAAAGCATCTCACATCACAGGCCAAACTCCAAGACCCATCATCCTTTGCCCTGGCCAGCCCTTTCCTTATATAGCAGGAATGACGTCAGCATGGTATCAAATACCCATTAGCTGGTTCATCCCCCAGACTAACCCTGGACATTATCCACCCCTTATTCTATACCATCTGTCATGTATAGCAGCAATTAACATCATACAACATACATCATACAACATTCAACATATCTCATACAATATACAACATTCATTGTCTATGTTCACCCAAAATTACATCACCTTGCAGTACAAAATGGATTTCTTCATTCCCGTGTCACCCACTAGGTGCACACAGGCGCTTGGGCAAAAACAATCCAGTGCCTTTGCCTGAAGCAGGACTAACCCAGACCATCTTCCCTAATATATGCTTCATGTGCACCACAGGGAATCAATCGCCTACAGCACTTGGGAATTTGGATTGGGCAGGGCCAGCTCAATTGGCAGATGCTCTGAAGTTAACTAACTGGGTGGTTTGTGCTAAATGTACATCCCAATTTTTAAAGGCCCCTCCTCACATTGCTTTCAGGGTTTTTAGCAGCCATTGTAATGTTTGATCTTCCTAGCATCTGGTGCATGATAAGGGATGTGATATACCCACTCGATGCCAGGGTCCTTTGCCCAGGTGTTTATAAGGCTCTTCTGAAAATGAGTCACATTATGTGACTCAATTCTTTCTAGGGTGCCATGAAGCCATAGGACTTGTTTTTCAAGGACTAGGATGGTCTTCTGAGCAGTAGCATTTGGCACTAAATATGTTTCCAACCATCCAGTGGTTGCTGCCACCACTGTAAGCACATAGGGCTTGCCTTAGCGGGTTTGGGGCAGTGTGATGGAATCAATTTGCCAGGCTTCCTGTGGTAGTTTTAGGCTATGCCTTTAAAATTTAGCAGAAAAGTAGAAAAATATAAATAAATCACTATTGGGTGTAAAAAGGAAAACGAAAGATTATTCTAAACAAATTCATTGTATAAATGTCTGGGGTAAAAGGAGCTGTATCATAACAATTCTTCACATTTCACTTCCATTCCCATTCCTTTTCTCCTTCTCCTCTGATCTTGGCTGTTCTGCTTCGCCTGGGAGATAATAACGCTTCTGGCTGACCTTGAGATACGACTAACACTGCTTTCTCCCATCTCCTCTCTTTTCTCTCTCTGGTATGGGGGGGAGTTTTCGGGGTATCAGTGGAGCAGCTTCCTTGGTCTTTTGGACCAGAGGGGGGTTTCCGTGTTATTTGCTAATTGTAAATATCTGTATAATATTGTAAAGATTGTATATTTTGTACATATTCATTGCATTCCATTGTAGAGTATAGGGTTTGCTTGTAAATACAGCTTCATTTGCTTCTAACTGAGTTGGTCTGGCTTAAAAGTTAATGCTGGGGGAAACTTCAATGCACCACATTACAAAAAAATAATTGGCACCTATTCAACGCGGGGCAATTGCTTGATTAGTTCCTGTTCAGATTAAGGAAGCAAAATGAAGCTGTTTTGGGTTTTGTGGCATTTGATATATTCTGCTCTGATGGTAATTTTATATAGATAGTGCGTGAGAATGATGTTTGATAAGCTGGAAATATATTTGGCATATAAACTGTTCCTTTGTTTTAAATACAAGCTGCACATGTTTTATGATCATTGTTTAGGGTTTCTTTGGCTTAAAAAGTACGGTAATGTGACCACCACGCTGCCGACAGAAATATATGAATTCAGAATTCCTGTAGGTGAGAGCTATGTGAGCAGCTGGGATTCCAAAGTGAAGCACCTCCTATGGTTGGCCATTTCACTGACCAAATGAGACAACTGGAAGATAATCTCACACATGTTTCTTTGGTCTAAGCCATTGAAACTCTGACTGGAAAAAACTGAGAATTGCATAAAAGAGCTGAAGGAGGAATTTAAAAACTCCATATCCAAACTGGCGAAGGAGGATGATTCCAATTCTTCTTCCTCCAGATGGATACAAGTTTCTGCTGTTATAAACAGACATCCTCCAAGGAGGCCATTCCAAAACAGGTCAAACCAGAACAAACAATGGAGGCAATCACATGGGAGTATTTGGATAACTCTGCATGATCAGTTTGGTGCAAACATGAACACATGGGATGGTCAACCAACTGCTGATCTTTCCAGGAGATTAAGGGAACTGCAGAGCGGCAGAACCCGAGGTAGCAATACCAGAAGGGTAGCTGTTACTTCCTCAGTTTCCCAGAACAATTCTAATAGCTCCAACAGTGATTCCAACTCTGACACTAGATGTTGTTCTAACTGCACATGCGGAAGTATTCCCCATAATTAGGAGTGCCCTGCCTCCCACCCAGGGGGAAGAGAGAGATAATGGAGATAACAGAATCTATTGGGATGTGTACATCCAGTGGCCTGGCACTTCAAAATTTCCGAAGTACAGGGCCTTGGTTGACACAGGAGCTCAGTGCACCATAATGCCATCAAATCATCAGGGATGGGATGGGATGGGATAGAATAAACCAGGTTGGAAGAGACCCTAGAGATCATCGCGTCCAACCCATCATCCAACACCATCTAATCAGCTAAACCATGGCACCAAGCACCCCATCAAGTCTCCTCCTAAACACCTCCAATGATGGTGACTCCACCACCTCCCTGGGCAGCCCATTCCAATGGGCAATCATTCTGTCTATGAAGAATTTCTTCCTAACATCCAGCCTAAACCTCCCCTGGCGCAGCTTGAGACTGTCCTCTTGTTCTGGTGCTGGCTGCCTGGGAGAAGAGACCAGCTCCCCCCTGTCTACAACCTCCCTTCAGGTAGTTGTAGAGAGCAATAAGGTCACCCCTGAGCCTCCTCTTCTCCAGGCTAAGCAACCCCAGATCCCTCAGCCGCTCCTCATAGGGCTTGTGCTCCAAACCCCTCACCAACCTTGTTGCCCTTCTCTGGACATGTTCCAGCAAGTCAACATCCTTCCTAAACTGAGGGGCCCAGAACTGGACACAGTACTCAAGGTGCGGCCTCACCAGTGCAGTGTACAGGGGCAGAATGACCTCCCTGCTCCTGCTGGCCACACTGTTCCTGATGCAGGCTAGGATGCCATTGGCCTTCTTGGCTGCCTGGGCACACTGCAGGCTCATGTTCAGCCTACAATCAACCAAATACCCCCAGGTCCCTCTCTGCCTGGCCGCTCTCCAGCCACTTTGACCCCAGCCTGTAGCGCTGCATGGGGTTGTTTTGGCCAATGTGTAGAACACGGCATTTGGATGTGTTAAATCTCATGCCGTTGGATTCTGCCCATCTGTCCAGCCTGTCGAGGTCCCTCTGTAGAGCCCTTCTACCCTCTAACAGATCCCCTATAACTATTCTGAGAGTCACTGGTGGATTCCAAGAGTTAACTAAGATACAAGTTGACATAAGTTTAACTGGTAAACAGTGGAAGAAGCATACTGTTGTAACAGGACCTGATGCACCTTCCCCATATTTATATTTCAGTCATTGCTCTCCATATTACAGAAGTTTTACCCACTTGGTCTGCTTGATTGCAGCACACATTTCACTTTCATGGATAACCTGTGCAATAATGTCCACAGTTAAGTCCACCCCTCAATCTTGAGCCCATCTGTATGTTGCATCCCTTCCTTGATGGTCTGAAGTGTCATGGCCTGCCAAGCTATAAATATTTCTCCCTTATGATGCCACTTCAGTCTTAAAATCCTGAACTACCAGCTGTTTGCTTTGATGTTCCTCAGACTCTTGGGCACATGGGCACCCACACAACATGCCTGCACCACCAAGTTCTCTGCCCAAGCGGCAATGTCTTGCCACAGTTCAGCCACCCATATGGATTCACCTCTGTGCTGCCAGTTTCTTTGCTTCCATTGCTGTAGCCACCCACACAGAGCATTTGCCACCATCCATGAGTCTGTACAGAGATAAAGTACTGGCCAACTTTCTCATTCAGCACTATTTAAAGCCAGTTGAATGGCTTTCACCTGTGCAAACTGACTCGATTCACCTTTTCCCTCAGCAGCTTCTACAACCCATTGTGTAGGACTTCACACAGCAGCCATCTACCTTTGGTGTTTTCCCACATTGCTACAGGACCCATCAGTGAACAGGGCATATTGCTTCTTGCTATCTAGAAATTTGTTGTATGGTGTGGCATTCTCATCATTTTTTACCTCTGCCTACTCCAGTGACATCCCATACTTTTTCTTCTAGACAGTTTGTGATGACTTTAACTTTTTTAGGAGATTGGTTGATGGCATCCCCTGGAAGGCAGTCCTGAAGGAAGGGAGTCCAGGAAGGCTGGACATTCCTCAAGAGGGAATAAGCTGTCCCTTTGCCTAGGAAAATGACCCAACAGAGCAAAAGACCAGCCAGGCTAAGCAGAGAGCTTTGGGTAGAACTCAGGAAGAAAAGGAAAGTCTACTGGCTATGGAAGAAGGGGCAGACAACTCGGGAAGAGTACAAGGCTCTTGCAAAGATATGTAGGGAGAAAATTAGAAAGGCCAAAGTTCAACTAGAACTCAGTCTGGCCAGTGCCATTAAAGATAATAAAAAGAGCTTTTATAAGTATGTTAACAGTAAAAGAAGAGCTAAGGAGACCCTCCACCCAATACTGGATATAGGAGGGAACCTGGTGACCAAAGACAAGGAAAAGGCTGAGCTGCTGAACACCTGCTTTGCCTCACTATTTGTCAGTGACACCAGTTGCTCCCTGAAGGTTCAGCCCCTGGAATTGGAAGACAGGAATGGGGAGCAGAAAGCAGCTCTCACAATACAGGAGGAAATGATCAATGACCCATTGTGCCACTTAGATGTGCACAAGTCTATGGGACTGGATAGGATCCACCCAAGGGTACTTAAGGAGCTGGCAGATGAGCTCACCAAGCCGCTCACCATTATTTGTCAACAGTCCTGACTAACCGGGGAGGTCCCAGTTGACTGCAGGCTAGAAAATGTAACACCCATCTACAAGAAAGGCCAGAGGGATGATCCAGGGAATTACAGGCGTGTCAGTCTGACCTCAGTGCCAGGAAAGGTTATGGAGTAGGTCATCCCGAGTGCCATCACGTGGCACATACAAGACAACCAGGTGATCAGGCCCAGTCAGCATGGGTTTATGAAAGGCAGGTCCTGTCTGACTAATCTCATCTCGTTCTACGATAAGGTGAACCTTCTAGTAGATGAGGGAAGGGCTGTGAACATTGGCTAAATGGACTTTAGTAAAGCCTTTGACACTGTCTCCCACAGCATTCTCCAGAAATTCATGGCACAAGGCTTGGATAAGTTCACTCTGCACTGGGGTAAAAAACTAACTGATGGCTGGGCCCAAAGCGTGGTGGTTTAAAGACAACTCTTTACCTCTCTACTTCCAAGCCGACTCCAAATTATTATTTGGTGGATTTTCTCCTTACTTTTCTCCCCTCTCTGTTGGGAGGGAGGAAGGGGGGAGTGGGGGAGAGATTCTCAGCCTTGCCCCCATCTGAGCTCTTAACACCCAGTAAAGGCTCAAACCACCACAGGGACATGGGGGTATTGTTTGATAGTCAACTGAACATGAGTCAGCAGTGCTTTTCAGGTGCACAAGGGGAGGTTTAGGCCAGATACTAGGAAATACTTCTTCACTGAAAGGGTTCTCAAACATTGGAATGGTCTGGCTAGGATGGTGGTAGAGTTACCATCCCTGGGGGTGTTCAGGGAGCATGTGGAACTTGTGCTTAGGGACATGGTTTAGTGTTAACCCTTCAGTGATGGGTTGAGAGTTCAATTGGATGATCTTGAGAGTTCTCTTTCAACCAGATATATTCTGTGATTCCCACTGGTACACTGTTGTGAGCAGGAGCAAAAACATAACCCTTACTTTGGACTTCCAGAAGGCAGACTTCAGCTGAAGCATTCTATAGGCAGCTTAAGGCTGTCTCAAGATCACCTGACCTTGTTCTCATGGGCGACTTCAACCTGCCTGATATCTGCTGGGATCACAACATAGCAGAGAGGAGGCAATCTGAGAGGTTCTTAGAGTGCATGGAGGACAGCTTCTTATCCCAGGTGCTGCGTGAACCAACCAGGGGTAAGGCTATGCTTGACCTCCTCTTCACCAACAGGGAAGGGCTGGTGGGTGATGTGGTGGTCGGAGGGTGTTTAGGCACCAGTGACCACGAGATAATTGAATTTTCTGTATTCAGCCAAGCTAAAAGGGGCAGCAAGAAGACCTCCACTCTGGACTTCTGGAGGGCAGACTTCAGGCTACTCAAGGAACTAACTCAGAAGGTTCCTTGGGAAACAGCCCTTAAAAATAAAGGGGGCCAGAAGAGCTGTACCTACTTCAAGGAAGAACTCTTGAAGGCGCAGGAACAGGCTGTGCCAGTGTCCCGGAAGATGAGCCGCCAGGGCAGACGGCCAGCCTGGATGGGTAATGAACTTCTAAAAGAACTAAGGGAAAAAAAGAAGGTCAATCATCTTAGGAAGAAAGTGGAGGCAACCTATGGAATGTTTAGGGATGTTGCTAGGACATGCAGAAAGAAAATTAGGGAGGCAAAAGCCCATTTAGAACTTAGACTGGCCTCTGCTGTGAAGGACAACAAAAAGTCCTTCTATAAATACATCAATAGCAAGAGGAAGGGCAAGGACAACCTCCACTCCTTGGTTGACACGGAGGGGAAAGTTGTAACAAAAGATGAGGAAAAGGCAGAGGTACTTAACACCTTCTTTACCTCAATTTTTACTGGCCGGACAGAACGTCTTCCAGAAAGCTGACCTGCACAGCTGGCAGAAGGAGCCAGGGAGCAGCATACTGTCTCTCTGTTCCAGGATGGGGTAGTTAGAGATCTTCTCAGCTGATGGGATCCATCCTAGGGGGCTGAGAGAGCTGGCAGATGAGCTGGCCGGGCCGCTCGCCATCATTTTTCAGCAGTCCTGGCTCACTGGAGAGGTCCCAGAAGACTGGAAGCTGGCCAACGTGGTGCCCATCCACAAGAAGGGCCAGTTGGAAGAGCCAGGAAATTATAGGCCTGTAAGCCTGACCTCAGTGCCAGGCCACATGGATTTAGGAAAGGCAGGTCCTACCTCACCAACCTGATCTCCTTATATGATCAGGTGACCCGCCTGGTGGATGTGGGGAGGCCTGTGGATGTGGTCTACCTGGACCTCAGCAAAGCCTTTGACACTGTCCCCCACAGCAAACTCCTGGCCAAGCTGGCAGCCCCATGGCTTGGACAGGAGCACACTGCATTGGGTTAGGAGAGGGACCTGGGGGTGCTGGTTGTTGGGAGGCTGAACATGAGCCTGCAGTGTGCCCAGGCTGCCAAGAGGGCCAATGGCATCCTGGCCTGCATCAGGAACAGTGTGGCAAGCAGGAGCAGGGAGGTCATTCTGCCCCTGTACACTGCACTGGTTAGGCCACACCTTGAGTCCTGTGTCCAGTTCTGGGCCCCTCAGTTGAGGAAGGATGTTGACTTCCATGAACGTGTCCAGAGAAGGGCAACAAGGTTGGTGAGGGGTTTGGAACACAAGCCCTATGAGGAGCGGCTGAGGGATCTGGGGTTGCTTAGCCTGGAGAAGAGGAGACTGAGGGGGTGACCTTATTGCTCTCTACAACTACCTGAAGGGAGGTTGTAGCCAGGCGGAAGTCGGTCTCTTCTCCCAGGCAGCCAGCTCCAGAACAAGAGGACACAGTCTCAGGCTGCGCCAGGGGAGGTTTAGACTGGATGTTAGGAAGAAGTTCTATATAGACAGAATGATTGTGCATTGGAATCGGCTACCCATGGAGGTGGTGGAGTCACCTTCATTGGAGGTGTTTAGCAGGAGACTTGGTGGGGGGCTTGGCTGCATGGTTTAGTTGATTAGGTGGGCTGGATTGGTTGATGGGTTGGACGCGATGATCTTGAAGGTCTCTTCCAACGTGGTATATTGTATTGTATTGTATTGTATTGTATTGTATTGTATTGTATTAGGAGGGTAATTGTTATTGGTGATTCCCTCCTGAGGAGAACAGAAGGCCCCATATGTCGGCCAGACCCTACTCACAGGGAACTTTGTTGTCTCCCAGGAGCTCAAGTTAGCGATGTTACCAGAAGGCTGCCTAGTCTGGTGCAGCCCTCTGACTACTATCCCTTAATAGTTATGCAGTTAGGGAATGATGATGTTGCAACCAGAACTCCCAGGGCTATCAAAAATGACTTCAAGGGCCTGGGGGATCTGGTGGAGGGGTCAGGTGCACAAATAATTTTTTTGTCTATACCTTTAGATGCAGGAGGGAATGCAAGAAGGAACAGGACAGCAGCTGTAGTAAACAAGTGGGTTAGAGGCTGGTGCAGTCAGAAGAATTTTGGGTTTTTCGATCTTGAAAAACTTTCTACTGCAGCAGGTCAGCTGGTAACAGATGGAGTACATCTGTCCCAGAGGAGGGGGAAGGTCACAGTATACGAGAATGGCCTGTCCCCGAAAGGGAAAAAGATTCTGGGAAGAGAATTGGCAGGTCTCATTGACAGGGCTTTAAACTAGCTTCGAAGGGGGAAGGGGCTGGAACCAGTCGCCTCAGGCAGGAGTCTGGGGGAGATAAGCTAGAGCTAGAGGTGAAACCAGCAGCCCAGCTTCAGTGCATGTACACTAATGCACGAAGCATGGGTAACAAACAAGAGGAGCTAGAAGCCTTGTTGCAGCAGGAAAGTTATGATGTAGTTGCCATCACAGAGACGTGGTGGGATGACTCACATGACTGGAGCACTGCAATTGACGGCTACAGGCTGTTCAGGAGGGACAGGCAAGGAAGAAGGGGTGGAGGGGTGGCCCTGTACATCAGGGAGGCACTAGATGCCGTTGAGATGGAGATCAGGGATGATTGGGTTGAGTGCTTGTGGGTGAGAATTAGAGGGAAGTTCGGGAGGGCAGACATCCTGGTTGGAGTCTGTTATAGACCACCCAACCAGGAGGAAGATGTTGATGAAGCATTCTATAGGCAGCTTAAGGCTGTCTCAAGATCACCTGACCTCATTCTCATGGGCGATTTCAACCTGCCTGATATCTGCTGGGATCTCAACACAGCAGAAAGAAGGCAGTCTAGGAGGTTTCTGGAGTGCATGGAGGACAGCTTCTTATCCCAGGTGCTGCGTGAACCTACCAGGGGTAAGGCTATGCTTGACCTCCTCTTCACCAACAGGGAAGGGCTGGTGGGTGATGTGGTGGTCGGAGGGTGTTTAGGCACCAGTGACCATGAGATAATTGAGTTTTCGGTATTCAGCCAAGCCAAGAGGAGTAGCAAGAAGACCTCCACTCTGGACTTCTGGAGGGCAGACTTCAGGCTACTCAAGGAACTAACTCAGAAGGTTCCCTGGGATACAGCCCTTAAAAATAAAGGGGTCCAGGAGAGCTGGAGCTGCTTCAAGGAAGAACTCTTGAAGGTTCAGGAACAGGCTGTGCCAGTGTCCCGGAAGATGAGCCGCCGGGGCAGACGGCCAGCCTGGATGGGTAATGAACTCTTAATAGAACTAAGGGAAAAAAAGAGGGTGTACCATCTCTGGAAGAAAGGGGAGGCAACCTATGGAATGTTTAGGGATGTTGCTAGGACATGCAGGAAGAAAATTAGGGAGGCAAAATCCCATTTAGAACTTAGACTGGCCTCTGCTGTGAAGGACAACAAAAAGTCCTTCTATAAATACATCAATAGCAAGAGGAAGGGCAAGGACAACCTCCACTCCTTGGTTGACACGGAGGGGAACGTTGTAACAAAAGATGAGGAAAAGGCAGAGGTACTTAACACCTTCTTTGCCTCAATCTCTCCTAGCATGGCAGAACATCTTCCAGACAGCTGGCCTGCAGAGCTGGCAGAAGGAGCCAGGGAGCTGCATGGTTTCCCGCTGCTCCAGGAGGTAGTTAGAGATCTTCTGAGCCGCTTGGACCCCCACAAGGCCATGGGACCGGATGGGATCCATCCTAAGGTGCTGAGAGAACTGGCAGATGAGCTGGCCAAGCCGCTCTCCATCATTTTTCAGCAGTCCTGGCTCACTGGAGAGGTCCCAGAAGACTGGAAGCTGGCCAACGTGGTGCCCATCCACAAGAAGCGCCGATTGGACGAGCCAGGGAATTATAGGCCTGTCAGCCTGACCTCAGTGCCAGGCAAGATTATGGAACAGGTCATCTTGAGCGCGATCACGCAGCACTTACAGGATGACCAAGGGATCAGGCCTAGCTAGCATGGCTTTAGGAAGGGCAGGTCCTGCCTGACCAACCTGATCTCCTTCTATGATCAGGTGAGGTGCCTGGTTGATGTGGGGAGGCCTGTGGATGTGGTCTACCTGGACCTCAGCAAGGCCTTTGACACCGTCCCCCACAGCAAACTCCTGGCCAAGCTGGCAGCCCATGGCTTGGATGGGAGCACACTGCGTTGGGTTAGGAACTGGCTGGAGGACCGAGCCCAGAGAGTGGTGGTGAATGGTGCCACATCCGGCTGGCAGCCAGTCACTAGTGGTGTGCCCCAGGGATCGGTGCTGGGCCCCATGCTCTTCAACATCTTTATTGATGATCTGGATGAGGGCATCGAGTCCATCATCAGTAAATTTTCAGGCGACACCAAGCTGGGGGCGGGAGTTGATGTGCTGGAGGGCAGAGAGGCTTTGCAGAGGGACCTCGACAGGCTGGACAGAGGAGCAGAATCCAACGGCATGAGATTTAACACATCCAAGTGCCGGGTTCTGCACATTGGCCACAACAACCCCATGCAGTGCTACAGGCTGGGGTCAGAGTGGTTGGAGAGCGGCCAGGCAGAGAGGGACCTGGGGGGTGCTGGTTGATTGTAGGCTGAACATGAGCCTGCAGTGTGCCCAGGCAGCCAAGTAGGCCAATGGCATCCTAGCCTGCATCAGAAACAGCGTGGCCAGCAGGAGCAGGGAGGTCATTCTGCCCCTGTACACTGCACTGGTTAGGCCACACCTTGAGTACTGTGTCCAGTTCTGGGCCCCTCAGTTTAGGAAGGATGTTGTCTTGCTGGAGCGTGTCCAGAGAAGGGCAACAAAGTTGGTGAGGGGTTTGGAAGACAAGCCCTATCAGGAGAGGCTGAGGGAGCTGGGGTTGCTTAGCCTGGAGAGGAGGAGACTCAGGGGTGACCTTATTGCTCTCTACAACTACTTGAAGGGAGGTTTTGTATCCAGGCAGAGGTTGGTCTCTTCTCCCAGGCAGCCAGTACCAGAACAAGAGGACACAGTCTCAGGCTGGGCCAGGGCAGGTTTAGACTGGATCTTAGGAAGAAGTTCTATACCGAGAGAGTGATTGCTCACTGGAATTGGCTGCCCGTGGAGGTGGTTGAGTCACCTTCATTGGAGGTATTCAAGAAGAGGCTTGATGGGGTGCTTGGTGCCACGGTTTAGTTTTTTAGTTGTTTAGGTGGGTTGTATTGTATGTATTGTATTGTATTGTATTGTATTGTATTGTATTGCATTGCATTGCATTGCATTGTATTGTATGTATTGTATTGTATGTATTGTATTGTATTGTATTTAGGTGGGTTGGATTGGTTGATAGGTTGGACGCGATGATCTTGAAGGTCTCTTCCAACCTGGTGTATTGTATTGTATTGTATTGTATTGTATTGTGTTGTAAGTGACTATCTCTACAGAAGGGGATACGTAATGAAACGATCCAATATACAATGGGCTATAGAAAATCTGACAAATCCGGACCAAATCAATTACAAAATTAACTGAATATGTGATCGAGCTATGCACTGACCCAACCGCAGTAACCGAGGAGAGGGTTGTTGCGATCATGGCTTGCATAATGCGTGCACAAGACAAATTTACAGCATTAGAGGAAAAGATTAAAAAACTTGAGTTAAAAATTGATTCCCTGGAAAGAGAGTTAGGAAAGTCTGAGGCACTAAATAACAAACTTCATGACTTATTCACGTTGCGATTTAAAGAAAGCAACGCTGCTATCAAGGCACTGACGGGGTCAGACACAGACTCTTTTTCAAACCTTCCTGGGATCTCCCAACTGCCTAGCCCCGAGGAGCCCCGCGGATACGGTGTCGTGCCCAGAGCCAGATCTCCCGTGCCGTCCTTTTATGAATTACCCCCACCGCAGTCTAGCGGAAAGGACTTAAAGGTAGCGAACGCCACCGCAGCGCAAGACTTCAGACCCACGGTCTCCTTGGAGCTGCTGAGGCTCCAAACACTGCAAACAGCGAGTCCTGATTCACCCGTTCAGCCCAGCACATCAGCAGCAGCGTGAGTCCTGATTCACCCGTTCAGCCCAGCACGTCAGCAGCAGCACGTGAATTAAATCTGCTTGCCAGTAGTGCTCCGAGATGCGAAGCCCGGAAAAAATCCCAGAACTACCAAACGGAGAGAAACCCATCCGACCGGGACGATACGGATTACAGTTCTGAGGACGAGCCCGTATGGAGCCAAGCCGTGCGTTTGCGTCCCGTTCTTAAAGAGCAATACACAGATGGCCGCCGTGGCCGAGGGACAACAACTACTTCTGTTTGCCCGTACAGAGGAGCAAAGCTTCGGGACCTGCAAGAGACATTTGCATGAGAGCTGGACGAGTCGGTAACAGACTTTTTGTATCATGTTATGGAATTGGGCGGGGATACAATTATTTTAGACTGTAATGAAGCAAAAGGCTGTTCATGGGGCCATGAAGTATTTTTGGGCATGGGTCCGGAGGGCTATCACTCGTTAACTTCCCATATCGCTCACTGGGCTGGAAGTTTAGATTCTATAGATAGAGGCGAGCCAACAGAAGTGAGGGTTACAAGTTCAGATGAACTTACTGCTGCGATTAAAAAGCTTGCGTGCGTTCAAGCAATGTACGATCGCGGGGCATATTCTTCCCCACTAGATGCCCCAATTAAGCCAGTGCGACTCAAAATTCTAATCCGTGGTCTGCCAGCAAGTCTCAAAAATGTCTGTGATGCCAAAAAGGAGGAAATTGAACGAGTAGTCGAGAGGAATAATGCCTCTACTAATTCCCGGGAACACCACTTAACTTGGGAAGAGCTTCTAATGGCATTATCCCACAAGGGCCGAGACCTGGGCTACTCTCATCATATGCTCACAGCCGAGACTCCCCGCGACAGATGCCATACTGGGTTCAAGGGCAGCCACGCGGCGACACCCCGGGGGAAAAAGCAGGAAGTGCGCCGTGCTAAGACCTCCCCTGCTGTGACTTCTACGAGTTTAAGCAGCAGTCAGGAGTTAGATCGCAGTCACCTGGGAAGTCCCAGAGGGAGAAATTCCGGCTGCCGGAGAGATAAACAGTGTACTTCTAATAGATCCTCCTCACCCTGAGAGAAATGGTATCGACTAGCACGGTCTTTGAATATACCTGAATCCGTGATAGCGCCATTATCAACGGGACTGTTAAAAGGAGTAGTGCTGAGCTTACAAAATAAATCCAGCAGCTGGAAGGAGGACCAATACTGAAGTGACCGCCGTGGCAAGGGGGAGGATGAAGCTGGTAGCAACAGTCCTAAAACTATTTCACCCAGCAAGGACGCTAACCCCTTCGTACCTCGCTGCCAGAGCCCAGATAAAAAGCCAAAAAACTAGACACAGCGGTGACTGTTCCAGGCCTCATTCATCGCTTTGTTAATGCCTGTCAATGCTCTGAGGATCCAGAGCCTTTCATTTTGATTCCCACTGGACCTACTCGAACTGCTGTAAAAGTCCTTATTGACACTGGGGCACAAATCAGTGTTTTGAACGTGCAACAAGCCAAACACTTGAGGATCTTGCCATCCCGGAAAAGGATAAAGATACAGGGTGTTACAGGAATGCCTCATACATGCCATTTAACCAAAACAAGGTTGTGGCTTCCTGGCGACAAGCGGAGTACCCTGGTAGAGGTTGCCCTGAGTCCGTACCCAGAGAACACCCTTGGATTTGATGTTTTAGCTGGCAAACGGTGGCATCTCCCTAACGGTACCCTGTGGTGCTTTGGCTCCTATGGAGTAGGGGCAAAAGAGGCCAAAACCGCTTGGGTAGGCACTCTCCAAATTGCTCCACCCTTACCCAAATCGAGTATCACATGTGTTGCACAGTACTCACTACCAGCAGCAGCCAGACAAGGCATTACTGAGGTGATTGCAGACCTGGAAAGGAGACAAATCATCACCAGGACACACTCACCCTATAACTCACCAGTGTGGCCAGTGCACAAACCTGACGGATGATGGAGACTCACCGTTGACTACAGGAAGCTCAATAGCAACACACTTCCTCTCACTGCTGCAGTCCCAAGCCTGACATCAATTGTGACAGCAATCCAAGCTGCGTCCCATACTTGGATGGCTTCATTGGACACTAAGGACATGTACTTTATGATTCCTCTACGTGAGGAAGACAAACCACAGTTCGCTTTCACATGGCAAGGTTCCCAATTCACCTTCAATCGCCTTCCCCAAGGATACAAACACTCAGGAACCATTGCACACAATTCCCTAGCAGCACTGTTAGACACCATGGAGGTCCCGAAAGATGTAGTGTCTACCAGTATATAGATGACATCTTTGTTGGGGGCAATGACAAAGATAAGGTGGGTTCAGTAGCGGCAGTGATCTGGGACCTGTTAACCAAAAATGGGTTACAAGTTCCACAAGCCAAATGTCAAGGCCCAAGTCAAGAAATTAAATTTCTTGGATCCTGGTGGGTAGCAGGAGCAATATCAGTACCAGAGGATGCTCTGAGGCTATTGAAAAGGGCCAACTTCCAATAACAAAAGGGAGCTTCAGCGGCTCCTGGGTACCTTGGGTTACTGGAGAAAACATATTCCAGGTTTCTCAGTAATTGCTCGTCCCCTTTATGACCTGCTTAAAAAGAGCAGAGTCTGGGACTGGACTCCAAGGCACACTGAAAGCCTAAAGGTTTTGAAGGACGAGTTAAAGGCTTACCAGAAATTGGGCCCTTTGCACCCACATGACCCTTTAAGGGCAGAATGGGGCTTTTCTGAACATGCTTCCTACTGTGGGATTTTTCAAAGGGGACCCAAAGGCCCAAACAGAGCCCTTCTATTCTCTTCAACAGCATTTAAAGATGCTGAAAGGAGATACTCTGAATGGGAGAAGGGACTCCTGTCTCTAACCCGAGCTGTCAAAGAGGCAGAGAAGCTTCGCACTACGCAGGATATTGTAGTGCAAGGCCCATTCTCTCTGCTCAAAGCAATTCTCAATGGAACTCCTCCACCAGAGGGAATTGCTCAGAAGGCTACTGTGAGAAAACGGTATGCTTATCTGGAAGGGATGGCTCAATTTTATGCCTCTAAAGGAAGGACCCACAAAGGTATCCAAATTGCAGCAGCCCATCAATCTACACACTGTTCCACTATGCCAGCCCTACAAGCCATCTCCTATTCAGGTAGCACCTGAATTGACTGCCGATGGCAATACTGAAGGAGTGTGGTTCACAGATGCATCCGCCCAAAGGGTAGGATCACAGTGGCATTATAAGGCCGCAGCGCTGGAGATTGGCACAGACAGGACTGTCATTGAAGAGGGCGAAGGAAGTGCCCAAGTGGGAGAACTGTGCGCTCTCATGCTAGCTGTGGAAAACGGTGCAGAGACCATATACACCGACTCATATGCTACTTTCAAAGGTGCCACAGAATGGATTTTGCCAGTGGGAAGCGAATCAGTGGATAGTTGGCAACACCCAAGTTTGGAGGGCGACTGACTGGCAAAGACTAATAGAGATAAGTCGAGCCAGGCCTATCAAAGTAGGATGGGTAAAGGGACACTCCAGGAAGCAAACCCCTGCTGCTACTTGGAATCAACAAGTAGATCACTTAGCAAAAATCAGTGTAGTTGATCATGAGGGGAAGGAGTGGGAGCGACTGGCTGAGCGGCTACATATTAAAAGAGGTCACTCGGGTAAGTCAGACCTTTACTACGAATGCAGATGCCGAGGGTGGCCAGTTTCCCTGACCACATGCGAAACCATTGTTTCAGCCTGCCCTCAATGCCAGGTTAGATTAAAAGCTAACCATCCCGCTCTTGCTCCAGCCCAGCATATTAAAAAGGACAAAGTGCTATGGAGCACATGGCAAATTGATTATGTTGGTCCCCTCAGACCCTCACATGGGAAAAAATACATACTAGTAGGGGTAGTAGTGGTTTCAGGCTTAGTCATGGCCACTGCCACTAGCACTGCTTCAGGAACACAAACCATTGAAACTCTGAAGGATTGGTTCAGCATCCTGCCTATGCCTGAACATATTCAGAGTGATAATGGTTCACATTTTACCTCAGCCTTAGTGCAAGACTGGGCCCGAGGAGAAGGGGTCAATGGATGTTTCATACTCCATATTATCCCCAGGCAAATGGCATGGTGGAAAGGGCAAATGGCCTCATTAAGAAGCATGCAAATGTTTCAAGGAGTAATTGGGACAAACGCCTGCCTTCTGCAGTTTTCATTGTAAACAATAGATGGGGGAATTATGGCAGTCCCAAAGTCAAGGCATTCTGCCCTGCTGACCCAGTTAGAGATGTCAACCACATGCCAGGGGAGGCAAAGGATGAACACCCACATTCACTAACACAGATGCAGGTGGGCCAACCAGTGCTAGTGAAACTGCCGTCTATTGGGATTGTACCCATGACGCTGGCTAAGCCCAGAGGTCTATACGCGTGGGAGGCTAGTGACATCAACGGGAAAACTCATCGCATAAGTGCTCGGTGGGTCATTCCAAATTACTAACGGTCAAGCCCGGCTTTAAACACCGTGGCCAGTTTTGTTTCCCCACAGAGTGACAGCGGTCCCAGTGGACAGACCATCCTGGAAATGAAGACTCCTCTCAGGAGCAACAGGAGTTCACCACCGGTCAGGGGGTGGAGAGTGGAAAACACTAAGGTCACTGATACTGACCTCAGAATTAACGAGTTCTGTTCTGTTTTGTAGTATGCTTTGTTTAGAGTACAGTTGTGCAGTTCTGAGATATATATATATATGTATGATGTTCTTGTGATGTTTATATAATGTTTAATTAATCTTTGGTAATGTTTGATCATAGAACAACATTTGCCCACATATACTTGCCCACAAGCAGGGGGTGGAAGGTAGTGGATGATGCTTATGTCCAGGATTGTGCCCCAAATATTTCTAGGACATACTTGTCTGTGTGTTAACCCTCCTTTGTTCCCCCTCCTTTCTGAAGGTGGCAGGGGGGATCCTGGCGCCACTGAGTCCAGGTAAACTGCCTGCCTGGGCGTGGTCTCACCCCTGTGGTAGGCAAGGGCCAGGCTATATGTTTGTTTCCCTGTTTATAGCATAAGCTTACACCATATTTGGTAGATGCCAGTTCATGGGTTAACCTTTTGTGTTAGCAACAGATGCTCATTGGACCAGTATTCACTGGGACAAATGGTCAATAGGGGTGTTATGGTGATGAGCCCCCCCCATTCATGTTTGAGCCTGTATCTGTGTGCGCACCAGTGCTGTTGTGTTTCACCTAGCCCGGGACTAAAGCCAGTGCTCCAAGAGGCTTCGTGGTACTTTGCCACCATCACCCAACTGCGTGCACTGCTGTGGACAATACCCCGTGGGATCAACCGCTGCATGATCCATCGCCGCAGGAGAAAACCTGGTAACCCATCTGAACCAGCGATGCTGAACTGCCATAGTGCCCCCCCTCCCTCGAGCTTGTGAGTAAGCCAAGCCTCTCTTAATAGAGTTTCAGTTGGGGTAGCGTGCAAATCGCTCCGGGTGGAGGATCGCCGGTCACTGACCAACCCCCTCCCCCGCCGCTTTCCAAATCAGTTTGCATTCTAAGTTCTGTGAATTATTTGGTTTAAGCGCCTATGCCTAAACATTCTGTAAAGATAGTTCCACTAACCGAATATCGATACCTGGGAAGGGGGACTGTATATACCCCGTTGCATAGTTTTTATATATATATATATATATATATAAAAAAATAAACATAACATATATTTTTCATTGATATCTCTGCTGCTCATTTCTGAGGGCATATTCCTAACAGTGGTGTGCCCAAGGATCAGTGCTGGGCCCCAAGCTCTTTAACATCTTTATAGATGATCTGGATGAGGGCATTGAGTCCGTCATCAGTAAATCTGGGGATGACACCAAGCTGGGGGCAGGTGTTGATCTGCTGGAGAATAGAGGGGATTTGAAGAGGGACCTTGACAGGCTGGACAGATGGGCAGAATCCAATGGCATGAGATTTAACACATCCAAGTACTGGGTTCTGCACATTTGCCACAGCAACCCCATGCAGTGCTACAGGCTGGGATCAGAGTGGCTGGTGAGCGGCCAGGCAGAGAGGCACCTGGGGGTGCTGGTTGATTGTAGGCTGAACATGAGCCTGCAGTGTGCCCAGGCAGCCAGCATGGCCAATGGCATCCTGGCCTGCATCGGGAACAGTGTGGCCAGCAGGAGTAGGGAAGTCATTCTCCCCCTGTACACTGCACTGGTTAGGCCACACCTTGAGTACTGTGTCCCGTTCTGGGTCCCTCAGTTTAGGAAGGATGTTGTCTTGCTGGAACAAGTCCAGAGAAGGGCAACAAAGATGGTGTGACCAGTTTAGGCTGCGCCTTTAAGAAAGAGACAATTCCTGAACACTCTGGCTGAATGTTTTTTATATTTAAACAAAAACAATATAGTCTAAACTAATTTCATTGGTGGGAGATCTGGTTGAGGGGTCAGGTGCACAAATAATTTTTACATCGATACCGTTAGCTGCAGGAGGGAATAAGATAAGGAAACGGACGGCAGCTGCAGTCAACAAGTGGCTTAGAGGCTGGTGCAGCCGAAAGACTTTTGGGGTTTTCAATCCTGGAGAACTTTTTACTGCACCAGGTCAGCTGGTAACAGATGGAGTACATCTGTCCCAGAGGAGGGGGAAGGTCACAGTATACGAGAATGGCCTGTACCCAAAAGGGAAAAAGATTCTGGGAAGAGAATTGGCAGGTCTCATTGAAAGGGCTTTAAACTAGCTTCGAAGGGGGAAGGGGCTGGAACCAGTCACCTCAGGCAGGAGTCTGGGGGAGATAAGCTAGAGCTAGAGGTGAAACCAGCAGCCCAGCTGCAGTGCATGTACTCTAATGCACGAAGCATGGGTAACAAACATGAGGAGCTGGAAGCCTTGTTGCAGCAGGAAAATTATGATGTAGTTGCCATCACAGAGACGTGGTGGGACGACTCACATGACTGGAGCACTGCAATTGACAGCTACAGGCTGTTCAGGAGGGACAGGCAAGGAAGAAGGGGTGGAGGGGTGGCCCTGTACATCAGGGAGGCACTAGACGCTGCTGAGATGGAGATCAGGGATGATCGGGTTGAGTGCTTGTGGGTGAGAATTAGAGGGAAGTTCGGGAGGGCAGACATCCTGGTTGGAGTCTGTTATAGACCACCCAACGAGGAGGAAGAAGTCGATGAAGCATTCTATAGGCAGCTTAAGGCTGTCTCAAGATCACCTGACCTCATTCTCATGGGCGATTTTAACCTGCCTGATATCTGCTGGGATCTCAACACAGCAGAAAGAAGGCAGTCTAGGAGGTTTCTGGAGTGCATGGAGGACGGCTTCTTATCCCAG
Source organism: Colaptes auratus (assembly GCA_015227895.2). NCBI lineage: Eukaryota > Metazoa > Chordata > Aves > Piciformes > Picidae > Colaptes > Colaptes auratus. The sequence continues at coordinate 5,084,625 of JAAWVA010000039.1, read as the reverse complement.
GTGCTGCGTGAACCTACCAGGGGTAAGGCTATGCTTGACCTCCTCTTCACCAACAAGGAAGGGCTGGTGGGTGATGTGGTGGTCGGAGGGTGTTTAGGCACCAGTGACCACGAGATAATTGAGTTTTCGGTATTCAGCCAAGCCAAGAAGGGTAGCAAGAAGACCTCCATTCTGGACTTCAGGAGGGCAGACTTCAGGCTACTCAAGGAACTAACTCAGAAGGTTCCCTGGGATACAGCCCTTAAAAATAAAGGGGTCCAGGAGAGCTGGAGCTGCTTCAAGGAAGAACTCTTGAAGGTTCAGGAACAGGCTGTGCCAGTGTCCCGGAAGATGAGCCGCCGGGGCAGACGGCCAGCCTGGTTGGGTAATGAACTCTTAATAGAACTAAGGGAAAAAAAGAGGGTGTACCATCTCTGGAAGAAAGGGGAGGCAACCTATGGAATGTTTAGGGATGTTGCTAGGACATGCAGAAAGAAAATTAGGGAGGCAAAAGACCATTTAGAACTTAGACTGGCCTCTGCTGTGAAGGACAACAAAAAGTCCTTCTATAAATACATCAATAGCAAGAAGAAGGGCAAGGACAACCTCCACTCCTTGGTTGACATGGAGGGGAACGTTGTAACAAAAGATGAGGAAAAGGCAGAGGTACTTAACACCTTCTTTGCCTCAATCTCTCCTAGCATGGCAGAACATCTTCCAGACAGCTGGCCTGCAGAGCTGGCAGAAGGAGCCAGGGAGCTGCATGGTTTCCCGCTGCTCCAGGAGGTAGTTAGAGATCTTCTGAGCCGCTTGGACCCCCACAAGGCCATGGGACCGGATGGGATCCATCCTAGGGGGCTGAGAGAGCTGGCAGATGAGCTGGCCAAGCCGCTCTCCATCATTTTTCAGCAGTCCTGGCTCACTGGAGAGGTCCCAGAAGACTGGAAGCTGGCCAACGTGGTGCCCATCCACAAGAAGGGCCGGTTGGATGAGCCAGGGAATTATAGGCCTGTCAGCCTGACCTCAGTGCCAGGCAAGATTATGGAACAGGTCATCTTGAGTGCAATCATGCAGCACTTACAGGATGGCCAAGGGATCAGGCCTAGCCAGCATGGCTTTAGGAAGGGCAGGTCCTGCCTGACCAACCTGATCTCCTTCTATGATCAGGTGAGGTGCCTGGTTGATGTGGGGAGGCCTGTGGATGTGGTCTACCTGGACCTCAGCAAGGCCTTTGACACCGTCCCCCACAGCAAACTCCTGGCCAAGCTGGCAGCCCATGGCTTGGATGGGAGCACACTGCGTTGGGTTAGGAACTGGCTGGAGGACCGAGCCCAGAGAGTGGTGGTGAATGGTGCCACATCCGGCTGGCGGCCTGTCACTAGTGGTGTGCCCCAGGGATAGGTGCTGGGCCCATGCTCTTCAACATCTTTATTGATGATCTGGATGAGGGCATCGAGTCCATCATCAGTAAATTTGCGGACGACACCAAGCTGGGGGCGGGAGTTGATGTGCTGGAGGGCAGAGAGGCTTTGCAGAGGGACCTCGACAGGCTGGACAGATGGGCAGAATCCAACGGCATGAGATTTAACACATCCAAGTGCTGGGTTCTGCACATTGGCCACAACAACCCCCATGCAGTGCTACAGGCTGGGGTCAGAGTGGATGCAGAGCGGCCAGGCAGAGAGGGACCTGGGGGTGCTGGTTGATTGTAGGCTGAACATGAGCCTGCAGTGTGCCCAGGCAGTCAAGAAGGCCAATGGCATCCTAGCCTGCATCAGAAACAGCGTGGCCAGCAGGAGCAGGGAGGTCATTCTGCCCCTGTACACTGCACTGGTTAGGCCACACCTTGAGTACTGTGTCCAGTTCTGGGCCCCTCAGTTTAGGAAGGATGTTGTCTTGCTGGAGCGTGTCCAGAGAAGGGCAACAAAGTTGGTGAGGGGTTTGGAAGACAAGCCCTATCAGGAGAGGCTGAGGGAGCTGGGGTTGCTTAGCCTGGAGAGGAGGAGACTCAGGGGTGACCTTATTGCTCTCTACAACTACCTGAAGGGAGGTTGTAGCCAGGCGGAGGTTGGTCTCTTCTCCCAGGCAGCCAGTACCAGAACAAGAGGACACAGTCTTAAACTGCGCCAAGGCAGGTTTAGACTGGATCTTAGGAAGAAGTTCTATACCGAGAGAGTGATTGCCCACTGGAATCGGCTGCCCGTTTAGGTGGTTGAGTCAACTTCATTGGAGGTGTTCAAGAAGAGGCTTGATGGGGTGCTTGGTGCCACGGTTTAGTTTTTTAGTTGTTTAGGTGGGTTGTATTGTGTGTATTGTATTGTATCGTATTGTATTGTATTGTATTGTATTGTATTTAGGTGGGTTGGATTGGTTGATAGGTTGGACGCGATGATCTTTGAAGGTCTCTTCCAACCTGGTGTATTGTATTGTATTGTATTGTATTGTATAATGCAGCTTTGGGTTTGGGTACTGGCAGTCTGGTCTGGGTTCAGGCTGTGTTCAGTTCTGTACTTTTTCTCTCGCTGAAGCAACAGCTTTGCCAGACAGGAGCGACCTTGAATCAACAAAGCTAACCAGATAAGAAAATTAAGTCTTGCATACACTTTGAGCTAACAGACTTTTTCTCCTTAATTGCCTTTCTCTCTCACTCTCTAACCCTTTTTGGGAAAAAGGGGAGGTAGGGAGGGAGAGAGGGGGGTTCAGGGAACCCCCTGGCAGGCTGGAGGGAAAAGACTTTTTCTGCATTACGTTCATTGCTGTGTATTTCTGTATATATTGAAAATATTGTATATTTGTGTGCATATTCATTGCATTCCATTTATGCCTGTAAATATAGCTTTCATCTGCTTTTCCGGCTGAGTTTGCTGTGGTTTCTTTGTGTGTGTGGGGGGAACATTCTCGCCCTACCACAGTTGGTGAGGGGTTTGGAAGACAAGCCCTATGAGGAGAGGCTGAGGGTGCTGGAGTTGCTTAGCCCTGGAGAAGAGGAGACTCAGGCTTGACCTTATTGCTCTCTACAACTACCTGAAGGGAGGTTGTGGACAGGTTGGATTTTGGTCTCTTCTCCCAGGCAGGCAGCACCAGAACAAGAGTGTTGGAGAATGGCTTAAATCTAAGGGACATGACTCTGTGGAACAGCTACTTGAGCAGAATGTGTAGGCCTTACTCCATCTTATTGTTTATTGCTCATAGTTAGCTGACTTGCTGAAGCAGAAAGGTCACTATGGCCTCGTAGCTGTTCTCGCAGCTGTGTGTTTGTAAGATAACTGGATGGGAAAGGGACAGCTAGGTAAGATAAATGGATGGGAAAGGAAGAGCTAGTGAGAAGGGAGTTTTCTTGGAATGTACACAGAGCCTTTGATATTGTACACAGACCTAATTGCAGGTGGGCTGGATATTATAATGTTGCCTTCAGTCAGAGACCAATAGAATAGTGACGCTTGTGCATATTTAGCTGAGATGCTATATAAGCTGTGTATCCGGGCAATAAAGTTGAAGCGTGCTTATCAATCACATTGATTGCTGCTGTCTTCCCTCGCCGCTCTCCGATATCTGGTGCCCGACAACAGGGACGGATGATCCAGTGGGGTAAGGGAGAGAACCCCCTACGCGGGATAGGAGGCCTGCGGAGACCTTCTTGCGGTCGGGGTGGTGGCGAGCCCGGAAAAGCATCGATTAGCAGCGAATCGAGGGGCAAAAGTGCGACTCAACGCTGGCCTAGGGAGTCCGTACCGTGCCTGAGCTGGGTTTCCTGAATTGGAATTAAGCTCGCCGTCCGGGTAAGGGCTGCTACTCGACTTCCACGGGTTTTTGAAGGCTGCACTAAGGGATGGAAAGCGAAGTAGCTCTTAACTTATTTTTAAGTTTCCTTGAGAAACGCAGTGTAGAGGATGTGGATTTAAAGAAGCATCCTGAACGTTTATTGCAGTTTGGTAGGGAGAATGGTTTTTTCAAGTCGTCAGAAGATGTGCTTAGTGTTGATGTGTTGGAGAGAATATGGAAACAAACTGTGGGACTTGATCATAGATGGTGACAAAAGTGCCGTAAAGCTGCAAAAGCGGCCGGGAGAGGCACGGTGAAGCACTCCGTGAAACAGAAGAGCTGTGCTAAACGCCCTCCAAACTGTCCTCTCTGAGAGAGGTATTCCTGACAATTCTGGCATTTTGAACGGGCTAACTATCCTCTCCGTGAGAGGTGTTACTGAGATTACTGGGATTTTGAAAGGTCTATTAGCATGGGCCCGGAATCATGATTTTATCCCCAGAGCAACCAAAGCTTTTACTACCGAAGCACGGGACACAGCTAGAGCCCAGCTGTGAGATGAGGTGCAAAACACCAGCCACCATCCCAGCAGGGAGGAAGCGATAAAAAGGCAGTGAAACTTGTAGTTCAGCGTGTTTGATCCCATTCATCAACATCTCCTTCTAATATCGCCAACGACAGCTCGGATTCGGAAGAGACAACACCGACGCTGAGAAATCAAACAGTGCCAACTTTGTTTCACAGTCCCTCTTAGAAAAATGGAGCGCTTGGAGGCTCGCGGTTACGGCAGTCTTACGACCGCAGCCCTTCCACGAGCCCCGACGGCCCCCACGGGCACTGACGGCTCCGACCGACGCACCACCGACACCAGCAGCACGGACTGTAGCGGCCCTCACGGTGGCCCCCACGGCAGCAGCCACGGCAGCGGCCCCAACGGCCGTCCCCATGGCGGCGGCACGGCGGCAGCCAGCACCAGCAGTCACCTCACCATCCCCCCGCTTCCTATGCCCCAGACGGTATCAGCAGAAAACATCACTACAACGGAGGCTACAATCGAATTCCAAAGGGACGATAGTGTAAGGGATCGGGAGGTGGGAGGGACGGGGAACTGTCCCGCTGTGCCGCTAGAAAGGTATTGTGAGAAATGCAGTAATAGAAGGGAATGTGTAGATTTTCCTGTACATGCATCTCCTGTGGTATTATTCTGGCATTTGACAATGCTAACGAAAAAGCTAAACAGGTTCCCAGCATTTTACCAATAGTTCATTCTTGAGTCCACAAAATGTTGTTGTTGAGTCCCATCAACACGGTCCTCTGGGTCACCAACCCTGTGCTCTGTTAGTTGGCAGATCGTCTACCTCTAGACAGGGCATCCTTATAATTCCTGGTTCAATAGATTCTGATTATGATTGGGCTAAGAAAGTTATGCTCTATAGCATTACCCCTCCTGTTGGTACTCTTGTTGGGACAGAAATTGTTCAGCTAATACCATTTGAGTCCTGAGTGCCTAAAACTTTTAACAGGATTTGAGGATAAGAAGGCTAAGGGAAAACTAGAACAGATTGTGACTATCAGGAGCTGATGTCACTATTGTATCTCATCATAAATGAAATGGTCTCGAGTTTAAAAGGTTTAAAGGGTTTTAAATGTATCCAAACAACCTGGGTCAGCAAAGAGCCAGTGCAATTAGCTTTTACGACGGCAAATCAATCACTGTAAGACCGTACGTGTTAACCCTTCCAGTTACTCTATTGGGTTGAGACACCTTAAGTTAGCTAGGAGCAAAACTTGTTTCTGTTCTTTTTCTGTGGCGGCTACTGGTCAGCAACCAACCCTCAAATTAAAATGGAAAACAGCTAATCCAGTATGGGTGGAGCAGTGGTTGCTCAGGCATGATAGGCTGCAAGTTGTTAAGACCCTTACCGCAGAAACAATTGCAACTACTGCACACCTTGCCCCCCCTCGTCTCTTTTCTGGTACGACTCTAGTCTACCAAAGTTCTGTTCTGATTTAAAGCAACAGTGCTAATTTCATAATTTCTGATTGTAATGTCTTTCAGAGTTTGGTTATTTAGAGTTTTGTTAAGTTTCCTAGTAAGCATAATGAATAGTAAGCATTTGGTATTTACAGGTACTTAGTACATAGTAATTGTAGCAAGGTATAAGGACTTAGTAATGAGTTCACATTGTAAGATTTCTTATGGTTCGAACCTTCTTAGTTGTGTGCCTAGGCATTTCAAAGGAGCTCCATGTAATATAGTTAAGGTTTGTAGTAAATAGTAATATAGTTAAGGTTTGTAGTACATAGCTATTAATTTTTAAAAGTATTCCTTAGCTAATGTGTAAAACAATCAAGACTATGAGGAAACAGCATTTCCCATGAAGTTGAACATCGATCACAATAACTGTTATGATAATCTGGGATCAAAAGCATCGATCAGAAAAATGTACCACAGCACCATGTGAATTTGGACTGAATATTATGGTTGGTTGATTGTTGTGTGATTAGAGAAAATGTTCATATGAACTTAGATGTTATCTCACCAGTTTGTTATAAAATTATACACTTAGAGGGAAAATCAAAATTTATTATAACACAACATGCATTTTCATTTTAGGTTGGAGACTACAACAAACGCATGCCAAAAAGAAAAAAAAAAAGGAAAAAAAAAGAAAAAAAAAGAAAAAAGAAAAAAAAGAAAAGGGGGAAAGAGAGAACACCCCATAGCAAAGAAGTTTTTTAAATGGTACCAACAAGAAGTAGTTAGTTCATGTCAACACCTAGAAACATAAACTTTGCAAAGTGCTGCAACCCTCTCACCACAAGGCAGCACGAACGTGGCACGGCTGTCATGAAGGTGACGGTCAGCAGGGCTGCCTAGCGCTGACCTCAACGCCTGTCACAATAATCCAAGATGTCAACAGAAACTATCTAATTTATAACTGAGTGTCATGACTGCTTAACTGTTGTGTGAACATTAAGAGATCAGTATTACTAGGATGAGCAAAAACACATTATTATGTGTAATCTTCTATTGGGTAAAGCAATGAAGCCATTTTGCTCTTGCTGTTTGCCCGCAAGTTTTCTGTCTGTGAAGCTAGAGCCTGGCCAGATCTACCTTTACAGATTAAAGAAATCTTGCTACCATTAAACAATTTATGATTTTTGACCATCCTAGAGAAAATAAAGATGCAACATACCACTAAAGCAGATTGTAAAAGACAGTGCTAAGGATTGCATTTGTGTCTTAATCTCTGTGTGTATTGTGTTCAGGCATAATCAAGTCTTCTCTGTCAATAAGAAGAGTGAAATGTGGAGATCGGAACTATTACGATCTGAGTTCTTTACAATGTTTGCTATTTTTGACCACATTTTATGCCAACTCTGCTAGAACATTCTAACTAGCTGAACTTAAGCATTGTGCCTTGTATGGGTTACATCAGTCTGTTAGACATGCTGTGTTATGAAACTTTTGCTTTTGCTGTATAGCGAAACTTTTGCTTTTGCTGTATAGCTTAGCTTTAACTTGCTTGCTTCTGTGTATGCAAGAATATCTTGTATGGGATGAGAACAACTCCCATGAGCAGAGTGCTCACAAAAACAAAAAGGGGAATTTGTGGCAATGCTGGTGACGAGCAGTGTGAGCAATCTGGCAGTGTAGGCTTAGAGCCTGACATGGTGGTAGGCCATGCTCAGCATAAGTGCAAAAGTTGCTATCAGTGTAGCAAAACAGCGCTGTGCCTGCACCGTGTAACTAAAGCAGGACACTGGTAGCTACAAACACAGCAAGTTATCTTGTTGGTCAGCTAAACAGGCTAATGTTACTACTGTAATTTTAGATCAACTGCTTTTAGATCAAAATAGTTTAGCTTTTAGATTAAAATAGTTTAAGGCATGCATATTTATAGAATAGAGCTGCTGTTGATTTTTTGCTTTTAGCTAATGGTCATGGCTGTGAGGATTTTGAAGGCATGTGTTGTTTTAATTTGTCTGATCACAGTCAATCAATTTATAAAAGGATTGCTTGGTTGGAAAATCATACTCAATCAATTGTTAAAAATGTAAATCCTTTTGATCAATGGTTTCAATCTTGTTTGGAAATATGTCTCCTTGGTATTAGGTCTGCTTAAAGAAGGTTTACGCTGGATTGGTATTGTTCTGTTGATATTGCTTGTTTGCGTATTGCATATGGATGTATTATGAGAAGTGTAAATGAGGGTAACATCTCGAGCTTTTTTTGTACAAAGAAAAAGGGGGGAATTGTTGGAGAATGGCTTAAATCTAAGGGACATGACTCTGTGGAACAGCTACTTGAGCAGAATGTGTAGGCCTTACTCCATCTTGTTGTTTACTGCTCATAGTTAGCTGACTTGCTGAAGCAGAAAGGTGACTATGGCCTCGTAGCTGTTCTCACAGCTGTGTGTTTATAAGATAACTGGATGGGAAAGGAAGAGCTAGGTAAGATAATTGGATGGGAAAGGAAGAGCTAGTGAGAAGGGAGTTTTCTTGGAATGTACACAGAGCCTTTGATATTGTACACAGACCTAATTGCAGGTGGGCTGGATATTATAATGTTGCCTTCAGTCAGAGACCAATAGAATAGTGACGCTTGTGCATATTTAGCTGAGATGCTATATAAGCTGTGTATCCAGGCAATAAAGTTGAAGCGTGCTTATCAATCACATTGATTGCTGCTGTCTTCCCTCTCCGCTCTCCGATACAAGAGGACACAGGCTCAAGCTGTACCAGGGGAAGTTTAGGCTGGAGGTTAGGAAGAAGTTCTACATAGAGAGAGTGATTGCCCATTGGAATGAGCTGCCTGGGGAAGTGGTGGAGTCACCATCATTGGAGGTGTTCAGGAGGAGACTTGATAGGGTGCTTGGTTGCATGGTTTAGTTGATTAGGTGGGTTGGATGATAGGCTGGACGTGATGATCTCTAGGGTCTCTTCCAACTTGGTTTATTCTATTCTATCATCTCCAGAACAATTAATACCCTCAAGAACAATAAGACCAAGTTCAGCGTCCTGCATCTGGGTTGAGACAATCCAAGGCACAAATCCAGGCTGCGCAGTGACTGGCTGGAGAGCAGCCCGGAGGAGAGAGACTTGGGGGTGCTGGTGGACAAGAAGCTCAACATGAGCTCTCAGTGTGCATTTGCAGCCCGGAAGGCCAATCAGATCCTGGGCTGCATCAGGAGAAGTGTGGCCAGCAGGTCAAGGGAGGTGATTCTCCCCCTCTACTCATAGTTTCATAGTTTCAGTCAGGGTTGGAAGGGACCACAAGGATCATCTAGTTCCACCCCCCCTGTCATGGGCAGGGCCACCCTACACTAGATCAGGCTGGCCAGAGCCTCATCCAGCCTGGTCTTAAACACTTCCAGGGACAGGGCCTCAACCTCCTCCCTGGATAACCCATTCCAGGGCTTGACCACTCTCAGCTCTGGTGAGACCCCACCTGGAGTACTGCATCCAGTTCTGGAGCCCCTATTACAAGAGGGATATGGAGGTGCTGGAAGGTGTCCAGAGAAGGGCCACGAGGATGATCAGAGGGCTGGAGCACCCCTCCTATGAGGACAGACTGAAGGAGTTGGGGCTGTTCAGTCTGGAGAAGAGAAGGCTCAGAGGTGACCTCATTGTGGTCTTCCGGTATCTGAAGGGGGCCTACAAGAAGGCTGGGGAGGGACTTCTCAGGCTATCAGGTAGTGATAGGACTAGGGGGAATGGAATGAAGCTGGAGGTGGGGAGATTCAGGCTGGATGTGAGGAGGAAGTTCTTCACCATGAGGGTGGTGAAGCCCTGGAATGGGTTATCCAGGGAGGTGGTTGATGCCCCATCCCTGGAGGTGTTTAAGACCAGGCTGGATGAGGCTCTGGCCGGCCTGATATAGTGTAGTGTGTCACTGCCCATGGCAGGGGGGTTGGAACTCGATGATCCTTGTGGTCCCTTCCAACCCTGACTGATACTATGATACTATGGTCCCAACTGCTTGGTTTCTCCGCCCTCTAAACTCCAGGCCACTGTCCCCATTATGAGAAGAGACTGAGGGAGCTGGGTCTCTTCAGCTTGGGGGAACGGAGAGTAAGGTGTGACCTCATTAATGTTTATGAATATGTAAAGGGTAAATTCCAAGAGGATAGAGTCAGTCTCTTCTCGATGATGCCCAATGACAGGACAAGGGGCAATGGGTGGACATTGAGGCATAGGAAGTTCCATGGGAACATGGAGAGGAATTTTTTCACTGTGAGGGTGATGGAACACTGGAACAGGCTGCCCTGGGGGGTTGTGGAGTCTCCCTCTTTGGAGATATTCAAAACCTGCCTGGATGCATTCCTGTGTGATCCTGATCTGGCAGGGGGGTTAGACTAGATGATTGGAATGGGCTGCCCAGGGAGGTGGTGGAGTCACCATCACTGGAGGTGTTTAGGAAGAGACTGGATGGGGTGCTTGGTGCTTTGATGATAGGTTGAACTCAGTCTTTTCCACCCTGGTCTACTCTACTCTACTCTACTCTACTCTACTCTACTCTACTCTACTCTACTCTACTCTACTCTACTCTACTCTACCTTTTTAGGTCCCTTCCAGCCCCTAAGATTCTGTGATTATCCCCAGCACTGGAACAGCCAAGTGATAAATGGGCTTGCCTGGGTGGGGGACAAAGTCTTTTCATATGTCCTGCAGCTTGCCCTGGGATAGGGATTGGGCGATTACCTCTGGCTCTTTGTCCTGTTCTTGTGATGATACTAGTTCACAGTCATCCCTTGAGAGCAAACTGATTTTTTCACACATTTCTTTTTCCATACAGGGGTGACTGACACTGGCACAGGCTGGTTCTCTGGTGCAGCTGCCATGCCTGCTGTTGGGGTTTGAGTAGCCATGGTGCCTGCCAGTCTCCTTGTGGGTCCAGAGACCTTCCCTTGCCCCTGAGGGCACTGAACAGTGACGACAAGGGCTCAATAGGCATGGGCCAGGCCCCAACGCATTATAGTGATTTCTGTCTCTGTGGTCTGTGTGGTATTCTTGGAAAAGGTCTGTGTTACTCTAGGCAAGACCTGGGACACATTCAGGAGACACAGCAACAGAAGCAGGCTGGTCTGGGTGTCCCAAAGATATTAAAAATTCTCAGAAGATGAAAAAGTGCTCTCTGCCCTCCTGCCCCTCGATTGTGTGAGATTACTGATAAACACCACCACCACATACAAATACCAGCTTAACCTAGGGACCAATGGGATAATCATATTACAATTCAACAGTACCCAGTACAGCACCATGATAGTTCTGATCTGTTTCCCTGAGGTGAGAAATCACCACAGGAAGCACATAGAGTATGTAAGGATTTACATAGCAGAACCATGAAAGCAAATACTTTAATATGGCGAATATACTAAGGGGAAAAAAAAACATATACCAAAATTATTTTAATAAGCTTTAGTTGATTTTTGTTATCTCAACCCCTTCATGCCCCATATAGGGCCCCAAAAAGGACTGTTATTGTTTTAACTCAGCTAGCAGCTGGGTTCCAAACAGCCACTCACATATAACTCCCCCAAACCAGCCTCCCTGGGGGACAGGAAGGAGAATTGGAAACAAAAGAAAAAATAAAAGCCCTGTGGGTTGAGATAAAAAGAGTTTAATGGAATAATACAAAAAATATTGGATGTTTTAGGAGAGAACAAAGGGAGGCAAAGCGAAGCGAGAAAAACGAGAGGTGGAGCAAAACCTGGAAGTGAAAGAGAAGAGAAAACCCTAGAAACAGGAAGTATCTTGTGTCACAGTCTGAACTCCAAGCCCCATCATCCTTTGCCCAGTCCAGTCCTTTCATTATAGAGCAGGCATGACACAGCATAGTATTGACTACCCATTAGCTGGTTGTCATGGGTTGAGTTGAATCTGCTGCTGCTACTCACACCATGCTGCGTCATGCCAGCTTCAAAATGAAAGTGCTAGCCAGAGCAAACTATCGTGGGGCTTGAAGTTCAGATTATAACATGAGAGGCTTCCTGGTCTGGTTGCTGTTTTCAGTTTCTAGATTTGGGGTGTTGGCTTTTTCCACTGGGTTGGCTGTGGGACAGGGAAAGGTGGGGTAGGTTGCTGGCTTGTGTTTCTGCGTTTTGCTGTGCTTTTCTGCAAAGTAGTCTAAAATGCATTATCTCATTTTTAATAAAACTCTCTCCACCCAGAGGGTTGTTTTTGTGTGTTACTTTCCCTCGCATCTGTGTAAGGAGAGGGAGGTTGAGAAAGCAGGCTATGTTAAACCAGAACACTGTTTCAGCTTGCTGTCTTGGTTGGCTTTCCCTCCCAGATGAACCCTGGACACCGCAACAGTGACACAGCTGGCCTGGTGTATTGGGTTGAATTGAGATGGAGTTAATTCTCCTCACAGCATCTTTCTAGTGCTGTGGGTTTTTGCAGCAGTAGTTGATAACACAGCAGTGTTTTGGTTACGGCTGAATCCAGTATCCAGGCTGTGTCCTTTCAACATTTCCCTGCTCCAAGAGTAGATCGAGGGGCGGGCAAAATCTTGGGAGGGGACACAGCTGAGCCAGCTGACTCAGACTGGCCAAAGAGGTATTCCATACCATATGACATCAGCTCAGGTATAAGAATGAAATGAAAGAAGGAAGTGGCGGGGCTTCATCCATGGCGTTCATCCTCCCAAGGAACCACCAAGCTTAGAGAGCCCTGCTTCCTGAGACCGACCATTGTCCTGCTGATGGGAAGTAGAGACTAACATCTCTCTCTCTGCTTTTCTGCTTCCACGCGGTCTATTGCCATTTGCTTATTAGTGTTATTAATTGCTCCTATTTTACCCTCTGGCTTCTGTTATATTTTCCTTCCCTTCTTCCCCTGTTCGCTTAAAGAGGGGGAGTGATAGAGCGACTTTGGTGGGCATCTGGCCCCCCAGGCCAGAGCCAAACCACCACACCTGGTAGATGACCAGGGCATCTCTGTTGTTTCTGTGATGCTGTACTGGACAGGCTGGAACTCCAGTGCGAACTTGAGTTGAAGGGACTTTAGCTTGTGGATGAGTCCACATGGGAGCGGAACACCCCAAAGCATCTGTGGCCATGGATAAGTCCACACCAAAAGAGGTATACCTCTGAAATGATTGTAGCTTAAGTCCATGCTGGAGAAGGCACACCTCAAAGCATCTGTTACTGTGCATGAGGTCATGCTGGAGGACCTCAAAGCCTGTGGCCATGGACAAGCCCACAGCAGAGCAGGTACACCCCTGGAGGAACTACAGTCATGTTGGAGCAGGAATGCACCTGGGGGCAAGGCCACAATGAAGGAAGCCATGCTGGAACGGGTGCACCTCAAAGTGACCATGGATATGTCTGTGCTGCAGCAGGTAGACCCCTGAAGAGACTGTGTGTGACCGGTTTAGGCTGTGCCTTTAAGAAAGAGACAGTTGCTGAACACTCTGGCTGAATGTTTTTGATATTTAAACAAAAACAAGATAGTCTAAACTAATTTCATTGGTGGATTGGTAGAATGCAGCTTGGGGTCTGGGTTCAGGCTGTGTTCAGTTCTGTACTTTTTCTCTCGCTGAAGCAACAGCTTTGCCGGACAGGAGCGACCTTGAATCAACAAAGCTAACCAGATAAGAAAACTAAGTCTTGCATACACTTTGAGCTAACAGAATTTTTCTCCTTAATTGCCTTTCTCTCTCTCTCTAACCCTTTTTGGGAAAAAAGGGGAGGTAGGGAGGGAGAGGGGGGGGTTCAGGGAACCCCCCTGGCCAGCTGGAGGGAAAAGGCTTTTCTGCATTATGTTCATTGCTGTGTATTTCTGTATATATTGTAAATATTATATATTTGTGTGCATATTCATTGCATTCCATTTATGCCTGTAAATATAGCTTTCATCTGCTTTTCCGGCTGAGTTAGTTGTGGTTTCTTCGTGTGTGGGGGGGAACTTTCTCACTCCACCACACTGTGGCTCCTAGATAAGTGTCCATTTGGAGCAGTGTTGTAGGTTAAGAGAAATGAAGAGTTAACTGGTAAAACCACAAAGAAAAGTCCTCCAGAGGCTAGAGAATCACAAAGGGATGGGCAATGCCTCCCAGGATATTGTAATTTGTTATTCTATTCCATTTTCCTACATTTCTCTATTTAAGGGAGTGTACAGCAAAATATGTCTCCTCTCTGGTTCAAATGCATGCATTGTTATTTTTTTGTGGGGGGAGAGGTTTTTCTCTTGGCCTTGGCTGGCAGTAAATTTCCAGCTATACCACAGGTCCTGGTGAAGCCTGCAGTAGGCTTGGGTCTAATGGGGGGGGGGAGGACAGTTTGGCCTGCTCTTGGACCTGCTGAGGCTGAGTGGGGTAGAGGCTGCTGGAAGGCTCTGGAAGGTTTTGGCCTGGTAGGCTCAGGTGAAGAACTGAGCCTAATTTGTGAATGTATTCCTTCTACCTGAATACCTTTTGTATATATTAGAAAATACAACTTCCATTTAAAATTCCAATCCAGTGTGGAGTGTCTTTATTTTACTCCTTGGGAAAGGGTAAAATATCTTTTCTGTCCTTTTGTCCTTGTGGCAGTTTTAGGCTATGCCTTTAAAATTAAGCTGCAGATTTCAAGCAGAAAAGTAGAAAAATAGAAATAATTCACTACTGGGTGTAAAAAGGAAAACAAAAGATTATTCTAAATTAATTTCATTGGACAGAATGTCTGGTATAGAAGCAAGTGTTCTATAAATATCTTACACATTTTACTTCCATTCCCATTCCTTCTTTTCTTCTCTGGTATGGCTTTTCTGCTGGTAAGATAACGCTTCTGGCTGATCTTGAGATAACATTAGCACTGTGTTCTCCCAGATTCTCTCTCTTCGTACAGGGGGGTCTGGAAGGTTTGGGGGCGGGGGGGGGGGGGGGGGCAGAAGAGCAGCCTCCCTGGTTGTTTTGACCAGGGGGGGTTCTGTGCTATTTTCTGATTGGAAATACCTGTATAATATTGTAAATACTGTATATTTTGTACATATTCATTCCATTCCATTGTAGAGTTGTGACCGGTTGATGCTATGCCTTTAAGAAAGAGACAGTTGCTGAACACTCTGGCTGAATGTTTTTGATATTTGAACAAAACCAAGATAGTCTAAACTAATTTCATTGGTGGCTTGTGGGGGGGCAGTTTTGAGTTTGGGTGCTGTTGGTTCAGTCTGTGTCTGGTCTGGGTTCAGGCTGGGTGCAGTCTGTGCTTTCTCTCTTGCTGAAGCAGGAACGGCCTTGAGTTAACAGCTAACCAGATAAGAACACTAATTCTTGCATGCGTTTTCTGAGCTAACAGCATTTTTCTTCCTTAATTGCCTTTCTCTCTCTCTCTAACCCTTTTTGGGAAAAAAGGGGAGGTGGGGAGGGAGAGAGGGGGGTTCAGGGAACCCCCCTGGCCGCTGGAGGGAAAAGGTTTTTCTGCATTGTGTTCATTGTTATATTTTCCTGTATATATTGTAAATATTGTATATTTGTGTATATATTCATTGCATTCCATTTATGCTTGTAAATATAGCTTTCATCTGCTTTTCCGACTGAGCTAGCTGTGGTTTCTTTCCCTGTGTGTGGGGAGGGAACTTTCTCACCCCACCACATATTTTTTAATTGGCGGCCCAACGCGCGGCTTGTGGATAGTTGCTGTCCAGAAGCAGAGCACAAGTAGCTTGATTTATTGTCTGCTCAGGTCGGAGTTGCAAAGATGAAAGTGTTTTGGATTTTAGAGCGTCTGTTTTTTTCAATCTTTGGGGTCCTTGTCTATAAGCATGTCCTGGGATTGATTTTCGATCGCTTAAGCAGATACTTGATGTATAAATTGTATTTATGGTTTAAGTATAAGATTCAGCTTCTCTATGATCGGTGCCTGGGATTCTTTTGGCTTAATAGATACGGGAATGTGACCTCGACTACTCTGCCCATAGAGATAAAGGAGTTTAAGATCCCAGTAGGTGAAAGAGTAGTTTTAAGTGATGGCTGGGATCCAAAGGTGATTTATTTGATGTGTGCAATCCTGCTGTTGGTGATAAGCAATGCGTACTTGTTATATACGCTGTACCGGGAGAGAAAAGTTTCTAAGACCTGCTTTGTAATTAGGCGTAGACCCAAGAGGAGAAGGAACAGCTCTAACTCGACCCCAGGAATATCTAGTGATGAGGAGAATGGAGGATCTGTATCAGTTAAAAAGAAAGCTAAAAATTCCATCGGAAAGGCTGCTCTGAACGGTGCTGTTGGTGGTTCTGGCAATCAGCCAGCTGCTGCGGCAGCGGCAGCGCCTAACATGGCGGCTCCCCCGTCCTCGGCAGCCATTAGCAAGGCACAGCCATTTCCTTCTTCTTCAGCGGGACCGGAAGTGTCCTCCACAGCAGCTGATCCGTCCCAAAACTGTCAGCTTCTGTTAAGCCAGCTGTAAATTTAAACACAGCTCCAGTTAAGCAGGTAGCTGTTTAACTACAAGAAGTGGAAAGGGCAAAGCTGATTCAGATGCTGATCCTGGTGAGGGACCTTCTGCTTTAAGAGACCCTGCTGAGGAAGAGGAGAAGATTTGTCTTAAAGATATAGCTGAGATATTGAGAAGATCACTGGATGGAAATGCAGGGCAAATTGCTGATAGCAGGACAACAAGAGGTGGTACACCTGACCTTAAAGAGATTCTTAGGAGAGTGACAAGGAGATTAATGGGGCAACAAGTTCAGGAAGAGGAGGAAGGGGAGGAGTCGGATGACATTCTGGCTGTTCTTCACCAAGGGAAGAGATAAGGAATGTGCGTAAAGATTATATCAGAGCAGATAAGGAGCCAATCCTAGCTTGGCTTGGTAGATGCTACGATACAGGTGCTCCAGCTCTAATGGTTGGAGACAAGTCAGCAGCTCAACTAGGAACTCTCTCAAAGGATAATGGAATAGATAGACATCTAGGCAGGACTCTCGGTAAGGTTACTCTGTGGATACGCCTTTTAATGGCAACTCTCATGAGATATCCTTCCCGAGATGATCTCCCATGGAATCCTAAGCCCTGGACTACCATAGAGGAAGGAATTAAGCGTCTGAGAGAATTTGCTGTCAGAGAGGTACTCTATGGTGACCATGAGACTCTGAATCCTGATGAAATTCCTGTAGGAACTGGTCTTGCTAAAAAGCTCATCAAACTTGCTCCTCCTAATTATGCAAATATTCTGGCAAGCAGAATTGTGGCAAGAAACTATGGCGGAGCTTCTCCTACGGTTGGCCAATTCACTGATCAGATGAGACAATTGGAGGATAGCATGACACGTGTTTCGTTGGTTTCAGCCATTGAAACTCTGTCTGGTGAGATAAAGAATTGCATGAAAGAGCTGAAGGATGAATTTAAAAATACCATTCCCAATTGGCACAGAGAGATAATTCCAATTCTTCCTCCAGATGGATACAGGTTTCCTCTGTGAGGAATAGGCGTCCTCCAAGGATGTCATTCCAAAACAGGTCAAAACAGGTCATTCCAAAACCGATCCAACCAAAACAGACCACCAAGGCAGTCACGTGGAAGTATTTGGATAACTCTGCGTGATCAGTTTGGTGAGAACATGAACAGATGGGATGGTCAACCAACTGCTAATCTTTTCAGGAGACTGAGGGAACTGCAAAGTGGCAGAGCCCGAGGTAGCAATACCAGAAGGGTAGCTGTTACTTCTACAGTTCCCAGGACAACTCTAATAGCTCCAACAGTGGCTCCAGTTCTAACACTGCACACTGTGCTCATTGCACATGTGGGCATGTTCCCCATAACTAGGGGTGCCCTGCCTCCCGCCAGGGGGAGGAGAGGGGTAACAGAGATAACAGAATCTATTGGGATGTGTACATCCAGTGGCCTGGCACTTCACAATTTCAGAAGTACAGGGCCTTGGTTGACACAGGGGCTCAGTGCACCATAATGCCATCAAATATCAGGGATCAGAAGCTATAACTATTCTGGGAGTCACTGGTGGATCTCAAGAGTTAACTAAGGTGGAGGTTGATATAAGTTTAACTGGTAAACAGTGGAGGAAGCATACAGTTGTGACCGGACCTGATGCACCTTGTATTCTGGGAATTGATTTTCTGAGAGAAGGGCGTTTCAAAGACCCTAAAGGTTACAAATGGGCTTTTGGAGTAGCATCTGTAGAAATTGATGGACAAAAGCTGAAGTTGTCTGTTAGACCTGATCTTTCTGATGAATCTGCAGTTGTGGGACAACACAAGATTGAGGACATTAAATTGCCGGTTGCTTCTCAGACTGTGCATCACAGACAATACAGAACCAACCGTGACTCTTTGTTGCCCATTCAGAATCTGATTCGTCAGTTGGAGAGTCAGAAAGTCATCAGCAAAACTCATTCACCTTTCAACAGTCCAGTGTGGCCTGTGCGAAAGCAGAATGGAGACTGGCGTCTGACAGTCGACTACCGAGCCCTGAATGAAGTAACTCCACCTATGAGTGCAGCAGTACCAGACATGATGGAACTCCAGTATGAGCTGGAATCCAAAGAGGCCAATGGTATGCTACCATAGACATTGCTAATGCCTTCTTCTCTATTCCCATAGCAGAGGAATGCAGGCCTCAGTTTGCTTTCACCTGGAGAGGAATCCAGTACACTTTCAACAGATTGCCAATGGGCTGGATCCACAGCTCCAGCATCTGTCATGCAGTGATCCACGATGCTCTGGAGAAAGGGGTGCTCCAGAACACATCCAGTTCATCGATGATATCATCGTCTGGGGTAAAACTGCTGAGGAAGTCTTCGAGAAAGGTAACAAAGTCATTGACATTCTTCTGAATGCAGGTTTCGCCATCAAGCGAGACAAGGTGAAAGGACCTACCAGAGAGATCCAGTTTCTGGGAGTGCGGTGGCAGGATGGACGCCGACACATTCCAGGGATGTGGTAAATAGAGTCTCTACCATGGCAAATCCCATGAACAAGCAAGAAACTCTACGTTTCTTGGGGATAGTGGGATTTGGAGACTGCACATTCCTGGATACAGTCAGATTGTGAAACCTCTGTATGATGTGACTCGAAAGAGAAACAATTTCCACTGGGGACCTGAACAACAAGCAGCCTTTGACCAGATAAAGCAAGAGGTGGTTCAAGCAATGGGTCTGGGACCTGTCCGAGATGGTCCAGACATTAAGAACATTTTGTACACGGCTGCAAGTGACAATGGTCCAACCTGGTGCTTGTGGCAAAGAGCTCCAGGTGAGACACGTGGAAGACCTCTTGGTTTCTGGAGTAGAGGTTACAGAGGTTCAGAGGCTAATTATACTCCAACAGAGAAAGAGATTCTAGCTGCCTATGAAGGAGTAAAAGCAGCTTCGAAGTGATTGGAACTGAATCACAACTTCTCTTAGCTCCCAGATTACCAGTTTTGAATTGGATGTTCAAAGGCAAAGGTTCCACACCACATCATGCAACAGACTCTACCTGGTCTAAGTGGATGGCTCTGATAACACAGAGAGCTCGAATGGGAAATCTTGAAAGACCTGGTCTGGTGGAGGTGATCTCAAGTTGGCCTGAAGGTACCAACTGCACTAAACCTCCAGAGGAGAGAGTAACTCGTGCTGAGGAAGCTCCTCCTTACAATGACCTTTCTGATGATGAAAAGAAATATGCTTTGTTCACAGACGGTTCCTGTCGTCTGTCGGGAACAAGCGAAGGTGGAAGTCTGCAGTGTGGAGTCCAACACGCCGAGTTGCAGAGGCAAAGGATGGAGAAGGAGAATCCAGTCAATTTGCAGAGGTAAAAGCTGTCCAGCTAGCTCTCGACGTAGCTGAACGTGAGAGGTGGCCAAAGCTTTATCTCTACACCGACTCATGGATGGTAGCCAATGCTCTGTGGGGTTGGCTAAAGAACTGGAAGAAGAATGGTTGGCAGAGAAAAGGAAAGCCTATATGGGCAGCTGACCTGTGGCAGGACATTGCTGATCGAATCGAGAGAATTCCAGTGAAGGTGAGACACATTGATGCTCACATCCCTAAGAGCAAAGCTACTGAGGAACAGCAACACAACCATCAGGCAGATCTAGCTGCAAGAGTTTCTCAAGTAGACATGGACTCTGATCTTGATCTCGACTGGAAACACCGAGGTGAGATATTCTTAGCTCGGTGGGCTCACGATTCGTCAGGACATCAAGGCAGAGATGCAACCTACCAGTGGGCACGTGACAGATCCATAGACATTTCCATGGATGCTATCACACAAGTCATCCATGACTGTGACATTTGTGCTGCTATTAAGCAGGCAAAGCGACTTAAGCCCTTATGGTATGGTGACAGATGGTCCAAGTACAAGTATGGTGAAGCTTGGCAGATTGACTACATCACTCTACCACGTTCTCGTTCTGGTAAGCAGTATGTGCTTACTATGGTAGAGGCAAACACTGGATGGTTGGAAACTTATCCAGTTCCACATGCAACTGCACGCAACACCATTCTTGGTCTGGAGAGACAAATCCTGTGGAGACACGGAACTCCAGAGAGGATTGAGTCAGACAACGGAACTCATTTCAAAAACAACCTTGTAAAGAGCTGGGCCAAAGAGCACGGCATTGAGTGGATATTCCACATCCCTACTATGCACCAGCTGCAGGGAAGATTGAACGCTACAACGGTTTGTTGAAGACCACTCTTAAAGCCATGGGGGGTGGATCTTTGAAAAACTGGGAAAAGCATTTAGCACAAGCAACCTGGCTGGTAAATAGTAGAGGTTCAGTGAACCGAGCTGGACCTGCACACTCAGATCTGCTACAGAAAGTAGAAGGTGATAGAGTTCCTGTTGTTAGAGAAAAGAATCTGTTAGGTAAAACTGTTTGGGTGTTTTCTCCCTCAGGAGAGGCTAAACCTGTCCGAGGGGTGGTTTCAGCTGAAGGTCCGGGTCACACTTACTGGGTAATGCAGGAGAATGGTGAAATTCAGTGTATTCCACAAAGAAATCTAACTTTAGCTGAAAGAGTTTGATTTCAGAGTGTTGTACAGCTACATCGCGCCCAAAGGAAGAATCCATGAGGAATCCACGGTGCACGAACCCTGAGAACCCTGAGAGCCCTGAGTCAACTGAGAGTCCCTGTTTCCCTATTTCCCTTTTCTTCGCTTCAACTGCGAAGAGACAAACTGTTTTCCATTTTTCTTGTTTCTTGGACTTCTGAATCATCTACACCTGAGGATAGCCGGAATGGACTATGAACTTCACTTACAAATTGTAGCTATTGTTTTAGATTGGATGGACAGTATGAACAGCCAATGAAATTGTTTAGAAGAGGTGGATTGTGACCGGTTGATGCTATGCCTTTAAGAAAGAGACAGTTGCTGAACACTCTGGCTGAATGTTTTTGATATTTGAACAAAAACAAGATAGTCTAAACTAATTTCATTGGTGGCTTGTGGGGGGGCAGTTTTGAGTTTGGGTGCTGTTGGTTCAGTCTGTGTCTGGTCTGGGTTCAGGCTGGGTGCAGTCTGTGCTTTCTCTCTTGCTGAAGCAGGAACGGCCTTGAGTTAACAGCTAACCAGATAAGAACACTAATTCTTGCATGCGTTTTCTGAGCTAACAGCATTTTTCTTCCTTAATTGCCTTTCTCTCTCTCTCTAACCCTTTTGGGGAAAAAAAGGGGAGGTGGGGAGGGAGAGAGGGGGGTTCAGGGAACCCCCTGGCCGGCTGGAGGGAAAAGGTTTTTCTGCATTGTGTTCATTGTTATATTTTCCTGTATATATTGTAAATATTGTATATTTGTGTATATATTCATTGCATTCCATTTATGCTTGTAAATATAGCTTTCATCTGCTTTTCCGACTGAGCTAGCTGTGGTTTCTTTCCCTGTGTGTGGGGAGGGAACTTTCTCACCCCACCACAAGAGTGTAGTTTTTGCCTTGTAAATACAGCTTCAATTTGCTTCCAAGCGAGTTAGTCCTGCTTAGTTAATGTGAATGGGAAACTTCAACCCACCACATTACACAAAATCATCGGCGCCTATTCAACGTGGGGCAATTTCTTGATTAATCTCTGGGTGGGTACTTCATAAAAGCTGCCGGTAAAAGGTGTGGCCACAGAGAAACCTTAACAAGACACCTGCCTAGATGTCTATCTATTCCAATCACTCTCTCTATGAAGGATTTCTTCCTAACACCCAGCTTAAACCTCCCCTGGCACAGCTTGAGACTGTGTCCTCTTGTTCTGGTGCTGGTTGCCTGGGAGAAGAGACCAGCCCCAGCCCGTCTACAACCTCCCTTCAGATAGTTGTAGAGAGCAATAAGGTCTCCCCTGAGGCTCCTCTTGTCTAGGCTCAGCAACCCCAGCTCCCTCAGCCTCTCATCATAGGGCTTGTGCTCCAAAGCCCTCACCTGCTTTATTGCCCTCCTCTGGACATGTTCCAGCAAGTCAATATTTTTCCTAAACTGAGGAGCTCACAACTGGACACATTACTCAAGGTGAATTTTGGGAATTGATTTTCTGAGAGAAGAACATTTCAAAGACCCTAAGGGTTACAAATTGGCTTTTGGAGTAGCATCTGTAGAAATTGATAGAGAAAAATGGAATTTGTCCATTAGACCTGCACTTTCTGATGAATCTGCAGTTGTGGGACAACACAAGATTGAGGACATTAAATTGCCGGTTGCTTCTCAGACTGTGCATCACAGACAATACAGAACCAACCGTGACTCTTCGTTGCCCATTCAGAATCTGATTTGTCCGTTGCAGAGTCAGCAAGTTATCAGCAAAACTCATTCACCTTTCAACAGTCCAGTGTGGCCTGTATGAAAGCAAAATGGAGACTGGCATCTGACAGTCGACTTCCAAGCCCTGAATGAAGTAACTCCACCTATGAGTGCAGCAGTACCAGACATGATGGAACTCCAGTATGAGCTGGACTCCAAAGAGGCCAAATGGTTGTGACCGGTTTAGGCTGTGCCTTTAAGAAAGGGACAGTTGCTGGAACACTCTGGCTGAATGTTTTGAAAAACATTCAGATATTCTAAACTAATTTCATTGGTAGATTGGTAGAATGCAACTTAAAGTTTTAGTTCTGTTTGAATTTCAGTTCAGTTCTGTCTGTGCCTGTCAGCCTGTCTGTTTCTGTCTCTCTCTGAACTTCAGCTACTGGACGGAGTCGACCTTGAAATAACAAAGCTAACCAGATAAGAAAACTAATTCTTGCATATGCTTTGAGCTAACAGAATTTCCTCCTTAATTACCTTTTTTTCTCTCTCTAACCCTTTTTTGGAAAAAAGGGAGGTAGGGGGAGAGAAGGGGGTACAGGGAGGGGGGAGCCCTCCTGGCTGGAGGAGGGAAAAGGTCTCCAATGTTACGTTCATTGCTGTATATTTCTGCATATATTGTAAATACTGTATATTGTGTACATATTCACTGCATTTCATTCCTGCTTGTAAATATATAGCACATTCATTTGCTTCTCCGACTGAGTTAGACGTGGTTTTCTTTGTGTGGGGCGAGAGAACTTTCTCTCACCAGCACAATGGTATGCTACCATAGACATTGCTAATGCTTTCTTCACCATTCCCATAACAGAGGAATGCAGGCCTCAGTTTGCCTTCACCTGGAGAGGAGTCCAGTACATGTTTAACAGATTGCCTCTAGGCTGGGTTCACAGTTCAAGCATTTGACATGCAGTGATCCATGATGCTTTAGAGAAAGGTGATACTCCAGAACACATCCACCTCATTGATGATATCATCATCTGGGGTAAAACTGCAGAAGAAGTCTTCGAGAAAGGTAACAAAGTCATTGACATTCTTCTGAACGCAGGTTTCACCATCAAGCGAGACAAGGTGAAAGGACCTACCAGAGAGATCCAGTTTCTGGGAGTGCGGTGGCAGGATGGAGGCCGACACATTCCAGTGGATGTGGTAAATAGAGTCTCTACCATGGCAAATCCCATGAACAAGCAAGAAACTCTACGTTTCTTGGGGGTAGTGGGATTTTGGAGACTGCACATTCCTGGATACAGTCAGATTGTGAAACCTCTGTATGATGTGACTCGAAAGAGAAACAGTTTCCACTGGGGACCTGAACAACAAGCAGCCTTTGACCAGATAAAGCAAGAGGTAGTTCAAGCAATGGGTCTGGGACCTGTTCGAGATGGTCCAGACATTAAGAACATTTTGTACACGGCTGCAAGTGACAATGGTCCAACCTGGTGCTTGTGGCAAAGAGCTCCAGGTGAGACACGTGGACGTCCACTTGGTTCCTGGAGTCGTCGATACAGAGGTTCAGAGACAAATTATACTCCAACAGAGAAAGAGATTCTAGCTGCCTATGAAGGAGTAAAAGCAGATTCTGAAGTAATTGGAACTCAGTCACAACTTCCTCTAGCTCCTGGATTGCCAGTTTTGAATTGGATGTTCAAAGGCAAAGGTTCCACACCACATCATGCCACAGACTCCACCTGGTCTAAGTGGATGGCTCTGATAACACAGAGAGCTTGAATGGGATATCTTGAAAGACCAGGTCTGGTGGAGGTGACCACAAGTTGGCCTGAAGGCACTAGCTGTACTAAAACACCAGAGCAGAGAGTAACTCATGCTGAGGAAGCTCCTCCTTACAATGACCTTTCTGATGATGAAAAGAAATATGCTTTATTCACAGACGGTTCCTGTCATCTATTTCAGAACAAGCAGAGATGGAAGTCTGCAGGATGGAGTCCAAGGGCAAAGGATGGAGAAGGAGTATCCAGTCAATTTGCAAAGGTAAAAGCCGTCCAACTTGCTCTTGACGTAGCTGAACGTGAGAGATATGGCCAAAGCTTTAGCTCTACACTGAGTCATGGATGGTAGCCAATGCTCTGTGGGGTTGGCTAAAGAACTGGAAGAAGAATGGTTGGCAGAGAAAAGGAAAGCCTATTTGGGCAGCTGACCTGTGACATGGCTGATTGAGTCAAGAGAATTCCAGTGAAGGTGAGATACATTGATGCTCACGTTCCTAAGAGGAAAGCTACTGAGGAACAACACCACAACCATCAGGCAGATCTCGCTGCAACAATTTCTAAAGTAGACATAGACTCTGATTTTGACCTTGACTGAAAACACGGAGGTGAAATGTTCTTAGCTTGGTGGGCTCATGATTCGTCAGGACATCAAGGCAGAGATGCAACCTACCAGTGGGCTCATGACAGATTCATAGACATTTCCATGGATGCTATCACACAAGTCATCCATGACTGTGACATTTGCGCTGCTATTAAGCAGGCAAAGCCAATTAGGCCCTTGTGGTATGGTGACACATGGTCCAAAAAGAAGTATGGTGAAGTCAGAGAGATTAACTATATCACTCTACCACGTTACAATAGAATAGAATATTAGAATAGAATAAACCAGGTTGGAAGACACATTCAAGATGATCACGTCCAACATATCAAACAATCCAACCTATCTAAACAATTAAATCATGCAACTAAGCACCCCATCAAGTTTCCTCCTGAGCACCGCCAATGATGGTGACTGCACCAACTCCCTGGGCAGACCATTCCAATGGGCAATCACTCTCTCTGTATAGAATTTCTTCCTAACATCCAGCCTAAACCTCCCCTGGTGCAGCCTGAGACTGTGTCCTCTTGTTCTGGTACTGGCTGCCTGGGAGAAGAGACCAACCTCTGCCTGGCTACAACCTCCCTTAAGGTAGTTGTAGAGAGCAATAAGGTCACCCCTCCATCTCCTCTTCTCCAGGCTAAGCAGCCCAGATCCCTCAGCCGCTCCTGATAGGGCTTGTGTTCCAAACCCCTCACCAACTTCGTTGCCCTTCTCTGGACACGTTCCAGCAAGTCAACATCCTTCCTAAACTGAGGGGCCCAGAACTGGACACAGTACTCAAGGTGTGACCTAACCAGTGCAGTGTACAGGGGCTGAATGACCTCCCTGCTCCTGCTGGCCACACTGTTCCTGATGCAGGCCAGGATGCCATTGGCCCTCTTGGCCACCTGGGCACAATGCAGGCTCATGTTCAGCCTCCCATCAACCAGTACCCCCCAGGTCCCTCTCTGCCTGGCCGCTCTGCAGCCACTCTGACCCCAGCCTGTAGCACTGCATGGGGCTGCTGTGGCCAATGTGCAGAACCCGGTACTTGGATGTGTTAAATCTCATGCCGTTGGATTCTGCCCATCTGTCCAGCCTGTCGAGGTCCCTCTGCAAAGCCTCTCTACCCTCCAGCAGATCAACTCCTGCCCTCAGCTTGGTGTCGTCTGTAAATTTACTGATGATGGACTCAGTGCCCTTATCCAGATCATCAATAAAGATGTTAAAGAGCATGAGGCCTAGCACTGATCCTTGGGGCACACCACTGGTGGCTGGCCTCCAGCTGGATGTGGCACCATTCACCACCACTCTCTGGGCCCGGCCCTCAAGCCAGTTCCTAACCCCAGCTCAGAGTGTTGCTGTCCAAGCCACAAGCTGACAGCTTAGCCAGCAGTTTGCTGTGGGGGACGGTGTCAAAGGCCTTGCTGAAGTGCAGGTAGACCACATCCACAGGCCTCCCCCACATCCACCAGGTGGGTCACCTGATCATAGAAGGAGATCAGGTTGGAGAGGCAGGACCTGCCCTTCCTAAATCCAAGTTGGCTGGACCTGAGCCCTTGGCCATCCTGCAGGTGCGCAGTGATTGCCGCCAGGATAATCTGCTCCATCATTTTCCCTGGCACTGAGGTCAGGCTGACTGGCCTGGAGTTTCTGGGTTCCACCATCCAACCCTTCATGTGGATGGGGACCACATTGGCCAGTTTCCAGTCGTCTGGGACCTCACCGGTGAGCCAGGACTGGAGGAAAATGATGGAGAGCGGCTTGGCCAGCTCATCTGCCAGCTCTCTCAGCACCCTAGGATGGATGCCATCTGGTCCCATGGACTTGTGAGCGTCCAAGTGGCTCAGCAGGTCCCGAACTCATTCCTCATGGATATCCAGGGCATTACACTGCTCCATGACCCCATCACACAGCTCAGGATGCCACTCGTCCTGAACTCCTCCTGCCTTGCTGTTAAAAATTGAGGCAAAGAAGGTGTGCAGGACCTCAGCCTTTACCTCATCTTCAGTCACTCTGTTCCCCTCCAGGTCCAATAAGGAGTGCAGGTTCTTCTTGCCCTTCTTTTTAGCATTAACATATTTTTAAAATGCTTATTATTGTCCTTCACAGAGGTGGCCAGCTTCAGTTCCAACTGGGCCTTTGCCTCTCTAATTTTTTTCCTACATAATCTAACAACTTCCTTAAACACACCTCGACAGTAACCTGCCCTTCCTAAATCCATGCTGGCTGGGCCTGATCCCTTGGCCATCCTGTAAGTGCTGTGTGATTGCACTCAAGATGACCTGTTCCATAATCTTGCCTGGCACTGAGGCCAGGCTGACAGGCCTGTAATTCCCTGGCTCATCCAACCATCCCTTCTTGTGGAAAATTCTCGTTCTGGTAAGCAGTATGTGCTTACTGTGGTAGAGGTAAATACTGGATGGTTGCGAACTTATCCAGTTCCACATGCAACTGCACGCAACATCATTCTTGGTCTGGAAAGACAAATCCTGTGGAGACACGGAACTCCAGAGAGGATTGAGTCAGACAACGGAACTCATTTCAAAAACAACCTTGTAAAGAGCTGGGCCAAAGAGCACGGCATTGAGTGGATATTCCACATTCCCTACTATGCACCAGCTGCAGGGAAGATTGAACGCTACAACGGTTTGCTGAAGACCACCCTCAAAGCCATGGGGGGTGGATCTTGGAAAAACTGGGAGAAACATCTAGCACAAGCAACCTGACTGGTAAATAGTAGAGGTTCAGTGAATTGAGCTGGACCTGCACACTCAGATTTGCTACAAAAAGTAGAAGGTGATAGAGTTCCTGTTGTTAGAGAAAAGAATCTGTTGGGAAAAACTTTTTGGGTATTTTTTCCTTCAGGAGAGGCCAAACCTGTTCGAGGGGTGGTTTCTGCTGAAGGTCCTGTTCACACTTACTGGGTAATAAAAGAGAATGGTGAAATTCAGTGTATTCCACAAAGAAATCTCACTTTAGCCAAGAGAGTTTAAATTCAGAATGTTGTACAGATACATCGCGCTCAAAGGAAGAATCCATGAGGAATCGACAGTGCACGTGCCCTGAGAGCTCTGAGTCATCTGAAAGTCCCTGTTCCTTTTCTTCTCATCTGCGGAGAGACAAACTATTTTCTGTTTTCTTGTTTCCTGGTTTTTGGACTTCTGAATCATCTACATCTGAGGACAGCCAGAATGGACTGTGAACTTTACTTACAAATTGTAGATATTGCCTTAGATTAGATGAATAGTATCAACAGCCAATGGAATTGTTTAGAAGGGGTGGATTGTGGCAGTTTTAGGCTATGCCTTCAAAATTAAGCTGCAGATTTCAAGTAGAAAAATATAAATAATTCATTATTGGGTGAAAAAAGGAAAACAAAAGATTATTCTAAACTAATTTCATTGGACAGAATGCCTGGTATACAAGCAAGTGTTCTATAAACATCTTACACATTTTACTTCCATTCCCATTCCTTCTTTTCTTCTCTGGTCAGGCTGTTCTGCTGGCAAGATAACGCTTCTGGCTGATCTTGAGATAACACTAACACTGTGTTCTCCCAGATTCTCTCTCTCCCTTCGTACAGGGGCGTCTGGAAGCTACACCCCTAAGAGAATGCAGCCTGTGGATAAGGGGAACCATTACTCCCATTTTCAAAAAGGGTAAGAAGGAAGAACCAGGGAACTACAGGCCGGTCAGTCTCACCTCTGTGCCCGGAAAGATCATGGAGCAGATCCTCCTGCAGGCACTACTGACTCAGAAGAATAATGAAGAGGTGTGACCGGTTTAGGCTATGCCTTTAAGAAAGAGACAGTTGCTGAACACTCTGGCTGAATGTTTTTTGATATTTGAACAAAAACAAGATAGTCTAAAGTAATTTCATTGGTAGATTGTAGAATGCAATTTTAAGTTTGGGTTCTGTTAGTTCAGTCGGTGCTTCTCTGTCCTGTGGGCACTCACCCCACCACACATGCAAAGCGTTCAAAGGATAACCTCCAAGGCCTTACTTGCACAAAAGAAAATCGGGGGAATTGTTGCGGATTGGCTTAAAGAAAAAGGACATGAGTCCCAGGAACATCTGTGCAATTTAGGCCTTGAAGGGTTTTCTGTTGAAAATATAGCAATGAAGTAGGAGTTGTGGAAAAGTGCTGATTCTCTGGTATGCAAAGGTCAAGCCGACCTCAAGAAGAGACAAGATAAGGAGGAAGCGAGATCTGGGAAGAAGAGGAGCTAGCCTGAATAGAAAAAAACACAGAGTCATGAAATAAACAGATGTAACCTTTTAGAGATGCACCAATAGTGTGTGTTAAATTAGAATAGAATTATCTATGCATAAGATAAGACTAGAAATAACAAAATGTGGAACAACAAAGTTGGACGATTTCTATCACTTATATTGAGTCTTGTCATCCCTGTCTCCATTCTCATCACCCTTCCAACCAAAACTCTTCTGATTCTACAACATCTGCTTTCCTCCAGTCCTCAGGCACTTCTCCCTGTTGCCACCACCAGTCAAAAGTTAAACAGTGGTTTCACAATGATATCTGACAACTCCCTCAGCACTTGTAGGTGCATCCCATCAGAGCCCACGGACTTAATTTTGTCCAGTTTACCTAATTCTTCCCCAATTCAATCCTCTTCTATCAAGGATTGATCTTCCTTGCTCCAGCCTTTCACAGTATCACAGTATCACAGTATAACCAAGGTTGGAAGAGACCCCAAGGATCATCAAGTCCAACCTGTCCCAACAGACCTCACAACTAGACCATGGCACCAAGTGCCACGTCCAATCTCCCCTTGAACACCTCCAGGGACGGCGACTCCACCACCTCCCTGGGCAGCCCATTCCAATGACGAATGACTCGCTCAGTGAAGAACTTCCTCCTCACCTCGAGTCTAAACCTCCCCTGGCACAGCTTGAGACTGTGTCCCCTTGTTCTGGTGCTGGTTGCCTGGGAGAAGAGACGAACCCCCTCCTGTCTACAACCACCTTTCAGGTAGTTGTAGAGGGCAATGAGGTCACCTCTGATCCTTCTCTTCTCCAGGCTAAACAATCCCAGCTCCCTCAGCCTCTCCTCATAGGGCTTGTGCTCAAGGCCTCTCACCAGCCTTGTTGCCCTTTTCTGGACCCGTTCAAGTATCTCGATGTCCTTCTTAAACTGAGGGGCCCAGAACTGGACACAGTACTCAAGGTGTGGCCAAATTTTTTTTATTTTTTTTTTTTAATTATTTATTATAGAGCATAAACTCTGGCACCAATCCTTCTTGCCATGGACACAGCATACTTTGCATTATTGTGTTTGTCATCTTCTGATAGGTGACCTGTCTTCACCAGGTCATAGTTGATACAGCCAGGCTGGATAGCATCAATTAAATCCACAACTGCCAAGCTTGTGCTGATGCTCTTGTCCTTGAAGTTCTGGATGGAGGTGGACTTGCCAGCTTCTTTCAGGGTCTAGTTTACCCAGCTGACTATAATGTCATCATTTGCTTTCTGACCATCACCCAGGTCCTCCAGGACATTCAGTGTGTACCTTCTCATCAACTGCCAGACTAAGGCCAGGGTGAGTGTGGGGTTGCCATCATTCAGATCCTGTCCTCCAATGCCAACCAGAGAGAATTTGGCTGGATGCTTTCCCAAGTCCACAGCATAGTTACAGTTTTCTAGCTTTTTTTCTAGTCTCCAGGGCCAGGGATTCTTAAAGGTCAGTCTTGCTAGTAAAAACTGAGGTAAAGAAAGCATTCAGACTTTTTCATACCCTATATAACCACAACCTTACCCCAATTCAGTGACATGCTCACGTTTTCCCATCTTCCTTTTGTCATCTATATAGTTTTAGAGGCCCTTCTTGTTGCTTTGACATCAGATTCAATTCCAAGTGGGCTTTGGCTTTCCTAACTGCATTTCTACATGCTTGGAGAGCACCTCTGTATACTCCCCATGGTACCCATCCCTGCTTCCACCTTCCATATACCTCTTTCTTGGTTTTGAGCTTTGCCAGGAGCCCCTTGTTTATCTGTACAGGCCTACTGGCATTTTGGCCTGATATCCTGCTCAAACTATTTCTTCCTAAACTCATGGTCTTCGGAATCTTATGTGGGGCAATTACAGGGAACTGGACCAAACCACACACAGGGGACAGATATGCCAACAGAGCATGACAATAGCGAAAGACAACACAAGAAGTAACACCATGTGGGGACGCAGAAAATAAGAGTAGTCCAAATTACACAGCAGTGACACTGTGCATTGGGAGTAAGGAGCTAAAGTAAGAATACTCTGGAATTTAGGACATTATGGAAAAAGAAAAGTTGATAGGAAAGAGTGCAAAGCTCTGAGATCAGAAGCCACAGAGATAAAATAGTTTAGAATTAACCAGGTTGGAACAGACTTTTGAGATCATCACATCCAACCTATCATCCAACACCATCTAATCAACTAAACCATAGCACCAAGCACCCCATCCAGTCTCTTCCTAAACACCTCCAATGATAGTGACTCCACCAACTCCACGGGCAGCCCATTCCAATAGGCAATCACTCTTTCTGTGAAGAACATGTTCCTAACATCCAGCCTAAAACTCCCCCGGCACAGCTTGAGACTGTGTTCTCTTGTTCTGGTGCTGGCTGTCTGGGAGAAGAGACCAAACCCCTCTGGGCTACGACCTCCCCTTCACGTAGTTGTAGAGAGCAATAAGGTCTCCCCTGAGCCTCCTCTTCTCCAGGCTAAGCAACCCCAGCTCCCTGAGCCGCTCCTCATAGGGCTTGTGCTCCAGACCCCTCACCAGCTTTGTTGACCTTCTCTGAACATGATCCAGCAACTCAACATCTTTCCTAAACTGAGGGGCCCAGAACTGGACACAGTACTCAAGGTGTGGCCTAACCAATGCAGAGTACAGGGGCAGAATGACCTCCCTGCTCCTGCTGGCCACACTATTCCCAATACAGGCCAGGATGCCATTGGCCTTCTTGGCCCACCTGGGCACACTGTTGGCTCATGTTTAGGTGGGTGTCAATCAGCACCCCCAAGTCCCTCTCTGTTTGGCAGCTCTCCAGCCACTCCGACCCCAGCCTGCAGCTCTGCATGGGGTTGCCGTGGCCAAAGTGCAGCACCCGGCACTTGGACTTATTAAATGCCATTCCATTGGACTCTGCCCATCTGTCCAGTCGGTCGAGGTCCCTCTGCAGAGCCTTTCTACCCTCTAACTGACTAACATCTGTTCCCAACTTGGTGTCATCTGCAAACTTGCTGATGACTGACTCAACCCCCTCATCCATATCATCAATGAAGATGTTAAAGAGGATGGGGCCCAGCACCGATCCCTGGGGGACGCCGCTGGTGACTGGCCGCCAGCCGGACGCGGCACCATTCACCACCACTCTCTGGGCTCGGCCCTCCAGCCAGTTCCTAACCCAGCACAGAGTGTTGCGGTCCAAACCACGAGCTGACAGTTTAGCCAGCAGTTTACTGTGGGGGACGGTGTCAAAGGCCTTGCTGAAGTGCAGGTAGACCACATCCACAGGCCTCCCCACGTCCACCAGACGGGTCACCTGATCATAGAAGGAGATCAGGTTGGAGAGGCAGGACCTGCCCTTCCTAAATCCATGTTGGCTGGACCTGAGCCCTTGGCCATCCTTCAGGTGCGCAGTTATTGCCTCCAGGATAATCTGTTCCATCACTACAGGCTGACTGGCCTGTAGTTTCCGGGTTCCTCCATCCGTCCCTTCTTGTGGATGGGGATCACATTGGCCAGTTTCCAGTCATCTGGGACCTCTCCAGTGAGCCAGGACTGGAGGAAAATGATGGAGAGCGGCTTGGCCAGCTCATCTGCCAGCTCTCTCAGCACCCTAGGATGGATCCCATCCGGTCCCATGGACTTGTGGGTGTCCAAGTGGCTCAGCAGGTCCCGAACTAATTCCTCATGGATTTCTGGGGCATTACACTGCTCCCCGACCCTATTACCCAGCTCAGGAGGCCACTCGTCCTGGACTCCTGCCTTGCTGTTAAACATGGAGGCAAAGAAGGCGTTCAGGACCTCAGCCTTTTCCTCATCTTCGGTCACCGTGTTCCCCTCCAGGTCCAGTAAGGAGTGGAGGTTCTTCTTGCCCTTCTTTTTAGCGTTGATATATTTGTAAAATTGCTTTTTATTTTCTTTCACAGAGGTGGCCAGTTTCAGTTCTAACTGGGCCTTTGCCTCTCTAATTTATTCCTACATAATCTAACCACTTCCTTGAACCTACCTCGAGAAGCCTTCCCCCCCTTCCAAAGGTGATACAGCCTCTTTTTTCCCTTAATTCCCCCAGGAGCTGCTTGCTCATCCAGGCCGGTCGCCTTCCCCGCCGGCTCATCTTTCGACACATGGGACCGCCAGTTCCTGTGCCCTCAAGAGCTCCTTTTTGAAGTAGGTCCAACCCTCCTGGACCCCTCGGTTCGTGAGGGTTGGTACCCAGGGAACTTTACAAATAAGTTTCTTAAAGAGGCTGAAGTTTGCCCTCCGGAAGTCCAGGGTGAAGGTTCTGTTGGTGCTCCTCCCTATCTCCCTGCATATTGAAAACTTCACTATCTCGTGGTCACTGCACCCTAGGCAGCCTCCCACGGTCACATCTCCCACCAGCCCTTCCCTATTGGAGAGCAGCAGGTCAAGCAGAGCCTGTCCCCTGGTAGGCTCGCTTAACAGCTGCGTTAGGAAGCAGTCCTCTATTCGCTCCAGGAATCTTCTGGACTGCCTTCTCTCTGCTGAATTAAGTTCCCAGCAGATATCTGGCAGATTGAAGTCACCCACGAGGACAAGATCTGATGATCTTGAGACAGCCTCCAGTTGTTTATAGAATAATTCATCAATCTCCTCATCCTGGTTGGGTGGTCTATAACAGACTCCAACCAGCATGTCAGATTTGTTGGGTTGCCCTCTGATTTTAACCCACAGGCTCTCAATTCCCTCATCTTCCACCTCAAGTCAGAGGCAGAAAGTGTCTCCCTAATATACAAAGCCACCCCTCCTCCTCTTCTCCCTCTCCTATCCCTCCTAAAGAGCCTGTAACCCCCCAGGTAGCACTCCAATCGTGCGTGTTGTCCCACCATGTTTCTGAGATGGCAACTATATCATAGTTGCCTGGTGGATTAGGACCTCCAGCTCCTCTTGCTTATTGCCTAGGCTGCGTGCATTGGTGTACATGCACTGCAGCTGGGCTCCCGACCTCTCAGTTGACCCTACCTTGTGCCCTACTCTTACCTCTGCAGAGGGACCGATGTCTTCACCCACCCCTTCACACCTAGTTTAAAGCCCTCCTAATGAGCCCTGCCAACTCTAGTGCTAGGACTCTCTTGCCCCTTCTAGATAAATGCACCCCATCAGGACCCAGCAGGTCGGGTGCTGTAAAAGTAGGCCCATGATCAAAGAAACCAAAGTTCCTCCGCTGGCACCATTCCCTGAGCCACTTATTGATGGTGTGGGTTCTCCCGTTCCTCTCAGTGTACTCCCCTGCCACTGAGGGAACTGAGCAGAACACCACTTGCGCGCCTGCCCATCAATCAATTGTCCAA
Source organism: Colaptes auratus (assembly GCA_015227895.2). Classification (NCBI taxonomy): domain Eukaryota; kingdom Metazoa; phylum Chordata; class Aves; order Piciformes; family Picidae; genus Colaptes; species Colaptes auratus. The sequence continues at coordinate 5,050,332 of JAAWVA010000039.1, read as the reverse complement.
GGGCCCTGAACTCCTTCTTAATTGCCCTGGTGCCCTTCCTGTCGATCTCATCACTCCCAGCCTGTATTACCAGTAGAGGGTAATAGTCAGAGGGACTGATGAGCTTGGGGATTCCCTTGCAATATCCCTTATCCGCGCCCCAGGTAGAGAGCAGACCTCCCTGTGGGATGGGTCGGGACGACATATGGGTCCCTCAGTACCCCCCAGGAGAGAGTCCCCAACAACTATAACCCTTCTCCTTCTCTTTGTGGAGCCGGTCATTATAGCTGCTGGTGGCCGCTTGGTCTTAGGCTTGGCCTTAGGCTGCTCCCCAGAGCTGGTCGTTACAGCCGGCGGGGACCGCTTGGCCCTGGTCTCCCCTCTGGATGGCTGCTCCTCAGCCCTCTCATCCCCACCGCCCTCAGCCTGCAGGGCCTCATACTTATTACGCAAGGGCAGCGGAGGAGGAGGAGAGGGCCGGGGTGGATTTCTCTTGCCACCCTTGGCAGGGACCTGTGTCCATCCCTCTCCGTTTTCAGGGGCCCGGCCCTCAGCAGGGGAGATCTGCAGAGCCTTCTCCCACAAGTCTAACTCCCGTTCGCTTTCCCTTATTGACCTCAGCCTAGACACCTCCTCCTTCAGCTTGGCCACTTCATCCTTCAGGTCAGCCACCAGGCTGAGGAGAAAGTTCACCTGCTCACACCTGACACAGGCGTCCTCTCCCTCTCCCTCTCCCTCTCCCTCTCCCTCTATTCCAACTGCCAGGCTGAAGCACTCTCCGCAGCTGGCAGCCTGGACTCCAGCATGCTGGAGAAACAACTCTGTCTGGGTAGATGCTATTTTTCTACCCTTGGTCCGAGTAATGACCATGGTGCAGCGTATGAGTGAAAACAAAAAACAAAAAACAAAAACAAAACAAACAAACAAAAAAAAATTTTTTTTTTTTTTTCTCTGCGCAAGCAGCCGAAAGGCAGCGATTGAGCCAAACTGGCGCCGCCCGCACAGCCCTGCTGGGATTTAAATCTCCCGCGGCTGACGTCAGGCACTCGCTCCCGTGCACGCTCGCGAGAGCACGAGCCCGCCTCAATCCCTGCCCCCCAGGAGTCCTCCCGACCCGCTAAACCCCGAAAGCAAGGCAAAAAGCCCAGCAGAAACTCACAAGGCAAGCGGAGCTGTCCCGAAGGAGTGGTTCTGACTGGCGATTGAGCCGAACTGGCCAATCGCCAGTCAACAAAGATAAGGTCTAAACAAATTTTCATTGGTAGATTGCTAGAATGCAACTTTAAGTTCTGTCAGTTCAGTCAGTCTGTTCTCTCTGTTCCTGTGGGCCTGTATGCTTTTCTCTCTCTGAAGCAACAGCTGCAGGAAGGAGGCGACCTTGAATTAACAAAGCGAACCAGATAAGAAAAGTAATTCTTGCACACGCTTTGAGCTAACAGAATTTTCTCCTTAATTGCCTTTCTCTCTCTCTCTAACCCTTTTTGGGAATAACGGGGAGGGAGGGAGAGGGGGTGCAGGGGCCGGGGGGCACACCTTCATCCGGCTGCAGGTCTTCTGTATTACATTCATTTCTGTATATTTCTGTATATATTGTAAATACTGTATATTTGTGTACATATTCATTGCATTCCATTTTTGCTTGTAAATATAGCTTATTTCATTTGCCTCTCCGACTGAGTTAGCTGCGGTTTCTTTGTGTGTGTGGAGAGAACTTTCTCACCCTGCCACACCCCTCTCGAGCCACTTTGACCCCAGCCTGTAGCACTGCATGGGGATGTTGCGGCCAATGTGTAGAACCCGGCACTTAGATCTGTTAAATCTCATGCCATTGGACTCCGCCCATCTGTCCAGCCTGTCAAGGTCCCTCTGCAGAGCTCTCCTACCCTCTAACAGATCAACACCTGCCCCCAGCTTGGTGTCATCTGCAATTTTACTGATGATGGACTCAATGCCCTCATCCAGATCATCAAGAGAGATATTAAAGAGCATGGGGGCCATCACCGATCCCTGGGGCACACCACTAGTGACGGGCTGCCAGCTGGATGTGGCACCATTCACCACCACTCTCTGGGCTTGGCCCTCCAGCCAGTTCCTAACCCAACGCAGTGTGCTCCTGTCCAAGCCACGAGCTGCCAGCTTGGCCAGGAGTTTGCTGTGGGGGACGGTGTCAAAGGCCTTGCTGAAGTCCAGGTAGACTACATCCACAGCCTTCCCCACATCCACCGGGAGTGTCACCTGATCATAGAAAGAGATCAGGTTGGTCAGGCAGGACCTGCCCTTCCTAAATCCATGCTGGCTGGGCCTGAGCCCTTGGCCATCCTGTAAGTGCTGTGCGATTGCACTCAAGATGACCTGTTCCATAATCTTGCCTAGCACTGAGGACAGGCAGACAGGCTTGTAATTCCCTGGATCATCCAACTGGCCCTTCTTCTGGATGGGCATCACTTCGGCCAGCTTCCAGTCATCTGGGACCTCTACAGTGATCCTGGAGTGTTGAAAAATTATGGAGAGCGGCTTGGCGAGCTCAGTTATAACAAATGAAGGAAGGCAGTTCTGAAGTGTGAGTAGGTCCATATTTTCTGTAATCAAAACCCTAAGTTGCAGGCTAAAAAAACCCACCACACAAGCAGGACACTGAAGCCCACCAGCTGCTAGAAATATTACACTCCTGCCATCATTCGTAAAAGTACTTTTGGAAGAGGACATGCAAACATATCACTGAAATTTTAGATTCCATCATTCATTGCATTGTCTTGGGACTATTTGTACAGAAATAACTGAAATCAGAATCACAATGATTCAAGCCTTCCAAACACCATCCTACAGCATTCAGGCTACTGGTTAGCTGTCCTAGACAGTCTACTTTTTCCTCCACTCCCCTGTATGTAGTTTATAGCTATTAGGTGTCAATAAACTGTACAAATAACAATGTAACAGCATGGTATGCATTTATGCAATATGGAGCTATATTACAATTAATTTTTTGCATTAGCTACTTAAGGTGTATGTTTTACTTTATAAGGCTTATAAAAGAAACATCCTTATGAATATGAAAAACAAAGGAAGATTATATTCTGGCATTTTTTAACTTATTCTTTACAAACATCACAGGTTAACTGCAACTGAGAACAACTGCTGTTTACATTGTACCACAATGAACTGCAGCATCTTAAGAACATCAATAAAAAAAAATTATACCTCCTTTTCGGCCAATTCGACTATCCATAAACTTCTCTATAGTCTCAAATTCATCTTCTTCAGGTTGTGGGACATCTTCTCCACAAACTTCCAACAAATCATCAGAATCTGTCTTGGTTTCTTCAGTTTCTTTGTAACTAACATTGACGGTGGCTTGGCGACGAGACCCTCTCTTGTCATAGTCATCATCATCCGATGAATCAAGCTGCCGCTTTTTCTGTCCTGCAATCTTTTTGCCACTTTTTAGCTCAATTCTTGAAGACAATAAGATACAACACAACAGTGGGGTTTCAACACAGACAACTACAAGTCTTCTGTATTTGTTTCTGAACACATGTATTTCATGACTGCTCAGTTGCATCATTTTCAAGTGGAGCAGAGGTATTAAATACAAGCCAATGGCATGATAACATCTTTCAGAGCTTAAAACAGTCTTAAAGTTCTGTAATAAATATTAATTCATTTGCCTGTACAGGAGTGCAATACTTGATTATGAATGAGAAATAGTACCAGAGTATTTCAAATGCAGGACTTCTTACCTGCTTGGAGGTTTCTGGCTTTTGACCTTGCTTTTTGGCTCATAGTCAGATTCACTATCTTCACAACTGCTTTTCTCTCCATCTTTCTCCAATTCGGAATCAGTTCCTGATACTGACCCAGACATTTGCCAGTCTTCACTGCATATATCGAAAGACAAAACAGTAACTCACATTAATTTGGGGGTTGTTGCTTTGTTGTTTGGGTTTTGTTTGTTTTCAAATTGGGTATTCACCACAAGTTTGCTGCTTTAATTTCAACATTTTTCACAGAAATAAAAAATGTTATAATAGTCATTTCAGTTGGCAGGATAAAAACTTATTATGTATGGACGACAGGCAAAATTACCCAATGGCTTCAGAGACTTGATTTAAGTTTTCTCTTATCAAGTGGTAGATGTAAAAATCAAACCAAAACCCCAAACAAAAGTCAAACTGAAAATATGGATTTCTATATGAACTACAGCTTTAATAATTGAGGTAATTTGATATCAATAAATCAAACACTCTTAATAATACTTTAGCTGAAAAGACACGTATTTATGGAACTTACCTGTGCTCAAGTCATAAAACTCCATAACATTAAATTTTGCAGAATCCAAAAATTCTCCAATAGTTATGTCCCCTGTGCCTCATGTGAGGAATTAGCAACTTCAGCACAGGAGTGAAAAATAATACCAAATCAAATTTGAGAAACACACAGACTTGAACCATGGCAATCTGTCTAGAGTTAGCTCAGGTCCAGGGAATTATAAGCCTGTCAGCCTGACCTCAATGCCTGGCAAGATTATGGAACAGGTCATCTTGAGTGCGATCACGCAGCACTTACAGGATGGCCAAGGGATCAGGCCCAGCCAGCATGGATTTAGGAAGGGCAGGTCCTGCCTGACCAACCTGATCTCCTTCTATGATCAGGTGACCCACCTGGTGGATGTGGGGAGGCCTGTGGATGTGGTCTACCTGGACCTCAGCAAGGCCTTTGACACTGTCCCCCACAGCAAACTCCTGGCCAAGCTGGCAGCTCGTGGCTTGGACAGGAGCACACTGCGTTGGGTTAGGAACTGGCTGGAGGGCCAAGCCCAGAGAGTGGTGGTGAATGGTGCCACATCCAGCTGGCAGCCCGTCACTAGTGGTGTCCCCCCAGGGATCAGTGCTGGGCCTCATGCTCTTCAACATCTTTATTGATGATCTGGATGAGGGCATTGAGTCCATCATCAGTAAATTTGCAGACAACATCAAGCTGGGGGCAGGAGTTGATCTGCTGGAGGGTAGAGAGGCTTTGCAGAGGGACCTCGACAGGCCTGGACAGATGGGCAGAATCCAACGGCATGAGATTGAACACATCCAAGTGCCGGATTCTGCACATTGGCCACAACAACCCCATGCAGTGCTACAGGCTGGGGTCAGAGTGGCTGGAGAGCGGCCAGGCAGAGAGGGACCTGGGGGGGTGCTGGTTGATGGGAGGCTGAACATGAGCCTGCAGTGTACCCAGGCAGCCAAGAGGGCCAATGGCATCCTGGCCTGCATCAGGAACAGTGTGGCCAGCAGGAGCAGGGAGGTGATTCTGACCCTCTACGCTGCACTGGTTAGGCCGCACCTTGAGTACTATGTCCAGTTCTGGGCCCCTCAGTTTAGGAAGGATGTTGACTTGCTGGAACGTGTCCAGAGAAGGGCAACAAAGTTGGTGAGGGGTTTGGAAGACAAGCCCTATCAGGAGCGGCTGAGGGAGCTGGGGTTGCTTAGCCTGGAGAAGAGGAGACTGAGGGGTGACCTTATTGCTCTCTACAACTACCTGAAGGGAGGTTGTAGCCAGGCAGAGGTTGGTCTCTTCTCCCAGGCAGCCAGTACCAGAACAAGAGGACACAGTCTCAGGCTGCGCCCGGGGAGGTTCAGGCTGGATGTTAGGAAGAAGTTCTATACAGAGAGAGTGATTGCCCATTGGAATCGGCTATCCGTGGAGGTGGTGGAGTCACCTTCATTGGAGGTGTTCAGGAAGAGACTTGATGGGGTGCTTGGCTGCATGGTTTAGTTGTTTAGGTGGGTTGGATTGGTTGATGGGTTGGACACGATGATCTTGAAGGTCTCTTTCAACCTGGTGTATTGTATTGTATTGTATTGTATTGTAACTGACAATGGCCTGCAGCCCATGGCTGGTCCAGGATTTTGTCCTAGCAAATTCAGGACACTCCCAAATGCCCCCACTGAGCTTCCATATCAGTGCTTCACACCCATGCAAGATACAAGTCACTTATAACTCCCAGTGGCGGTATCTCTGTGCTTTTGTTTAGCCAAGATCTTTTATTTTGCAACAGGAAAGACCTACCCACTGATCAACAGTATCTTACCTCTGACTCTGTAGAGAGAAATTTAATAGCTTGGGGGGGGAGGGGAAGAAAACTCTGTCATGCATTCTTGAAAGGTTGCTAAATATTTATACTACCATCTGTTATCAGTTTTAGGGGTCTTTGACCAAGATGCTCAAATACTACTAATGGCCTTCAAAGATGGAATATTACTCAAAGATCTTTTTAATTAAATTTCAGTTCAGGAAGCCTAAGAATCACTGCTTTGACACTACTTTCACTTAAATATGCATTAGTCCCAGAAGTTATACCATCATCTGTCTCCTTAAAAGATTTTTTTCTCTTCAAGCAGTAAATTATAAACCACCTAAACAACAACCTCCCCAAAATAATAAAATAAAAAAACACCCCAAACCCACCAACTCCCCCCCCCCTGCAAATCTATAACCTGTATTTATTTTGAGATATAGACAACACTATACTCTAGGGCTTGGATCCTGTACTAAGTTATATATACAGAAATCTGCTATACATGCCAGATAACTGCAAACATACTTGTCCAAAATATGTATAAATCAAAACTGAAGCACAAACAAAACCACCCACACACAGGTCACTACCAATGAGAAGATATAATCTTTTTTCACAAACTTTTAGATCTACAGCTTAAAACCAGCTCAAGTTCAATAAATTGACTAGAAGACAGTTTATTACTGTCAAATGGGTAATATTTGGGGGGGGGTGCCTCTTAAGTGTTAAAAAATTTTGCATGAAGTACAGGATTCCAACTTAAATTTTATCTGAGACAACCTACTTAAGTAGTTTCCTATTTCTTCAATAATTTTCAGGAAGGATCTTCAGCTCAAAAATATGCTGCAAATAAGACTACTTTAAAAATAGAAAGCGATGATGAATGTTTTTTGGCAACACTGTAAGTAGTACAGTCTCTCTTGCTCAGAAATGAACAGTGATATACATGTTCCTTTGAGAGTATTTTAAAATATTCCAAAATGTTAATTAAAATTGAGAAGCACAAGATTATGTATTTAAAGTGCAGAGAAGTGAAACTTGGATAATTATAAGCATCACATCACAATAACAAAAAATAATATAATTTATATAATACACCTTACTCTCTGTGTTTTTTCTTCTCGGTTTCACTGGAAGAGTCATCTGCAGAATCTTCACTGTTTGATGAATCCTGTAGATGAAGGAAAGAATATATACAATTCATTACCAAAGCTCCCACTTTCAAACTGAAATCATATTCTTCATGCCTTATCCTCTTCATCTCCCTCAGCATTGAATAAGATCAGGATTGCTACTGATTTCATAATTCTCCATCTATGAATATACCATGTCAGCAGAACTCTAGAAAACACTACAAAACAACCTGTCTTAAAATATAATCATTGTGCCTACATATAGTCATCGTTTAGACTGCTGCAAGTTGATCATGGTGAAGCTTCTATCAAAAGCCTAATAAAATCTCCTGCCCTTTTTGAGAGCTCTCTCATCTTTCATATCCTCTCACATTTAAACACCACTGAGAAAATTTTGAGAATAGCATGTATAGTTCTTCTCTCTTCAGTCCTAAAAAATAAATAGATGAACCCTCTTAAAATTATTTTTCTATAATCTATCTCAGGTATTAAATTTAGATCATTTTTATCTTGAAAGAGAGTCTTCAGGAAAAGAGTACTTAGCAATGGTTATAAATGAATATTTTAACTATATATGATTAACTCCTTTGTTTAGTTTTAATGATGATCAGCTAAGTCTGACAATATAAAAGACACCCAAAGTAATGATGAAAGACTTGTGACCACAATGCTTGCTTACTTTATATAATGAAGGAAATATGAAAGTCTGCTTTTAAATAAATTCTAATTCATAGTCATTAGTGTCCTTAAAAGATATTCCTACAGCACAAAGTCAACTTTTGTTTAGCCTATGGTTTAAGTTTTTAAAATCTCTAAAATTGAAGTATGGTTCTTAAAATGCAATAATTCTTTTATAACTGTCACAAAAGTTGCAAAAATCTAGCTTTGTACTCCATATAGTGTTTTTGAAAATGGCAGCAGTTACCTTTATATAGAAACAATAGTGGAAAAGTCTTTTAGTATTTTTAAGTATCTTTATGAAACTCAGAAGGCAGAAATACAATGAAAGTTAATACTATGTGACTTGAAATTTTTGTTCATACATCACAATATCTAGGTCAAAATGTCAAACTAAACTGCTACCTTTTTGGCAAAATTCACCTGAAAACATGCAACTAAATAATTTCCCCTCCTTATGACTCTTTATAAACATATCTGTTATTTGAACGTTACATTTATAGACTAAAACTAGATTCTTAAACACACACACACTCTTAAAAGAACAGAACTTGGCGCTACATAATTGTCTTCTAATGTATGGGATAATAAGACATGTATGTTTACATTTTATTTACTAACTTATATGTTATTCACCTCTTCTGAACCACTGTCTGATGAAGTTGCCTTCTGCTGTTCTTGCTTCTTGAGCACTGCTGATCTCTGCACAGCAAGTATACTTGGATTGAATTTCCAAAACTGAATTGGAATTCAGATACAAGAGTAATTTAAACCTATTGAAACTTTAAAGTTTACCACATATTTAAGATTAGCAGCATCACCACTAACATGGATCTCAATTTTATTAATAATAATTTTTTAAAATCACTATAAAATAATAACATTAATAACATTGGATAGCATTTTAGTGAGACTTCTGCAGAAAGGAATGTTATATGACCTAGCACAGTTGTATAGGCCTCTGTATTACTAAGATAACTTCTTTTTTTGCAAAGTAAACTTTAAACTGTTCAAGATAAGTCATTTCCGGCCACTTAGATATATTTTTGCTTCATATGGGAATACCAGAATATCTCAAGTTGGAACGTACTCATAAAGATCATTGAATGCAGCTCCCTGCTCCTTGCAAGACTACCTAAAACTAAATCAGATGCTCCCTGAACTCTGACAGGCTTGGTGCTATGACCACTTCCCCAGGAAACCTGTTCCAGTGACTGACCATCCTCTCAGTGAAGAATCTTTTCCTGATGTCAAATATGAACTTCCCCTGACACAATTTCATTCAATTTCCTCATGTTTTATCACTGGTCACCAGAGAGATGAGATCAGCACCTGCCCCTCCACTGACCCTCTTGAAGAAGTTGTAGACTGGGATGAAATCACCCCTCAGCCTGCTCTTTTCCAAGCTGAACAAGTCAAGTGGCCACAGTCACTCATAAGTCTTGCCGTGGAGACCTTTCACCATCTTGATTATTCTCCTCTGGACACACTCTAATACTTTGATGTGCTTCCTATACTGAGGTGCCCAAAACTTCACACAATACTCGAGGTGGGGCTGTATCAGTGCAGTGTACTGGAACAATCACTTCCCTTGACCTGCTAGCTATGCTGTGCTCAATACATCCCAGGAAGCTATGCTGTGCTCAATGCACCCCAGGATGTGGTTAGTCCTTTTGGCTGCCAGGTCACACTGTTGACTCATTCAACTTGCCATTAACACAAGCCCCTAGATCTTTCCATGGGGCTTCTCTCCAGCCTCTTCTCCCTCAATGTTGTACATATATCCAGAATTACCCAGTCCTAGGGACAGAATCTGGCACTTGCTCAATTTCATACAGTTGGTGATTGCCCAGTTCTCTAGTCTATCCAGACCTCTCTGTAAGGTCTCTTGAAATGCTAGGGAGTCCACAGCTCCTCCTACTTTAGGTATCATCAGCAAACTTACTTAATATACATTTGATCACAGAATAAAACCAGTTGAAAGAGATCTCAAAGAACATCCAGTTCAACCCTCGACCCAGCATCGAAGGGTCAGCAATAAACCAAGTCTCTAAGTGCAAAGTCCACACACTACTTAAACACTTCAAGGGATGGTGACTCAAACACTGCCCTGGGTAGACCATTCCAATATTTGAGAACCCTTTCAGTGAAGAAGTATTTTCTAATATCTGGCCTAAACCTCCCCTGTTGCATCTTGAAACCATATCCTCCAGTCCTGTCGCTTGTCATTAAGGAGAAGAGGCTACCCACTCCTTGCTCCAACCTCCCTTCAGGTAGTTGTAGAGTGCTATAAGGTCTCCCCTCAGCCTCCTCTTCTCCAGACTGAACAAACCCAGCTCCCTCAGCCCCTCCTTGTAGGCCATATGCTCCAGGCCCTTCACCATCCTTGTTGCCCTACTCTGGACACACTCCATCACCGTGTCCTTCCTGTAGTGAGGGGCCCAGAACTGAGCACAACACTTGAGGTGTGGACTCACCAGTGCCAAGCACAGAGGGATGATCACCTCCTTGTCCCTGCTGGCAACAGTGTTTCCAATACAAGCCAGGATGCCATTGGCTTTCTTGGCCACCTGTGCACTGCTGACTCAATATCCCCAGGTCCCTCTCCAAGTTGCAACCACACATCCCCAAGTCTGTAGCTTACCATGGGTTGTTATTACCCAGGTGCAGGAATTGGCACTTGGCCTTGTTGAACTTCATACACTTAGCCTTGGCCCATGGGTCTAACCTGCCCAGATCCTGCTGCAAAGCTTCCTACCCTCTAGCACAGCCACCCAACTTGGTATTATCTGCACACATCCTGAGGGTGCCTCAGTCCCCTCATCTAGATCATTGATACAAGATATTAAAGAGGACAGGCCCCAGTACTGAACCCTGGGGGACACTAGTGACTGGGCACCATCCAGATTTCACTCCATTCATCACCCTTTGGGCCTGGCCATCAGCTAGTTTTTTACCCAGTGCAGAGGGCACTTATCCAAGCCTTGTGCAATGAGTTTCTGAAGAAGAATGCTGTGGGAGACAGTGTCATTGGCTTTACTAAAGTCCAGGTACACAATGTCCACGGCCCTTCCCTCATCCACTAGGCAAATCACCTTATTGTAGAAGGAGACCAGATTAGTCAGACAGGACCTGATTTCCTATGCCCAAACCATATATAAAAACGTTGTAGAGCACTGGCCCCATGGAACCTCTACTGCTCACTGGCTGCCTGCATAACAGAACTCCATTTGCTACAACTCTTTGAGCCCAACCTATCAAATTACTCTCCAAACATATTATGGACTTATCTCGTCGTGTACTGGACATTTTGTCCTGAAGGATACTGTGAGAGACAGTATCAAAAGCATGAACCCAACCCAAAACTACACACACACACAACAAAAAAAAATCTTTCATAGCTTTTGAATCTTACGGTTATGAAATCATAGAATGTTTTGAGTTGGAAGGGACCTTTAAAGGTCATCAAGTCCAACCCCCTTGGAATGAGCAGGGACACAAAATCATAGAATTGTTTTAGTTCAAAGAGACCTCTAAGACTATTGAATCCAGCCATCAAACTAAGACCACCATGGCCATTAAACCATGTCCCAAAGTGCCATGTCCACACATTTCTTGAACACCTCCGGGGCAGTGACTCTATCACCTCCCTGGGCAGCCTGTTCCAATGCCTGACCACTCTTTCTATGATGACATTTTTCCTAATATGCAATCTAAACCTCCCCGGTGCAATTTGAGGCCATTTCCTCTCATTCTATTGTTATGAAAGCTAAACATGTATTCATTAACTCAATCCAGTTAAAGTTTTAAGTAAAAAGTGTGGAGCTTTTATTTGTTTAAATTTAAACTGCTCTTGTAACTACTCTGCACTGAGTGTTTTTTCCCCCACAAAGGGTTAATTGATATGTTTTGGTTTACCTCAGATTCATCAACTTTTGGTGGTGGTTTATCTTGAATTTGTTTCTTCTGTCTAGATGTGTCAGACTCTGATTCTGATTGACTGCCTGACTCTGAACCAGATTCAGAGTCACTGCTATCTGATTGACTGCTACTTCCATCACTACTGCTTCCAGAGGTTGAACCAGATCCAGAAGCTGATGCTGACACAGAATCATCACTTGATTGGCTGCAATTAGAAGGTAACAGAATATTACAAAATGGCTAATTAAATAGAAATTTTTTAAAGTCACATTAAAAAGACTTTCTCTTCATCTATAAAATCAATTGTTAGGTTAGCCCAGCCCCATGGATCGCATTCAAATGATTGTACTGAATAAATCAGGAATGAAAAAAATCAAAATTTAATCAGATACTTTTCACTAAACCTTAAAAGAAAAGAGAGAGAATCAAGAAAGGAGAATATTAATCATTAATGTAAAGGAGTCAAACAAGACCATTTCTCAACCACCCAAACCATTAATTACTTAGCTCTACCAAACCCCACATATTTTTGTGTATGCACAGACATACAATTGTTTTAAGTCTTTTTAGATCAGCAGTACATGTTCTGCAATTTTTGTTTTGACCGTGCATTTCTTCAAAGCAAATATAAACTCTGTTTTCTTTCCCTAGTTTTACTTTTTTTCATAAAGATAATAGGGGGGAAAAGTATTTTTAAGTACTTGCAGTATTTTAAGGAACTACATTTCATTTTGTGATTTGGACCAACCATATACAAAACACTACCAAACACTTGATTAAATAAAGTGTTTATAAAAGTAACTGGAAAACCATAAATTTGTTGTCACATAATATAAATCCATATAGACCAGTTAAAATAACAGCAGTCAAATTCCCCACAAACTCTGAGTTTGTCACTGATTATATGACTTGTGCCAAGTCATAACTCTGAGTTTGTCACTGATTATATGACTTGTGCCAAGTCATATAATTAGTCATCATAGCATATTCTTGAGCCACAGGATTACTCCACCTGTACATTTATTGCACACTAGATTTAATGTATTTAAATAGAATATTTAAAGTTAAACATTTATTTCATTGCTATTAAAAAAAATAGAAACGTTTGGCTTTCTAAAACAATTTTACAAAGGACCCGAGTTAAAACTTTAATCCAAATCCTCATTAGGTTGAATACTACCATACTTTATGAGGGAAAACATTGTAATTACAGCACCACACAAGCAAAATAATTCTGAATTATGTACACTTGGGTTGCAAACATTTAAAGAGAAATAAAGATATTGCCAAGATCCAAAATAATAAAAACCCCAAAACAGATATCAAAGTCTCAGCCTATCACTGCCAGCACAATTCATCTGGCTGTGAGCCAACAAGGATGGGGGGGTGGTAGTGGCAATTTGATCATCTTCTGAACTATAGCACACAACTGACAACATTTAAAACCACAAACCAGAACTACTACTCTCTCTGCTGCTAACATCAGTGCAGAGTACAGAGGCATGATCACATCCCTATTTGTGGTGGCTTGGCCCTGGCTGGGAGCCAAATGCCCACTAAAGCCACTCTATCACTCCCCTTCTTTGATGGACAGAGAAGAAGGGAAAATATAACCAAAGGCTCATAATAAGATAGAAGCAATTTAATAGGATGCATAGCAAAATCAAAGGCCACGCATAGAAGCAAAAGCAAACAAAGATGTTATTCTCTACTGCCCATCAAGTCAGATGATATTTTGGTCACTCTGGGGAAGTAGGGCTTCAATATACATAGTGGTTGCTCTGGACAACAGGCACCATCAACGAATATCCCCACACTTCCTTCTTTCACTTAGCTTATATATCTGAGCTGACATCATATGACATAGAATACCCCTTTGGTCAGTTTGGGTCAGCTGGCCCAGTTCTGTCCCTTCTCAAGATCTTGCCCATCCCTCAGCATACTCTTGGGGCAGGGGAATGTTGGAAAAGTACAGGCCTGGTGCTCTGTTCAGCAGTAGCAAAAACACTGGTGTGTTATCAACACCCAGCTACAGCACTGCAGAACACAGCACCAGAACAATGCTCTGGGGAGAATTTACTCCAGCTCAGCCAAACCAAATAGGCTACTCCTGCCAGCTACATAATTGCTGATCCAGACCACCCTTCACATCTTTATAAACATGAATGAGGTCACCCCTCAAGCTCCTCACCTCCAAGCTAAAGAGACCCAGCTCCCTCAGCATTTCCTCAGAAGGGAGATGTTCTACTGCCTTAATCATCTTTGTGGCTTTGTGCTGGAATCTTTCAAGTGGTTCCCTGAGGTCTTGTGGTGGTTTTAGGCTATGCCTTTAAAATTTCATTACAGATTTTGAGCAGAAAAGTAGAAAAATATAAATAAATCACTATTGGGTGTAAAAAGGAAAACAAAAGATTATTCTAAACAAATTCATTGGAGAAGCATCTGCTATAAGACTGGCTGTACCAAAAAAATTCTCTCTCTTTTCTGATCTCTGCTTGCTTCGCTCAGGAGAGATTAATCTGCTTCTGGCTGACCTTGGCTGCATTGTTTAGTTAAGTCTAACCCCTGTTTTCTCTCTGCTCCTTTCTCTCTTAGGACAGAGGGAGGGGGGGCAGTGGAACAGCTTCCCTGGTCTTTTTTACCAGGGGGGTTTTCGTGTTGTTTGCTAATTGTAAATATCTGTATAATATTGTCAATACTGTATATTTTGTACATATTCATTGCATTCCATTGTAGAGTGTAGTTTTGCTTGTAAATACAGCTTTCATCTGTTTCTGAGTTGGTCTGGCAAAGTTATGGGGGGGGGGGGGGATTTCAACCCACCACAGGTCTTCTTGAAATGAGGAGCCCAGAACTAGGCACAATATTCCAGATGTGGCCTCACCAGGGCAGAGTAGAGGGGCAGAAGAACTTCTCTCAACCTACTAACCACTCTCTTTCTAATACACCCCAGGATACCATTCATCTTCTTAGCCACAAGAGCACATTGCTGGGTCATGGGTATCCTTTTATCCACCAGGACCCCCAGGACCCTCTCCTCTGTACTGCTCTCCAACAGGTCAGTCCCCAACCTATACTGGTCCATGGGGTTGTTCTTTCCTGTGGAAATTGGACCAGCAGGATCTATGTCCCCTTTAAGAGATAAGGCAGGTAACTAAGAAGAGTTGTATTTGTGAGCATGAAACCTGGGATGAAAGCCTTCTGGTATCTGTCTAAAAAAGGCAGCTTGTTGCAGCCACTGTTCTGAGGGCAGCTGCTGGATGCATGCAGAGTGCATGATTCCTTAGCTGACCAATTGCATGCTGCAAAAAGCAAAACAATAACATTCCATGTGTGCCAAGAACAACATTCTCATGCTGGCACCCTTTGATTGGAACATGCTGCAGAAGCCACCTCCTTGACATGCTGGCACCTCTTATTGGGAAAAGATTTTAGCTTATATATGTGGTTGGGTTTACTGGTTAAGGGATTTATAACAAAGAGTATAAACCACAGCCACTCTGAGCAATAGGACACACCCCCTCACTCTGACTCTTGGGTTAGGGACTTTGGTAGGAACAGCTTCAGATAGGGCTGTTAGGGACTTCTGCTTCTGTTAGCTGCTACTTCTGGCTACGGCTTTGGTATAGGGATGCTGTGAGGGACATGCTCAGGACTTCTGCTAGCTGCTTTGTCTGTTAAGGGCTTCTGGGACTACTGTAAGTGGGACTCAGACTCTAATGCAAGGGATTCTACAACACAGCAAGGACTTCTGGGGGGACTTCTTAGATTCTCTGCTCTCTGCATTTCTGGAATCTCATTGCTATACGGCAACAGGGTTCATGCCTTCATTCGTCACCCAATGGTCTGCCCTGACCTTATAGATAAGGAAGCAGAGATGATTTTGAGTAGTGAAAGAATGTGTGGGGCGATAAAGCAAAGGAAGTGCTCGAGAAGGGAGAAAAATTATTCAGATACTCTTAAAGGCTGGGTTTGCTATAAAGAAGAGCAAAGTCAAAGGACCTGCGCAAGAAATTCAGTTCTTGAGAATAAAGTGGCAGGATGGACGCCATCATGTACCTATGGAAGTGGTCAACAAGATAGCAGCAATGTCTCCACCATCTAACAAGAAAGACACACAGTCCTTTCTAGGCCTTGTGGGGTTCTGGAAAATGCATGTTCCAGGCTACAGTCAACTTGTCATACAATACAATACAATACAATACAACAGGTTGGAAGAGACCTTCAAGATCATCACGTCCAACCCATCAACCAATCCAACCCACCTAAATACAATACAGTACAATACAGTACAATACAGTACAAAACAGTACAATACAGTACAATACAACCCACCTAAACAACTAAAAAACTAAACCCTGGCACCAAGCACCCCATCAAGCCTCTTCTTGAACACCTCCAATGAAGGTGACTCCACCACTTCCACAGGCAGCTGATTCCAGTGGGCAATCACTCTCTCGGTATAGAACTTCTTCCTAAGATCCAGTCTAAACCTGCCCTGGCGCAGCCTGAGACTGTGTCCTCTTGTTCTGGTACTGGCTGCCTGGGAGAAGAGACCAACCTCTGCCTGGCTACAACCTCCCTTCAGGTAGTTGTAGAGAGCAAGAAGGTCACCCCTGAGTCTCCTCTTCTCCAGGCTAAGCAACCCCAGCTCCCTCAGCCTCTCCTCATAGGGCTTGTCTTCCAAACCCCTCACCAACTTTGTTGCCCTTCTCTGGACACGCTCCAGTAAGACAACATCTTTCCTAAACTCAAAGAAAAATCAATTTGAATGGGGTAGTGAGCAGCAACAAGCTTTTGAACAAATCAAATGAGATAGCTCATGCAGTGGCACTTGGGCCCATCCGAACAGGACCATCAGTGCAGAATATCCTTTACACCGCAGCTGGGGAGCATGGTCTCACTTGGAGTCTCTGGCAGAAGACACCAGGTGAAACCCGAGGTCGGCCATTGGGATTTTGGAGTAGAGGATATCGAGGATCAGAAGCCCACTATACACCAACTGAGAAGGAGATTTTAGCAGCCTATGAGGGAGTTCGAGCTGCATCGGAAGTAGTGGGTACAGAAGCACCTCTCCTCTTAGCACCCAGGCTGCCTGTGCTGCATTGGATGTTCGGAAGGAACATCCCTTCCACTCATCATGCCACCAGTGCTACATGGAGTAAGTGGGTAGCACTAATTACACAGTGAGCTCGACTGGGAAAACCAAACCACCCAGGAATTCTGGAAGAGATTATGAACTGGCCAGAAGGTAGAGATTTTGGAGCATCACCTGAGGAAGTGGTTCGTGCCCAAGAGGCACCACCATACAACGAGTTGCCTGAAGATGAAAGGCCTTATGCTCTGTTTACTGATGGATCATGTCGTGTGGTAGGAAACCATAGGAAGTGGAAAGCTGCTGTATGGAGTCCTACACGACAAGTTGTTGAGGCTACTGAAGGAGAAGGTGAATCGAGTCAATATGCAGAGGTGAAAGCCATCCAACTAGCTCTAGAGATTGCTGAAAGAGAAAAGTGGCCAGTACTTTATCTTTACACAGATTCTTGGATGGTGGCTAATGCCTTGTGGGGATGGCTACAGCAATGGAAGAAGACCAATTGGCAACGCAGGGGCAAGCCTATTTGGGCTGCCTCATTGTGGCAGGACATTGCTGCTCGGGTGGAGAACATGACTCTGAGGGTATGTCATGTTGATGCTCACGTACCTAAAATTCATGCTAATGAAGAACATCAAAACAATGAGCATGCAGACAAGGCTGCCAGAATTGATATAGCTCAAGTGGATCTAGACTGGGAGCGAAAAGGTGAACTATTTGTAGCTCGATGGGCCCATGAAACATCAGGACATCTAGGGAGAGACGCTACATACAGGTGGGCTCATGACTGAGGGGTGGACTTGACCATGGAAGCCATCACACAGGTTGCACATAACTGTGAAACCTGTGCTGCAATCAAGAGGGCCACGAGAGCCAAGTCTCCCTGGAACAGAGGGCGGTGGCTGGGTTTTCGCTATGGTGAGGCCTGGCAAATTGACTATATTGCACCACTGCCACGAACACGCCAAGGCAAGCGTTACATCCTCACCATGGTAGAAGCAACTACAGGCTGGTTGGAAACATATCCTGTAAATCATGCTACTGCCCAGAACACCATCTTAGGCCTTGAAAGGCAAATCCTGTGGTGGTGTGATACCCCTGAACGGATCGAGTCTGGCAATGGAACTCACTTCAAGAACAATGCAATCAGCTCCTGGGCCAAGAAACATGGCATCGAATGGGTGTATCACATTCCCTATCACCCACAAGCCTCTGGGAAGGTTGAAAGATACAATGGACTGTTAAAGAGTATGCTGAAAGCATTGGGTAATGGGGCATGGAGGCATTGGGATGAAAATTTAGCAGAAGCCACTTGGCTGGTTAATTCTCCAGGATCTGCTAACTGTCCTGGTCCTGCCCAAACAGAACTCTTGAAGGTGCAGGAACAGGCTGTGCCAGTGTACCGGAAGATGAGCCGCCGGGGCAGACGGCCAGCCTGGATGGGTAATGAACTCTTAATAGAACTAAGGGAAAAAAAAAGAGGGTGTACCATCTCTGGAAGAAAGGGGAGGTAACCTACAGAATGTTTAGGGATGTTGCTAGGACATGCAGGAAGAAAATTAGGGAGGCAAAATCCCATTTAGAACTTAGACTGGCCTCTGCTGTGAAGGACAACAAAAAGTCCTTCTATAAATACATCAATAGCAAGAAGAAGGGCAAGGACAACCTCCACTCCTTGGTTGACATGGAGGGGAACGTTGTAACAAAGGATGAGGAAAAGGCAGAGGTGGAGTCGCCGTCCCTGGAGGTGTTCAAGGGGAGATTGGACGTGGCGCTTGGTGCCATGGTCCAGTTGTGAGGTCTGTTGGGACAGGTTGGACTTGATGATCCTTGGGGTCTCTTCCAACCTTGGTTATACTGTGATACTGTGATACTTAACGCCTTCTTTGCCTCAATCTCTCCTAGCATGGCAGAACATCTTCCAGACAGCTGGCCTGCAGAGCTGGCAGAAGGAGCCAGGGAGCTGCATAGTTTCCCGCTGCTCCAGGAGGTAGTTAGAGATCTTCTGAGCCGCTTGGACCCCCACAAGGCCATGGGACCGGATGGAATCCATCCTAGGGGGGCTGAGAGAGCTGGCAGATGAGCTGGCCAAGCCGCTCTCCATCATTTTTCAGCAGTCCTGGCTCACTGGAGAGGTCCCAGAAGACTGGAAGCTGGCCAACGTGGTGCCCATCCACAAGAAGGGCCGGTTGGATGAGCCAGGGAATTATAGGCCTGTCAGCCTGACCTCAGTGCCTGGCAAGATTATGGAACAGGTCATCTTGAGTGCGATCACGCAGCACTTACAGAATGGCCAAGGGATCAGGCCCAGCCAGCATGGATTTAGAAAGGGCAGGTCCTGCCTGACCAACCTGATCTCCTTCTATGATCAGGTGACCCACCTGGTGGATGTTGGGAGGCCTGTGGATGTGGTCGACCTGCACTTCAGCAAGGCCTTTGACACCGTCCCCCACAGCAAACTCCTGGCCAAGCTGGCAGCCCATGGCTTGGACAGGAGCACACTGCGTTGGGTTAGGAACTGGCTGGAGGGCCGAGCCCAGAGAGTGGTGGTGAATGGTGCCACATCCGGCTGGCGGCCTGTCACTAGTGGTGTCCCCCAGGGATCGGTGCTGGGCCCCATGCTCTTTAACATCTTTATTGATGATCTGGATGAGGGCATCGAGTCCATCATCAGTAAATTTGCGGACGACACCAAGCTGGGGGCAGGAATTGATCTGCTGGAGGGTAGAGAGGCTTTGCAGAGGGACCTCGACAGGCTGGACAGATGGGCAGAATCCAACGGCATGAGATTGAACACATCCAAGTGCCAGGTTCTGCACACTGGCCACAACAACCGCATGAAGTGCTACAGGCTGGGGTCAGAATGGCTGGAGAGTGGCCAGGCAGAGAGGGACCTGGGAGTACTGGTTGATTGTAGGCTGAACATGACCCTGCAGTGCGCCCAGGCAGCCAAGAAGGCCAATGGCATCCTGGCCTGCATCAGAAACAGTGTGGCCAGCAGGAGCAGGGAGGTCATTCTGCCCCTGTACACTGCACTGGTTAGGCCACACCTTGTGTACTGTGTCCAGTTCTGGGCCCCTCAGTTTAGGAAGGATGTTGTCTTGCTGGAGCGTGTCTAGAGAAGGGCAACAAAGTTGGTGAGGGGTTTGGAAGACAAGCCCTATGAGGAGAGGCTGAGGGAGCTGGGGTTGCTTAGCCTGGAGAGGAGGAGACTCAGGGGTGACCTTATTGCTCTCTACAACTACCTGAAGGGAGGTTTTAGCCAGGCGGAGGTTGGTCTCTTCTCCCAGGCAGCCAGTACCAGAACAAGACGACACAGTCTCAAGCTGCGCCAGGGCAGGTTTAGACTGGAAGTTAGGAAGAAGTTTCATAGTTTCATAGTTTCATAGTTTCAGTTAGGGTTGGAAGGGACCACAAGGATCATCTAGTTCCAACCCCCCTGCCATGGGCAGGGACACTCTACCCTAGATCAGGCTGGCCAGAGCCTCATCCAGCCTGGTCTTAAACACTTCAAGGGACGGGGCCTCAACCACCTCCCTGGACAGCCCATTCCAGGCCTTCACCACCCTCACGGTGAAGAACTTCCTCCTCACATCCAGCCTGAATCTCCCCACCTCCAGCTTCATTCCATTCCCCCTAGTCCTATCACTCCCTGATAGTCTGAAAAGTCCCTCCCCAGCCTTCTTGTAGGCCCCTTCAGATACTGGAAGGCCACAATGAGGTCACCTCGGAGCCTTCTCTTCTCCAGACTGAACAGCCCCAACTCCTTCAGTCTGTCCTCATAGGAGAGGTGCTCCAGCCCTCTGATCATCCTCGTGGCCCTTCTCTGGACACGCTCCAGCACCTCCAGATCCCTCTTGTAATAGGGGCTCCAGAACTGGACGCAGTACTCCAGGTGGGGTCTCACCAGAGCTGAGTAGAGGGGGAGAATCACCTCCCTTGACCTGCTGGCCACACTTCTCCTGATGCAGCCCAGGATCTGATTGGCTTTCTGGGCTGCAAGTGCACATTGAGAGCTCCTGTTGAGCTTCTCGTCCACCAGCACCCCCAAGTCTCTCTCCTCTGGGCTGCTCCCCAGCCAGTCACTGCCCAGCCTGTATTTGTGCCTGGGATTGCCTCGACCCAGATGCAGGACCCTGCACTTGGTCTTGTTGAAGCTCATGAGGTTGGCCTGTGCCCACCTCTCCAGCCTGTCAAGGTCCCTCTGGATGGCATCCCTTCCCTCCAGCGTGTCTGCTGCACCACACAGCTTGGTGTCATCAGCAAACTTGCTGAGGGTGCACTCAATGCCACTGTCCATGGCACCCACAAAGATGTTGAACAAGACTGGTCCCAGGACTGATCCCTGAGGGACTCCGCTTGTCACTGGCCTCCACTGGGACATGGACCCGTTGACAGCCACTCTTTGGGTGCGGCCATCAAGCCAGTTCCTTATCCATCTGGTGGTCCATCCATCAAACCCGTGTGTCACCAGCTTGGAGACCAGAATGTGGTGTGGGACAGTGTCAAAGGCTTTGCTCAGGTCCAGGTAAAAGACATCAGTTGCTCGCCCCTCATCTATTAATGCTGTCACCTGTTCATAGAAGGCCACCAGGTTTGTCAGGCAGGATTTGCCCTTGGCAAAGCCATGCTGACTGCTCCCAATCACCTCTTCACTACTCTTCTGAGTCAGTAGTGCCTCCAGGAGGATCTGCTCCATGATCTTTCCGGGCACAGAGGTGAGACTGACCGGCCTGTAGTTCCCTGGTTCCTCCTTCTTACCCTTTTTGAAAATGGGAGCAATGTTTCCCCTTTTCCAATCTGTGGGGACTTCCCCAGTCTGCCATGACTTTTGGAATATAATAGAGAGGGGCTTAGCAACCTCATCTGCCAGTTCTCTCAGCACCCGTGGGTGTATCCCGTCGGGTCCCATGGACTTGAACACTTTCAGGTTCTTCAGGTGATCACGAACCTGAGCTTCACTTATGAAGGGCAGTTCTTCCTCCCCGTCCCTGGCATCATCTGCCATGACTCCAGGAGTGTGGCTGGAGGCCCTTGCAGTGAAGACTGAGGTAAAGAAGTTATTGAGTACCTCAGCTTTTTCCACATCACTTGTGACCAATTCACCAGTTTCCTTTCTGAGGGGGCCCACACCTTCCCTACTCATCTTCTTGCCATTAATATACCTGTAGAAATTCTTAGTGCTCCCTTTGACCTCCCTGGCTAGATTCAATTCAAACTCTGCTTTGGCTTTCCTAACCAGGCCTCTTGCTGCTCGGGCAGCTTCCTTATATACCCCCTGTTCTATCTGTCCTTCCCTCCACTGCCTGTAGAGTTTCTTTTTAAGTAATAGTGTGTCCAGGAGCTCCTTGTTCATCCAGGCAGGCCTCCTAGCGTTCTTCCCTGTTTTTCTCTTTGTTGGTATACATAGCTCCTGGACACAGAGGAGGTGGTCCTTGAATACTGACCAGCTGTCCTGGGTCCCTCTTCCCTCCAGGGCTTTGTCCCATGACACTGTGGCTAGCAGATTCCTGAAGCGATCGAAGTCTGCACGCCTAAAGTCTAGGGTCATAAGCTTAGAATAGGTCCTCCTGATAGCCCTGAGGATATTAAATTCAACTGCTTCATGGTCACTGCAGCCAAGGCAGTCTCTGAGCCTCACATTGGTTACCAGCCCTTCCCTGTTGGTGAGAACAAGGTCCAGCAGAGCACCTTTTCTTGTTGGTTCCTCTACCATTTGGAGGAGGAAGTTGTCTTCTATGCAGTCCAGGAACATCCTGGATTGCTGGTGCCTTGCTGTGCTGTCCCTCCAGCAGATGTCAGGGTGGTTGAAATCACCCATGAGGACCAGGGCTTGTGACCTGGAAGCCGCTTCTATTTGCCTGTAGAGGGCCTCATCTGCTTGGTTCTGCTGGTCAGGTGGCCTGTAGGAGACCCCCACAGTAATATCTCCTTCCCCTGTCTTGCCTTTAATTCTAACCCATATACTCTCAACCATCTCATCATCCCTCCCCAGGTGGAGTTCTGCTGACTCCAGCTGGTTCTTGACATAGAGGGCAACACCTCCTCCTCTCCTTCCCTGCCTATCCTTCCTAAAAAGCTTGTACCCATCTATCCCTACATTCCAATCATGGGAATCATCCCACCAAGTTTCAGTAATGCCCACTATGTCATGGCCTCCCAGCAGCACGGTGGCCATTAATTCATCCTGTTTGTTGCCCAAGCTGCGTGCATTTGCATAGAAGCACTTCAGCTGGGCTGGCCCTGTCGTCCTCTTCTGCCAATTCCCCTTGGTTTTCACAGGGTGTCCTGGTGTGTCATCTGTGTCTCGCCACAGGGCAGCAAGTTGAGAGCCCTTAGCAGCTCTCCATCCCACTGCCTCTGGTGAGCTGCCCCTCTGCTTCTCACAGGCCAGCAGGAGACTATTACCCCCTTCCCCCTTCAAGTCTAGTTTAAAGCCCTATTAATGAGCCCTGCCAATTCCTGCCCCAGGATCCTTTTCCCCCTCTGGGACAAGTGTGCCCCATTAGTTGTTTGCAGCTCTGGTGCCTTGTAAACCAAGCCATGATTGTAGAACCCAAATCCCTGTCGATGGCACCAGCCCCGGAGCCATGAATTGACCTGTTGGCTCTTCCTCAGTGTTCCCTCATCCATCGCTGACATTAGAGGGATAGCAGAGAACACAACCTGAGCTCCTGATCCCTTTAGCAGGTGCCCCAAGGTTCTGAAATCACTTTTAATTGATTGTGAGCCTCTTGTTGTTGCATCGTCACTACCCACCTGAAAGACCAGCAGTGGGTAGTAGTCTGAAGGACTCACAAGTTTGGGAATTTTGCCTATAATGTCCTTTACTTGGGCACCAGGGAGGCAGCAGATCTCCCTATGAAAGGGGTCTGGTCTGCATATTGGGCCCTCTGCTCCCTTCAGTAGGGAGTCTCCTATAACGATGACCCTGCGAGGTTTCTTTTCCGGTCTAGTTTTGATAGCTGGCCTGAGGCAACCTGTCATTGGTGCAGCTTCTGTCTTCCTTGAGTCCTCATCCTCACCTATGACCTGTTCCTCCTGCAGAGCCTCATACCTATTCTGTACCTGCACTGTAGGCAGTGTGTTGCTCAAAGTAGCAGGCTTGCTCCGTCTGCATTTCTTCCGTCGGGCAGAGACCTGCACCCATTGGCCCTGCCCTTGTGGTTACTGCAGGGAGGCTGAGAGGCTTGCTGATGAGAAGGTACCAAACTCCCTGTTCCACTAAGAGTCACCCCCTGTTCTAGTTTAGTAGAGGTTAGATTTTGGAAATAGTCAATGTTCCTTTTGCTGTCTCTTACAGCTCTTAGCCTTTCTACCTCTTCTTTTAGTTCAGCCACCATGCTCATCAGATCACTGATCTGCTCACATCTGACACAGGAGTTGTTCCTTCCATCCTCCATGTCGAGTGCCAGATCCCAGCACTCACTGCAGCCACCCACCTGAACACCTGCATGCTTGTGAGTGGCCTCTGTTTGGGTGCCCACTGTTCTTCTACTAGCCTTACTTCTAGTAGTAACCATGTTGGTGTAATGCTGCTGTAACCACCCTCTTAACCACCCTCTCCACCCGGCGCCCTTTTTTTTTTTTTTTTTTTTTTTTTTTCCCCTTCCTCAGTGAGAAGGCTCTCAGAGCCGAGCACCTCGCCGCTGCCTGCTCTCTCAGCCACCCGCTGGGGTCTGTTTGGTTTGCGCGCGGTTTCCGCGGCAACCCCTCCCCCTGCTACGTCACTGCCCTCAGGCACGTAGGCAACCCGAGCCTGCTGCCCCTCCTCCCCTCTATACTGAGAGAGTGATTGCCCACTGGAATCAGCTGCCTGTGGAAGTGGTGGAGTCACCTTCATTGGAGGTGTTCAAGAAGAGGCTTGATGGGGTGCTTGGTGCCAGGGTTTAGTTTTTTAGTTGTTTAGGTGGGTTGTATTGTACTGTATTGTACTGTATTGTACTGTTTTGTACTGTATTGTACTGTATGGTACTGTATTGTATTTTAGGTGGGTTGGATTGGTTGATGGGTTGGACGTGATGATCTTGAAGGTCTCTTCCAACCTGTTGTATTGTATTGTATTGTATTGTATTGCTTAGCCTGGAGAGGAGGAGACTCAGGGGTGACCTTATTGCTGTCTACAACTACCTGAAGGGAGGTTGTAGCCAGGCAGAGGTTGGTCTCTTCTCCCAGGCAGCCAGTACCAGAACAAGAGGACACAGTCTCAGGCTGCGCCAGGGCAGGTTTAGGCTGGATGTTAGGAAGAAGTTCTATACAGAGAGAGTGATTGCCCATTGGAATCGGCTGCCCGGGGAGGTGGTGGAGTCACCTTCATTGGAGGTGTTCAAGAAGAGTCTTGATGGGGTGCTTGGTGCCACGGTTTAGTTGCTTAGTTGTTTAGGTGGGTTGTATTGTATTGTATTGTAATGTATTTAGGTCGGTTGGATTGGTTGATAGGTTGGACGTGATGATCTTGAAGGTCTCTTCCAACCTGGTGTATTGTATTGTATTGTATTGTATTGTATTGTATTGTATTGTATTGTAATCCTTGCACACTGTGGGGGGAGATAAAGTCCCTGTAGTACACATGGGAAAATGGCTAGGAAAGGCAGTGTGGGTTGCTCCTCCCATGGGGAAAGGCAAACCCATTCGTGGGATTGTCTTTGCTCAGGGGCCTGGATGTACTTGGTGGGTAATGAAAAGAAATGGGGAGACTCAGTGTGTGCCTCAAAGGGATATAACACTGGGGGAAAGGTAATTTGGAATGTGAATAATGTGAGTTGCATGTTGCAGAAAGTAATGAAGTAAGAAGAATCCAGACTGATGAAGGTTTGCAAGGATCAAGAGCAACACAATGGTTGAGACCAGCTGGAGTTGGTGTCCGAGAACAGAATATCCTACTTCTCCTGTCCTGAATATTCCCAAGTAACATCCAGAGGAGCAGGAAAAAAACACCTCTTTTTAATAGAGAACTGAGACATTGATATAAGTCTCAAGTAAGTTTAAGTTTGTAGATCAGGTTGTGAATGTAAACAAGAAATTATTGTTTTGATGTTTTGGTGTAAGAATCAAATGAGACGATTAAATGTATTGAAATGTGTAGAACCTGAGCATGATGCAAATGGTATGGAATAAGGGGTGGAGATTGTATTGGGTTGAATTGAGATGGAGTTAATTCTCCTCACAGCATCTTTCTAGTGCTGTGGTTTTTGCAGCAGTAGTTGATAACACAACAGTGTTTTGGCTACAGCTGAATCCAGTATCCAGGCTGTGTCCTTTCAACATTTCCCTGCTCCAAGAGTAGATCGAGGGGCGGGCAAAATTTTGGGAGGGGACACAGCTGAGCCAGCTGACTCAGACTGGCCAAAGAGGTATTCCATACCATATGACATCAGCTCAGGTATAAGAATGACATGAAAGAACGAAGTGGGGGGCTTAGTCCATGGCGTTCATCCTCCCAAGGAACCACCAAGCTTAGAGAGGCCTGCTTCCTGAGACCGACCATCGTCCTGCTCATGGGAAGTAGAGACTAACATCTCTCTCTCTGCTTTTCTGCTTCCGCGCAGTCTATTGCCATTTGCTTATTAGTGTTATTAAATTGCTCCTATTTTACTCCTGGCTTCTGTTATATTTTCTTTCCCTTCTTCCCCTGTTCGCTTAAAGAGGGGGAGTGATAGAGCAGCTTTGGTGGGCATCTGGCCTCCTGGCCAGAGCCAAACCACCACAGTCTCACAACTTCTCAACCAAACCTTTATTTCCATCTCTATTTACTCAGCGGTATATTTCCACCCCTGGGGCAAGCCAGTCAGAACAATCAGGCTCTAACTGCTTCTCCGCCCCTCCAGGAAAATAGCACGCTGAGCCTTCCACAACCCTGCACGGACCTATCCCAAGCCCAGTGCTGACCGATTCCAGGCGCGGCCCGAGGCTATACAGATGCATGTCACAGTACACCGCCCCCCCACTGGGCGTTCGCGTACCGAGGCGTGACAGCATCCGACTACGCAACCCTCCCCCCAAAAGAGGGAGGGGCTGCACCACAACCTACTGAGAAGAAGGGAGGTGGAGCCAGGTGCTCGGCACCATTTTCGGAACTTGTCCGGAAAAATCGGGGAAGAGATTAGAGCCGGCCCCACTGCAGCCCGAGTGGACGGCTGGGGGCCACCGTTGCTGCTCCAAGCACACGGCCGGGCCCGAGGCCACCGCAACCAGAGTATACAGCAGGGCTTAGGCCACCTCTACCGCCGCGGCACAGAATCAAAATCGCCTCCACCCCTCGGGCATTCAAACGGCTCCTCCAGCGAAAGCCATAAACGCGTTCTCAGAGCCCTTGAGAACGGCTTTCCAGCTGGAGTCCCCGATCGCCCTCTTTGGTTTTGGGAGCTAGGCTCGCCCGCTCACCGCGGCTGACTCTATCCCTGCAGCGAGAACGGACCTGACTCTGATCTGCTCGCCGCTGCCCCTCCCCCGCTTCACTCCCCGCCGCTTCTACCGCCCCACAGAGAGAAAAGGTGGAGGAAGGGCAGGTTCCGCGTTCATAAGCGGTACCCCAATTCCGATGGTCAAGAACTACCCCTGCATAAAACAGCAGGAGGGGCTCCGTGCCACCGGCCATGCACCAGGTGTCCCCCCTGCAATCCACAAGAATTCACACAATTGCCCCAACAACAAAACTTGAGCCCCAACTTCTAAAACCCAAAACGATGCCCAGAACTAAATTTAAACTCTTATCGTTTGCAATCCGATTTGCAGAGTGACCACAATAACAAACTCCTACTCCTGGCTGGCTCCAACAAGAATGTAAAAGGGTTGAGGGCAGATCCCCTCCTGTAGTGGGTTGAGGCAGGCCCCCTCCCCACCACGGGCAGAAATAACGACTCTGACAAATGGATTGCAAAAGTGATGGAAAGTTTAAATAGAAAAAGAGTGAATGTGTACAGAGATCCAGAAACAGTGACAAAAGAAACCCCAAAGCAGACCCAGAAACATCCCATCCCCACCTGAGGGTGGGCCCAAGACCCCCAGGGCTCGTTCTTCCCCCCCCACTGCTAGGCTAGTCTCGGCTGGCCAGGCCTGAAACCGCCCATCCCCCCTAGCCTAGCCAGGCCCAAGGCCAGGAGAAGTCTCCCCCAGTTACCGGGTGCCGGCGAGGGGAAGAAAGAGGAAGTGCCAGACCCCATGCTGGATTTTATAGTGGTGCAGGGGATTATGGTAGGAGATACCTGTTTTCCTGTGTCTACCCACTGGGGGCTGGACTTCTGGACACAGGAATGTGACCGGTTTAGGCTGTGCCTTTAAGAAAGAGACAGTTGCTGAACACTCTGGCTGAATGTTTTTGATATTTAAACAAAAACAAGATAGTCTAAACTAATTTCACTGGTAGATTTAAGTTCTGTTATTTCTGCCTGTGTTCAGCCTGGTTCAGTCTGTTCTTCTCTGTCCTGTGGGCTGGTCGGCTTCTCTCTCTCTGAAGCAACAGCTTTTTGCCGGACAGGAGCGTCCTTGAATTAACAAAGCTAACCAGATAAGAAAACTAATTCTTGCATACGCTTTGAGCTAACAGAATTTTTCTCCTTAATTGCCTTTCTCTCTCTCTCTCTAACCCTTTTTGGGAAAAAGGGGAGGTAGGGAGGGAGAGAGGGGGGTTCAGGGAACCCCCCTGGCCGGCTGGAGGGAAAAGGCTTTTCTGCATTACATTCGTTGCTGTGTATTTCTGTATATATTGTAAATATTGTATATTTGTGTACATATTCATTGCATTCCATTTCTGCCTGTAAATATAGTTTTCATCTGCTTTTCCGACTGAGCTAGCTGTGGTTTCTTTCTTTGTGTGTGGGGGGAACTTTCTCACCCCACCACAAGGAAGTACACCACGTAGCAGAGGGCACCCAGCCCAAACCACCACACCTCCCCACCATAACCATCCTCTGCTACCAAGAATGTGATGGGTTGAGGCGGCCCCCCCTCCCCACCATGGGCAAAAATAACAACTCAGACAAACGGATTGCAGAAGTGATGGAAAGTTTAAATGAAAAAGCAGTGAATGTTTACAGAGAGCCAGAAGCACAGCGACAAAAGAAGTCCCAAAACAGACCCAGAAGCATCCCATCCCCACCTGGGGGTACATCCTAGACCCCCAGGGCTCCTTCTCCCCCCTCCCCACTGCTACACTAATCTCAGATGGCCAGATCTGAGACTGCCCATCCCCCCGTGGCCTTGGGCCTAGCCAGGCCCATGGCCGGGAGACAACATCTCCCCCAGATAACGGGTGACGGCGACGAAGAGGAGGTGCTAGACCTCGCACTGGATCTTATAGTGGTGCAGAGAATTATGGTAGAAATATCCACTGGGCTGGACCTCTGGACACAGGAAGCACCTCATGTAGCAGAGGGCACCCAGCCCAAACTGCAACAGCTTGTTAAAAAATCATTTCATTAGCACAGCTGTATTTTTTTTAATCTTTCCCTATACGTTACATCAGCTGTTTTGGGGATCTATAAATACCCTCAGATGTGTTAATAATGTGTCTTCAATGTATTCAATCACTACATTGGCGTCTGTGACTAAATCCACTGTGTCTCTTTCCCAGATGTAAGACTCATTAAGATTTTCCCCTGCCCAACTCTCCAGCCTGTCCAGGTCCCACTGAATGGCAGCACAACCTTCAGGCGTGTCAGCTGCTCCTCCCAGTTTTGTGCCATCAGCAAACTTGCTGACAGTGCATTTTGTTCACTCATCCAGGTTGTTGATGAATATATTGAACAGCATTGGTCCCAATACTGACCCATGAGGGACACCATAGACACAGGCCTCCAACTAGACTTTGTCCCACTGACCACAACTCTCTGACTTCTTTCCTTCAACCAGTTCTCATCCAGACCACAAGAGGACACAGTCTCAAGCTGTGCCAGGGGAGGTTTAGGCTGGATGTTAGGATTGGATGATAGGTTGGACTAGATCTCAAAGGTCTTTTCAAACCTGGTTTATTCTATTCTATTCCTCAGTTTAGCTGCAAGGATGCTGTGGGAGACGGTGTCAAAAGCTTTACCAAAAATCAAGATAAACCACATTTACTGCTTTACCATCATCTATCCACCTGGTTATGTCCTCATAAAAGGCTATCAGGTTGGTCAAGCATGACTTCCCTCTGGTAAAATCACATTGACTACTCCTAATGACCCTCTCATCCTTGATATGCCTTGAGATGGTGCCAAGGATAAGTTGCTCTATCACCTTCCCAGGGAATGGATGTGAATCTGACTGGTCTATAGTTACCCAGGTCCTCCTTCTTACCCTTTTTGAAGGCTGGAGTGACATCTGCTTTCCTCCAGTCCCAGGCACCTCTCCTGTTCCCCACAGCTTACCCAAGATGATGGAGAGTGGTCTAACAATGACTTCTGCCAGCTCCCTCAGCACCCATGGGTGCATCCCATCAGGATCCATGGATTTATGGATGTCCATATTGCTTAACTGATCCCTGACCCAGTCCTCATCTACCAAGGCAAATTCCTCCTTTATCCTGACTTCCTCAGGGGTCTGGGGCTCCTGAGGACAGTCTGCAGCAGTGTATACAGAAACAAAGAAGGCATTCAGCAACTTCTCCTTTGTATCCTCTGTCACCAGGGCACTCACCTCATTCAGCACTGGGTCTGCATTGCCTCTAGTATTATTTTTGTCTGCAATGGATTTGAAGAAGCCCTTTCTGTTGTTCTTGACTTCCCTTGCAAGGTGCAATACCAAGGAAGCCTTAGCTTTCCTAGTTGCCTCCTTATATCCTCTGACAACAGTCTTATACTCCTCCCAAGTGGCCAGTTCTTCCTTCCATGATCCACATCACACCAACCCTGGTGTATCATCTCACACCTTGTCACATAAAAGCCTGATGCTATTATCCCCCTATTATACTGGGCAAAGACCCTCTTACCCCTTTCAGAAAGAAGTCTATTGGTTGATGTCAACAACCCTGGTGCAGTGTAGGCCATATTGTTGTCGAAGAACCCAAATTTGGGGCAGTGACACCAGCCACAGGGTCACGTTATTAATGGACTGAATTTGATTACAATACAATAAAATAAACCAGGTTGGAAGGGACCTTCAAGATCATCGCGTCCAAACCTATCAACCAATCCAACCCACCTAAACAACTAGATCATGACAACAAGCACCCCATCAAGTCTCCTCCTGAACACCTCCAATGATGGTGACTCCACCACCTCCCCGGGCACACCATTCCAATGGGCAATCACTCTCTCTGTATAGAACTTCCTCCTAACATCCAGTCTAAACCTCCCCTGGTGCAGCCTGAGACTGTGTCCTCTTGTTCTGGTGCTGCCTGCCTGGAAGAAGAGACCAACCTCTGCCTGTTGTGGTGGTGGGGGGGGAAATTTCTCACAGCCTAAACCAGTCACACCTGTCTACAACCTCCCTTCAGGCAGTTGTAGAGAACAATAAGGTCACCCGTGAGTCTCCTCTTCTCCAGGCTAAGCAACCCCAGCTCCCTCAGCCTCTCCTCATAGGGCTTGTGTTCCAAACCCCTCACCAACTTCGTTGCCCTTCTCTGGACATGTTCCAGCAAGTCAACATCCTTCCTAAACTGAGGGGCCCAGAACTGGACACAGTACACAAGGTGTGGCCTAACCAGTGCGGTGTACAGGGACACAATGACCTCCCTGCTCCTGCTGGCCACACTGTTCCTGATGCAGATCAGGATGCCATTGGCCCTCTTGGCTGCCTGGGCACACTGCAGGCTCATGTTCAGCCTCCCATCAACCAGTACCCCCAGGTCCCTCTCTGCCTGGCCGCTCTCCAGCCACTCTGACCCCAGCCTGTAGCACTGCATGGGGTTGCTGTGGCCAATGTGCAGAACCCGGGCACTTGGATGTGTTAAATCTCATGCCATTGGATTCTGTCCATCTGTCCAGCCTGTCGAGGTCCCTCTGCAAAGCCTCTCTACCCTCCAGCAGATCAACTCCTGCCCCCAGCTTGGTGTTGTCCGCAAATATAGTTTCATAGTTTCATAGTTTCATAGTTTCAGTTAGGGTTGGAAGGGAGCACAAGGATCATCTAGTTCCAACCCTCCTGCCAATTTACTCATGATGGACTCGATGCCCTCATCCAGATCATCTATAAAGATGTTAAAGAGCATGGGGCCCAGCACCGATCCCTGGGGGACACCACTAGTGACAGGCCGCCAGCCGGATGTGGCACCATTCACCACCACTCTCTGGGCTCGGCCCTCCAGCCAGTTCCTAACCCAATGCAGTGTGCTCCCATCCAAGCCATGGGCTGCCAGCTTGGCCAGGAGTTTGCTGTGGGGGACGGTGTCAAAGGCCTTGCTAAGGTCCAGGTAGACCACATCCACACACCTCCTCACATCCACCAGGCGGGTCACCCGATCAGAGAAGGAGGTCAGGTTGGTCAGGCAGGACCTGCCCTTCCCAAATCCATGCTGGCTGGGCCAGAGCCCTTAGCCATCCTGGAAGTGCTGTGTGATTGCACTCAAGATGACCTGTTCCATAATCTTGCCTGGCACTGAGGTCAGGCTGACAGGTCTATAATTCCCTGGCTCTTCCAACCAGCCCTTTTTCTGGATGGGCACCACGTTGGCCAGCTTCCAGTCTTCTGGGACCTCTCCAGTGAGCCAGGACTGCTGAAAAATGATGGAGAGCGGCTTGGCCAGCTCATCTGCTAGCTCTCTCAGCACCCTAGGATGCATCCCGTCTGGTCCCATGGACTTGTGGGGGTCCACGCGGCTGAGATCTCTAACTACCTGTGACTGGTTTAGGCTGTGCCTTTAAGAAAGGCACAGTTGCCTGGATACTCTGGCTGAATGTTTTTGATATTTAAATGAAAACAAGATAGTCTAAACTAATTTCATTGGTAGATTGGTAGAATGCAACTTTAAGTTTAACTTCTGTCGGTCTCAGTCAGAGTTCAGTCTGTACTTTTCCCTCTGGCAAACAGAAAGCTGCAGCAGTAGAACCTAACATGGAGGCTCCCACGTCCTCAGCAGCCATTAGAGAGGAAAAGCCATTTCCTCGTTCTTCTTTGGCAGGACTGGAAGTGTCCTCCACAGCAGCTGATCCATCTCAAAACCTGTCAGCTTCTGTTAAGCCAGCTGTAAATTCAAACACAGCTCCAGTTAAGCAGGTAGCTGTTTTAAAGATGAGAGGTGGAAAGACCAAAGCTGACCCAGGAGATAATGCTGGTGAGGGAACTTCTGCTGAAAGAGACCCTGCTGAGAAGGAGGAGAAGGTTTGTCTTAAAGATATAGCTGAGTTATTGAGATCATCACTGGATGGAGATGCAGGGCAAATTGCTGATATCAGAACAACTAGAGGTGGTACTCCTGACCTTAAAGAGATTCTTAGGAGAGTGACAGTAAGATTAGTGGGACAAGAAGTTCAGGGAGAGCAGGAAGAGGAGGAAGAGGATGATATTCAGGACCGTTTGTCACCAAGGGAAGAGCTGAGAAATGTGCGTAAAGATTACATCAGAGCAGATAAGGAGCCAATCCTAGCTTGGCTTGGTAGATGCTACGATACAGGTGCTCCAGCTCTAATGGTTGGAGACAAGTCAGCAGCTCAACTAGGAACTCTCTCAAAGGATAATGGAATAGATAGACATCTAGGCAGGACTCTCGGTAAGGTGACTCTGTGGATACGCCTTTTAATGGCAACTCTCATGAGATATCCTTCCCGAGATGATCTCCCATGGAATCCTAAACCCTGGACTACCATAGATGGGGGAATTAAGCATCTGAGAGAATTTGCTGTCAGAGAGGTACTCTAGGGTGGCCATGAGACTCTGAATCCTGATGAAATTCCTGTAGGAACTGGTCTGGCTAAAATGCTCATCAAACTTGCTCCTCCTAATTATGCAAATATTCTGGCAAGCAGAATTGTGGCAAGAAATTATGGCGGAGCTTCTCCTACGGTTGGCCAATTCACTGATCAGATGAGACAATTGGAGGTTAGCATGACACGTGTTTCTCTGGTTTCAGCCATTGAAACTCTGTCTGGAAAAAATGAGAATTGCATGAAAGAGCTGAAGGATGAATTTAAAAAAACGATCTCCCAATTGACACAGAGAGATAATTCCAATTCTTCCTCCAGATGCATACAGGTTTCCTCTGTGAGAAATAGACGTCCTCCAAGGATGTCATTCCAAAACAGGTCATTCCAAAACAGATCCAACCAAAACAGACCACCAAGGCAGTCACGTGGAAGTATTTGGATAACTCTGCGTGATCAGTTTGGTGAGAACATGAACAGATGGGATGGTCAACCAACTGCTAATGTTTTCAGGAGACTGAGGGAACTGCAAAGTGGCAGAGCCCGAGGTAGCAATACCAGAAGGGTAGCTGTTACTTCTACAGTTTCCCAGGACAACTCTAATAGCTCCAACAGTGGCTCCAGTCCTAACACTGCACACTGTGCTCATTGCACATGTGGGCATATTGCCCATAACTAGGGGTGCCCTGCCTCCCACCAGGGGGAGGAGAGGGATAACAGGGATATCAGAATATATTGAGATGTGTACATCCAGTGGCCTGGCACTTCACAATTTCAGGAGTACAAGGCCTTGGTTGACGCAGGGGCTCAGTGCACCATAATGCCATCAAATTATCAGGGATCAGAGGCTATAACTATCCTGGGAGTCACTGGTGGATCTCAAGAGTTAACTAAGGTGGAGGTTGATATAAGTTTAACTGGTAAACAGTGGAGGAAGCATACAGTTGTGACCGGACCTGATGCACCTTGTATTTTGGGAATTGATTTTCTGAGAGAAGGGCGTTTCAAAGACCCTAGAGGTTACAAATGGGCTTTTGGAGTAGCATCTGTAGAAGTTAATGGACAAAAACTGAAGCTGTCTGTCAGACCTGAGCTTTCTGATGAATCTGAAGTTGTGGGACAACACAAGATTCAGGACATTAAATTGCCGGTTGCTTCACAGACTGTGCATCACATACAATACAGAACCAACCGTGACTCTTTGTTGCCCATTTCCACAGGGGACCTGAACAACAAGCAGCCTTTGACCAGATAAAGCAAGAGGTGGTTCAAGCAATGGGTCTGGGACCTGTCCGAGATGGTCCAGACATAAGGAACATTTTGTACATGGCTGCAAGTGACACTGTTCCAACCTGGTGCTTGTGGCAAAGAGCTCCAGGGGAGACACGTGGAAACCTCTTGGTTTTTGGAGTCGAGGTTACAGAGGTTTAGAGGCTAATTATACTCCAACAGAGATTCTAGCTGCCTATTAAGGAGTGAAAGCATCTTCTGAAGTGATTGGAACTGAATCACAACTTCTCCTAGCTCCCAGACAACCAGTTTTGAATTGGATGTTCAAAGGCAAAGGTTCCACACAACATCATGCCACAGACTCCACCTGGTCTAAGTGGATGGCTCTGATAACACAGAGAGCTCGAATGGGAAACCTTGAAAGACCTGGTCTGGTGGAGGTTATCTCAAGTTGGCCTGACGGTACCAACTGTACTAAAGCTCCAGAGGAGAGAGTAACTCGTGCTGAGGAAGCTCCTCCTTACAATGACCTTTCTGATAATGAAAAGAAATATGCTTTGTTCACAGACGGTTCCTGTCGTCTTGTCGGGAACAAGCGATGGTGGAAGTCTGCAGTGTGGAGTCCAACACGCCGAGTTGCAGAGGCAAAGGATGGAGAAGGAGAATCCAGTCAGTTTGCAGAGGTAAAAGCTGTCCAGCTAGCTCTCGACGTAGCTGAACGTGAGAGGTGGCCAAAGCTTTATCTCTACACCGACTCATGGATGGTAGCCAATGCTCTGTGGGGTTGGCTAAAGAACTGGAAGAAGAATGGTTGGCAGAGAAAAGGAAAGCCTATTTGGGCAGCTGACCTTTGGCAGGACATTGCCAATCGAATCGAGAGAATTCCAGTGAAGGTGAGACACATTGATGCTCACATCCCTAAGAGCAAAGCTACTGAGGAACAGTGACACAACCATCAGGCAGATCTAGCTGCAAGAGTTTCTCAAGTAGACATGGACTCTGATCTTGATCTCGACTGGAAACACCGAGGTGAGATATTCTTAGCTCGGTGGGCTCACGATTCGTCAGGACATCAAGGCAGAGATGACACCTACCAATGGGCTCGTGACAGATGCATAGACATTTCCATGGATGCTATCACACGAGTCATCCATGACTGTGACATTTGTGCTGCTATTAAGCAGGCAAAGCGAATTAAGCCCTTATGGTATGGTGACAGATGGTCCAAGTACAAGTATGGTGAAGCTTGGCAAGTTGACTACATCACTCTACCACGTTCTCGGTCTGGTAAGCAGTATGTGCTTACTATGGTAGAAGCAAACACTGGATGGTTGGAAACTTATCCAGTTCCACATGCAACTGCACGCAACACCATTCTTGGTCTGGGGAGAAAAATCCTGTGGAGACACGGAACTCCAGAGAGGATTGAGTCAGACAACGGAACTCACTTCAAAAACAACCATGTAAAGGGCTGGGCAAAAGAGCACGGCATTGAGTGGATATTCCACATTCCCTCCTATGCACCAGCTGCAGGGAAGATTGAATGCTACAACGGTTTGCTGAAGACCACTCTTAAAGCCATGGGGGGTGGATCTTTGAAAAACTGGGAAAAGCATTTAGCACAAGCAACCTGGCTGGTGAATAGTAGAGGTTCAGTGAACCGAGCTGGACCTGCACACTCAGATCTGCCACAGAAAGTAGAAGGTGATAGAGTTCCTGTTGTTAGAGAAAAGAACCTGTTAGGTAAAACCGTTTGGGTGTTTTCTCCCTCAGGAGAGGCTAAACCTGTCCGAGGGGTGGTTTCAGCTGAAGGTCCGGGTTACACTTATTGGGTTATGCAAGAGAATGGTGAAATTCAGTGTATTCCACAAAGAAATCTAACTTTAGCTGAAAGAGTTTAATTTCAGAATGTTATACAGCTACATCGCGCGCAAAGGAAGAATCCGTGAGGAATCTACAGTGCACGAACCCTGAGAGCCCTGTATCAATTGAGAGTCCCTGTTTCCCTTTTCTTCGCTTCGTCTGCAAAGAGACAAACTTTTTTCCATTTTTCCTTGTTTCCCCATTTTCTTGGACTTCTGAATTATCTACACCTGAGGATAGCCGGAATGGACTATGAACTTTACTTACAAACTGTAGATATTGTTTTAGATTGGATGGACAGTACGAACAGCCAATGAAATTGTTTAGAATGGGTGGATTGTGACTGGTTTAGGCTGTGCCTTTGAGAAAGGCACAGTTGCCTGGATACTCTGGCTGAATGTTTCTGATATTTAAATGAAAACAAGATAGTCTAAACTAATTTCATTGGTAGATTGGTAGAATGCAACTTTAAGTTCTGTCTGTCTCAGTCAGAGTTCAGTCTGTACTTTTCCCTCTGTTCGTGTGAGCCTGTTTCTCCCTCTGAAGCAACAGCTTTGCCGGACAGAAGCAACCTTGAATTAACAAAGCTAACTAGATAAGAAAACTAATGCTTACACACGCTTTGAGCTAACAGAATTTTTCTCCTTAATTGCATTTCTCTCTATCTCTACGCCTTTTTGGGAAAAAAAGGGAGGTAGGGAGGGAGAGAGTGGGGTTCAGGGAACCCCCCGTCGGGCTGGAGGGAAAGGTTCTTCTGTATTACGTTCATTGCTGTATATTTCTGTATATATTGTAAATACTATATATTTGTGTACATATTCATTGTATTCCATTTCTGCTTGTAAATATAGCTTATTTCATTTGTTTTTCCAACTGAGTTAGCCGTGGTTTCTTTGTGTGTGTGGGGAAGAACTTTCTCACCCTACCACACTACCCCATCCTGGAACAGAGAGACAGTATTCTGCTCCCTCGCTCCTTCTGCCAGCTCTGCAGGCCAGCTGTCTGGAAGACGTTCTGTCCTGCTAGTAAAAATTGAGGCAAAGAAGGTGTTAAGTACCTCTGCCTTTTCTTCATCCTTTGTCACAGCGTTCCCCTCCGTGTCCACCAAGGAGTGGAGGTTGTCCTTGCCCCTCCTCTTGCTATAAATATATTTATAGAAGGACTATTTGTTGTCCTTCACAGCAGAGGCCAGTCTGAGCTCCAAATGAGCTTTTGCCTCCCTAATTTTCTTCCTACAAGACCTAGCAACATCCCTAAACATTCCATGGGTTGCCTCCCCTTTCTTCCTAAGATGATACACCCTCTTTTTTTCCCTTAGATCTTTTAGAAGTTCACTGACCATACAGGCTGGCCATCTACCCCGGCAGCTCATCTTCCGGCACATTGGCACAGCCTGTTCCTGAACCTTCAGGAGTTCTTCCTTGAAGTCCAGAGTGGAGGTCTTCTTGCTGCCCCTCTTAGCTTGACTGAATACTGAAAATTCAAGTATCTCGTGGTCACTGGCACCTAAACACCCTCCGACCACCACATCACCCACCAGCCCTTCCCTGTTGGTGAAGAGGAGGTCAAGCAGACCCTTACCCCTGATAGGCTCGTGCAGCATCTGGGATAAGAAGCTGTCCTCCATGCACTCTAAGAACCTCTTAGATTGCCTCCTCTCTGCTATGTTGTGATCCCAGCAGATATCAGGCAGGTTGAAGTCACTCATGAGAACAAGGTCAGGCGATCTTGAGACAGCCTTAAGCTGCCTATAGAATGCTTCATCAACATCTCCCTCCTGGTTTTGGTGGTCTATAACAGACTCCAACCAGGATGTCTGCCCTGCT
Source organism: Colaptes auratus (assembly GCA_015227895.2). Classification (NCBI taxonomy): domain Eukaryota; kingdom Metazoa; phylum Chordata; class Aves; order Piciformes; family Picidae; genus Colaptes; species Colaptes auratus. The sequence continues at coordinate 5,011,765 of JAAWVA010000039.1, read as the reverse complement.
GGTCTTCCCTCTAATTCTCACCCACAAGCACTCAACCTGATCGTCCCTGATCTCTAGCTCAATGGCATCTAGTGCCTCCCTGATGTACAGGGCCACCCCTCCACCCCTTCTTCCTTGCCTGTCTCTCCTGAAGAGCCTGTAGCCGTCAATTGCAGTGCTCCAGTCATGCAAGTCGTCCCACCACGTCTCTGTGATGGCAACTACATTCTAACTTTCCTGCTGCAACAAGGCTTCCAGCTCCTCATGTTTGTTGCTCATACTTCGTGCATTAGTATACATGCACTTCAGCCGGGCTGCTGTTTTCGCCCCTGACTCCAGCTTACCACCCTCAGACTCCTGTCTGGGGGGATTGGTTTCAGCCCCTTCCCCCTTTGAAGCTAGTTTAAAGCCCTGTCAATGAGTCCTGCCAATTCCCTTCCCAGAATCTTTTTACCTTTGGGGGACAGGCCATTCTCGTATACTGTGACCTTCCCCCTCCTCTGGGACAGATGTACTCCATCTGTTGCCAGCTGACCTGCTGCAGTAGAAAGTTTTTCAAGATCGAAAAACCCAAAATTCTTCTGACTGCACCAGCCTCTAAGCCACTTGTTGACATCAGCTGCTCTCCTGTTCCTTCTTGTATTCCCTCCTGCAACTAAGGGTATAGACAAAAAAATTATTTGTGCACCTGACCCCTCCACCAGATCCCCCAGGGCCTTGAAGTCATTCTTGATAGCCCTGGAAGTTCTGGTTGCAACATCATCATTCCCTAACTGCATAACTATTATGGGATAGTAGTCAGAGGGCTGCAACAGACTAGGCAGCCTTCTGGTAACATCACTAACTTGAGCTCCTGGGAGGAAACAAAGTTCCCTCTGAGTAGGGTCTGGCCGACATACGGGGCCTTCTGTTCCCCTCAGGAGGGAATCACCAATAACAATTACCCTCCTCTTTTTTTTAAGGGAGCAAGTCTTGATGCCAGGGGAAGGCTGTTTCACCTTAGGCTGTTTCACCTTAGGATGTTTTGCCTCAGGGAAAACCCCAGATGGTGTGTCCTCCGGCATCAGAATCACCTCCCCCTCGACCTCCAGTGCCCCATACTTGTTTTCCAAGGGCAGTGGGGAAGGTGAGGGGAGGTAAGGAGGGTTTAATTTGTGTCTTTTGAGAGAAACCTGCGTCCATTCCCCTCTGCTTTTTGGATAACCAGCCTCTGCAGGGAGAGCCTACAGAGCCTGGTTACTAAAGTTTGTCTCCCTTCTACAATCCCTGACATCTCTAAGTCTAGTCACCTCATCCTTCAAATCTGGCCACCAGGTTAAGCAGATAGTCGATCTACTCACACCTGGTGCAGGAGTTGTCCCCACTACCCTGCATCTCAAGTGCCAGGCTCCAGCACTCTCTGCAGCCATATGCCTGGACACCCACCTCTTGCTTATGACACTTGCCTACCTGCTTATATTCCCCCTCAGTCTGAGTCGAGACTGAATTTTTGAAGGAGTAATTGCGGCGCGTTCCCACCATGCCTGCCCTGCCCGCCTGACCTGCTGGACAAGATTTAGAAAAAGTGTGGTGGCGCATGCCGAGCGAGAGAAGGCGGAAAGATTCCCGCCGGAACAGAGGCTGCTGTGAGGTGCCGCCGGCTTTTAAAAGCACTGGCAGTGACGTGGAGAGCTCAAGCGCTCCCGAGCAGCAAGCACGTGGAGAAACGGCAGCGCCGAATACAGCCGAGTGCCTAGAGCCAACAGGTGCCCCGCCGTTCCCGAAGGTTGAAAAGGAAAGCTGCTAGTGTTCCCAAGGCTGCTGGTCACGGTGTGTTCCTGAGCAAGATTCCTACTGGAATCATCACGTCCAACCTATCAACCAATCCAACCCACCCAAACAACTAGATCATGGCACCAAGCACCCCATCAAGTCTCCTCCTGAACACCTCCAATGATGGTGACTCCACCACCTCGCCGGGCACACCATTCCAATGGGCAATCACTCTCCCTGTATAGAACTTCTTCCTAACATCCAGCCTAAACCTCCCCTGGTGCAGCCTGAGACTGTGTCCTCTTGTTCTGGTGCTGGCTGCCTGGGAGAAGAGACCAACCTCAACCTGTCCACAACCTCCCTTCAGGTAGTTGTAGACAGCAATAAGGTCAAGCCTGAGTCTCCTCTTCTCCAGGCTAAGCAACCCCAGCACCCTCAGCCTCTCCTCATAGGGCTTGTCTTCCAAACCCCTCACCAACTTTGTTGCCCTTCTCTGGATATGTTCCAGCAAGTCAACATCCTTCCTAAACTGAGGGGCCCAGAACTGGACACAATACTCAAGGTGTGGCCTAACCAGTGCAGTGTACAGGGGGCAGAATGAGCTCCCTGCCCCTGCTGGCCACACTGTTCCTGGTGCAGGCCAGGATGCCATTGGCCCTCTTGGCTGCCTGGGCACACTGCAGGCCCATGTTCAGCCTACCATCAACCAGCACCCCCAGGTCCCTCTCTGCCTGGCCTCTCTCCAGCCACTCTGACCCCAGCCTGTAGCACTGCATGGGGTTGCTGTGGCCAATGAGCAGAACCCGGCACTTGGATGTGTTCAATCTCAGGCCATTAGATTCTGCCCATCTGTCCAGCCTGTCGTGGTCCCTCTGCAAAGCCTCTCTACACTTCAGCAGATCAACTCCTGCCCCCAGCTTGGTGTTTTCTGCAAATTTACTGATGATGGACTTGATGCCCTCATCCAGATCATCAATAAAGATGTTAAAGAGCATGGGGCCCAGCACTGATCCTTGGGGCACACCACTGGTGACTGGCCGCTGGCTGGATGTGGCACCATTCACCACCACTCTCTGGGCTCAGCCCTCCAGCCAGTTCCTAACTCAGCGCAGAGTGCTCCTGTCCAAGCCATGGGCTGCCATCTTGGCCAGGAGTTTGCTGTGGGGGACAGTGTCAAAGGCCTTGCCGAGTTCCAGGTAGACCACATCCACACACCTCCTCACATCCACCAGGCGGGTCACCTGATCATAGAAGGAGATCAGGTTTGTGAGGCAGGACCTGCCCTTCCTAATTCTGTGCTGGTGTGACCGGTTGATGCTATGCCTTTAAGAAAGTGACAGTTGCTGAACACTTTGGCTGAATGTTTTTGATATTTGAACAAAAACAAGATAGTTTAATTTCATTGGTAGATTGTAGAAATGCAATTTTAAGTTTGGGTTCTGTTAGTTCAGTCTGTGTCTGGTCTGGGTTCAGGCTGGGTGCAGTCTGTGCTTCTCTGTCCTGTGGGCTGGACGGCTTCTCTCTTTCTGAAGCAGGAACGGCCTTGAGTTAACAGCTAACCAGATAAGAACACTAATTCTTGCATGTGCTTTTTGAGCTAACAGAATTTTTCTTCCTTAATTGCCTTTCTCTCTCTCTCTAACCCTTTTTGGGAAAAAGGGGAGGTGGGGAGGGAGAGAGGGGGGTTCAGGGAACCCCCCTGGCCGGCTGGAGGGAAAAGGCTTTTCTGCATTGTGTTCATTGCTGTATTTTCCTGTATATATTGTAAATATTGTATATTTGTGTACATATTCATTGCATTCCATTTCTGCCTGTAAATATAGCTTTCATCTGCTTTTCCGACTGAGCTAGCTGTGGTTTCTTTCCTTGTGTGTGGGGAGGGAACTTTTCTCAACCCACCACAGCTGGCTAGGCCTGAGCTCCTGGCCATCCTGGAAGTGCTGTGTGATTGCACTCAAGATGACCTCTCATCCAGGTTGTTGATGAAGCTGTTAAACAAGACCAGACCCAGTACTGACCCCTGGGGAACACCACCAGCTACAGGCCTCCAACTGGACTCTGCACCATTGGTCACAACGTCCCTGTTGTTTATTCAGTTCTCAATCCATCTCACAGTCCACTCTTCTAACACAGACTTCCTGGGCTTACCCACAAGGGTGTTATGCAAGACAGTGTCAAAAGCCCTGCTGAAGTCAAGGAAGACACCATCCACTGCTCTCCCTCTCTCTACCCTTTCAGTCATACCATGATAGAAGGCAAGCAGATTACTCAAACATGATTTCCTTTGGTAAATCCATGCTGGCTACCCCCAGTAACCTTCTTTTCTTCCATATGCTTAGATATGACCTCCAGAATGAGCTGCTCCATCACATTTCTATGGATGGAGGCAATGTTGACTGGTCGGTAATTTCCTGAGTCTTCCTTTTTGCCCTTTCTGAAGACTGGAGTGACATTGGCTTTCCTCCACTTCTCAGCCCCCTCTCCTCTTTTCCATGATCATTTGAAAATGATGGAGAGTGGTAAATCAACATCCTCAGCCAGCTCAATAGCTTAATAATGGAAGCCTTCATCCTTCATTTAAAAAAAGAGAGTTTCCTGACAGCATATGGCAAGCATACATATAGGTGAATTAGGCTACAGGGTTAATGACTGATACAAGCTCAGGGGAAAAAGTTTCACATTTACAATTTTTTTTAAGCTTTAAATTTTGCTCAGCAGTATATTTAAGATGCAGAACAAAGTCTCAGTTCACAGGGAACTATCATGTTTTATTTCACAGAATCACAGAATATATCTGGTTGGAAGTGACTGCAAAGATCCTACAGTCCAACTTTCACAGAATCACCAAGGTTGGAAGAGACCTCAAAGATCATCAAGTCCAACCTGTCACCACAGACCTCATGACTAAACCATGACACCAAGTCCCACGTCCAATCCCCTCTTGAACACCTCCAGGGACCTCGACCCAGCACTGAAGGATAAACAATAAACCGTGTCTTCAAGCACCAGGTCCACTCCCAGGGATGGCAATCCCACCACCACCCTGGCCAGGCCATTCCAGTATTTGATAACCCTTTCAGTGAAGAAATATTTCCTAACATCCAGCCTAAACCTCCCCTGGCACAGCCTAAAACCTCTACTCCTGTTGCTTGTCAAAGAAAAGAGGCTGGCCTCTCCTAGCTTCAATTTTCATTCAGGTAGTTGTAGAGAGCAATGAGGACTCCCCTCAGCCTCCACTTCTCCAGACTGAACCACCTCAGCTCCCTCAGACACTCCTTGTAGGCCATATGCTCCAGGCCCATCTCCAGCCTCGTTGCCCTTTTCTGGACATGCTCCAGTACCTCAATGTCCTTCCTACAGTGAGAGGCCCAGAAATGAACACAACACTCAACGTGTGGCCTCACCAGTGCTGAGCACAGGTGGATGATCACCTCCCTGTCCCTGCTGGCAACAGTGTTTTCAATACAAACCAGGATGCCATTTGCTTTCTTAGCCACCTCGGTACACTGCTGACTCATGTTCAGTCAACTATCAAACAATACCCTTAGGTCCCTCTCCAAGTTGCAGCTTTCCAACCACACATTCCCAAGTCTGTAGATTACCATTGGGTTGTTGTGACCCAGGTGCAGAACCTGGCACTTGTTGAACTTCATACAATTAGTCTTGGCCCATGCATCTAACCTGTCTAGATCCTGCTGCAAAGCTTCCCTACCCTCTGGCAGATAGACACAGCCACCCAGCTTGGTGTCATCTGCAAACTTACTGAGGGTGCACTCAATCCCTTCATCCAGATCATTGGTACAAGATATTAAAGAGGACAGGCCCCAGTACTGAACCCTGGGGGACACCACTAGTGACTGGGCACCAGCCAGATTTCACTCCATTCACCACCATGCTTTGGGCCCGGCCATCAGCCAGTTTTCTATCCAGTGCAGAGGGTGCTTATCCAAGCCTTGTGCCATGAGTTTCTGAAGGAGAACACTGTGGGAGACAGTGTCAAAGGCTTTACTAAAGTCCAGGTAGACAGTCCACGGCCCTTCTCTCACCCTCTACCTTACTGTAGAAGGAGATCAGATTAATCAGATAGGATGCATCTTCCTGATATTTACTTATAATAAAGATTTTTATATTTTGGGGGTTTAGCCTTCTGAGAATTGCTACACCTTTTGAATAACTTTGATATGCTGGCATTTAGAAGTGGTCATAGTTTGATACACAGTATTATTCTTACATTATCTTTAGCTAGATGGTTCATTTCAACTGAAGTCATCAGAGTTGTCCCTGACCAAGTTAATGCATATTGGAACTATTATTTATAACCTTCTAAATGAACTTTGTTCACACAGTTTTATTTTGTTCCTCTACTCAACCGATGAGGCTCGTTTTGGGTTTGATTGTTTCTTGGGCGAGTTTGTTTGATTTTTGTTGAGGTTTTTTATTGTATTATTATTTTTAAATATAAGTAAACAGGAATATGCTGCCATTCACTAGAAGAAATCCAAAATTTGTTTGCTAACTAGACAAGTACCTTCTTTACTAGAAGCAGAAATCTAACAACAAAAAAATGCTTACAGTATTCGTGCTAACAGTATTTGTAGGTATAATATGGAAGCTTGACATTTAAAAAAAAAAACGAATGCACAAAAGCTGTTAAAGTTTCTTTAGTTTTACTGTTCATAGGTTTCCTAAAGATTTGCACCTAGCATCACCTAAATACTTCTCTTTCCCCCCTTTTTTGCCATCCCATTACTCACTATGTTACATGCAAGCTTAACAGCCAGCATGTGCTTAATGATCAGTTGGCCATTATGTTGTTCTTGAATTTCTTTACTTGGGACAATAATTTAGATCTATCCCCTCTATCCAACTGGATGTCTTCATAAAGCCCACAGAACTCAATTTTCTTTATGACCTCTGAGTGACATAATCAACTGATAGGTTCAACAGGCAGTGATCAGAGAGAGAGACAGGTAGACTGACAGCATGATCACAACCACATCTATTTGTAAGTTTGCCTTTCCTTCTTAAATCTGCAGCATTCATCATATTCCCAGTTTCAGAAATATTAACATCCTAGTGCAGTAGATACTTGTTGAACTTAGTACTGTTCTAGAGTAAGAAGTTAATTCCATCCCTACGAGTTCACTGTTATCCTTATCTTGCAGCAGGGAAGTTCTAACCAGGTTTTTCCAAACAAGTGAACTCTCTACACATCCTAGAACACCAGTAATCAACATTAGAGGGGTGGGGGTTTATTTTTATTTAAGAAAACAGTTGGGAAAACTGTACTTAGACTTTGGTAAACAAACATGAATTTAATGCTTTCCATTATACTGCTTAGACATCTCAACAAAAAATGGAATCCTCACTAGAATTAACAGTCCACTGTTCCAACTTTAGAGATAATCTATTTCAGGGTTTATGCAGTACATATTATGCATGCATGCCCTAAATTTCATACACACAAGTTTTACTTTAATATTTCTAAGTAATTTGTTTCAGCTTTTAACTCTTCAGAGATCTATGGAGGAAAAAGAGTAACGGATGCTAATAGAGCTTAAATAGCATTAAAATTGTATTATGCAAGGTATATATACAATTGGTATGATTATTAAATGAAGCTAACTGATTCTAACAAGCAAATTAAGCATTTGTAAAAAAGCATTGCCAGTCCTCCTAAACAATGGTCTACTTACTCACCAGGAAGCTTTGGCACAGTTAAAACATAAACCAGTTCTAATAAACAAAATACAGGAGAATAAGTAGCCAAGGACTTAAAGTGCTTACCTTGACTCTCCACTACTGTTTCTTACAGTGTCTTCATCACTGTGCCCATTCATTGTAAATACTAAGAAGTTTAAAAAAATAAATAGAAGTCCAATCAGATTAGAAGGTAGATGTCAAGAATGTACTTCTTGGTACTCTGTTTTTCAGGTGACTTGTTTACTGAACTGTTCTCTGCAAATACTGAAGACTTTTGCCCAAATTACCTGAAGCAGTAAAGGAAAATGGTGACATAACTTGAAATATTTGATGGTTACAACTGAAAGATACTGTAAATAACCTATCCTGTCACAACAACACTGAAAGGGAGCATCTATCACATTTGACACGTTTTTATCTGAAAAATAGCTTCTGGTATGCCATAGTACTGTCTTAAGAACAGCCAGATTAACTTTTAAAGGAAAACTTCATCCTCGAACACAGAAATATAAATCATGGATATTAATGCTCTAAGATCTGATTAGCAAAAATATTTCATGCACAAAACAAACATATCAGAAGCATTTCCAGACAGACACTATGTTTACATCCAGTTGTGGGTAGAAGCAGGAAAATAAAGACTGTCCCATTAAAAAAAAAAAAAAAAAAAAAAAAAAAACACACAACCAAACCACCACTCTATCACTTAACAAGATCCCAGAGATGGAGTGATTCCTATTCCTATTTTTATATACGTGGACATCTTCAATCAGATCTCTACCGTGTCAGATGCCCCTGGGAAAAAAATAGGCTCACTTTAAATGGCGTACAAGTATGAACTCATTGATAATCAACTAAAAAGCAGCGCCTCACATTTAGAAGTGTGAAAGCGATTAGGGGCTCGTCTGCAGGTTGCCTGCCTCGAGGTGCTCTCCTCTAATACAGCTCGATTTACATCTCATGATGGAGGCCGCCTCGTTCCGGGATGAAAAAAGTCCCGCACTCAGGCACCATCTCCGACACCAGAACCACTCCAGCCAGCAAATAAAGGCGATGACAAAAGAAAACTGATAGGAAAGAGCCCTCCAACACCAGAGAGACCGCAAAGCGAGGTTGGGTCTCCTGTGGCGGCGAGCCGAGCAGCTTGGTGGTTTCTCGCGGATCGGCCGCTGCTGCCCAAACGAGGCCAAGATCCGCGCGAAAACTTTGCCGCCTCTGGGGCCGGCGTTCCCTGGGCTCCAGGAAACATCTTTAGTGGCCGCGAAACTCTCTCCTTGTCGCCCACTCCCTGCTCCGCGACGATCCTCCCCGACCATCCGCACCGCGCTCTCGCGGCCTCCCATGACAGACCGCATCCAAGGCGCTCCCGGGGAGAAGCCAGGCCAAGGCTCCATACCTCCCGCGGGTTCACCTCCCGTCCCCGGAGACAGCCCTCTGCTGGTGGCGCCATCCGCACAGGCGCCGTTCCTGGCCAAGGTGGCCGCGGTCCTCCGTGCTCGCTTCTCCCAGCGCCCCTTCATAGCCATGGAAGAGCGAAGGCCATACTTCTGCCTCCCAGCCAGTTCATCACAGGCGCTCTCTCTCAAGAGCCAATGAAAGAGACTTAACCTCGGCTACCAGACTCAGCTCTCACAGCTTCCTTCCTCCATCTTCGGAAAACAGCGAGCAAGCTCAGCTCAGCCCCGCGCTGGGCATCCAACCCTTTCTTCTCAACACCAGTTGCCTTCTCATCCATCTTCGAAAGCGATAGCCACCGCACAACGAGAGACGAGGGAAAAGGAAAGAAGCCACGGCGGGCCTCTACCTACCTGTGCGCGTGTACCCGGACAGGCCACCCTAAGGCCGCCCTGGTCCGAGACGGCGCTACACACCACGAAGAGGTCTGTGCTGAAACCCAGGGTCGGAGGCTGCTCCTGTAACCGCCGCAGCGCCTGGGCCGCCGGCTCCTTACAGCTCCCACGTAGCAGGCTCGCCTACAGTCCCCACCGGCTTGAACAATAGAGACTCGAACCGGGCAGGGAGAAGCCTGGGGAGTAGGTGCTGTGTTGTTTCGCCACCGTTTCTAAGTCCTTCTGACCACCGCCATCATGATGCCGCTCTGCTCAGTCTCCTCCTCCCAACCACCGTCACCGTGCTGCCACTCCGCTTAACATCCTCCTCCCTTAGATGGAAAGCCAGGGCGTGATGTCAGTCCTGCGCCCTGGGACAGAGCGGGGAGGAGCAACAGCCGGGAGGGGACTGCGCTACCGAGCCATGGCGGCAGAAAAGGCCGCTTGGGGAGGGCGGCGGAGCCAAAGCCACCTCATTGCCGCGCCGAATACTGTCGGAGTTGAGGGCAGCAGGCATTCGCCCACCCACAGCAGCACCGAAGAAGCGCTAGGTTCGGTACCGCTCCTTGTGCCCGATGCAGTTCGCGTGTGATGGGGCAGGGCGCGACCCAGCCTGGCCATAGGTGCCCATGACCCGCGCAGCGGGGGGGGGGGGACCTGATCTAGGCCACACATTCCTGTTCAGTATGGGGGGGGTGGGGGGTGTTTCAGGTTTTTACTGTCTAAAATCAGAGCTTCTAGCAAACACATGCGTTTCTTAGTTGTGAGAAACTAGCTCACTGCTAAATTTTAAATATGACCAGTTTATCATAATATAAAGGCAAAAGAGTGCTGGGTGCATAGCAGCAGGTTTGCTAGAGACACACCATAACAACACAAGTTGAACTTATATAGACATCAAACATACATATTCATACCTTTCCCCGGTGCATTCCCACCCTTCTCCATCAGGGCTGGGACAAAACCTGCACTTTTGACCTGGTCCGTCTTCGCACATGTCGGTGCCTCACCCTTTCTCTCCCAAAACCACACACAATAAAGACCATGACCAACCAATCAACCTCACAGTCCCCAGCAATTCCCCTTGAGAAAGCCATATATTAAAAACAATTTCTCACAATCCCTCCCTTTCTTTCTACTACATTTGGCTTGAGCCATAATAACCTAAGAAATCCTCCCAAGAGGATCCAGTTTTTCCACCTGTTTCAAATGTGGGGCCGGAACAGTTACATAAACTGGTAACAATTCTGTAACAAACAAAAGGATTCTAATTTCAACTTCCTGGTAAAAGGAATGGGATAACAACTGATGTTCCTTGCCTGAAAATATTTCCTCTTTTACTTTACTAGGTACCATACACAGGGAGTGGGTATGGTATATATACCAATGTCTGGGTGACAACTTTCTCCCTCCAAGTGGTTAATCCTGGGAATTAGGTGTCTGGTTTGATGTGCAACTCCACTCACACGGCCTATGGGGTTGCTGCCCACAGACATGGTTCCAGTTCTTTGTGGCAATTACAGAGGTCTACCCGGCCTTGCCTCCTTCAATGCCCACCAATGCTCTGCTCGGACCATGTCCCCTTCCCTTGTCCAGGGAGGTTGTACCAATTTCGAACCCCGACCTGTTTCTAGTTTGTGATGTTTTCAGGCAAGGACCATTACCACTCCTATTCTGATACTGGAACTCATCTCATGACCATCTCTATGTCCTCCATTTGGGGTACCACAGTCCATTCAGTGGGTGGATCCACCGGTCCTTTAACTCTGGTTGCATGTGTCCATCCTTTCTCGGCTGTCTGTATTGCAGTCTCTGTGGTCCCACTAGCTGAACACAGTTTTTGGTGCTTTAACACAAAGAACATAGATGAATTAAAAAAAACACCCTGGAGAGAAAACTACAAAAGGGAGTTCCTAATTAGATCATAATGGATTCCTCTGTCCTAATCACTTCAAATTATAACCATCTATTTGCAACTTATTAATACCAAACAACAATTACAGAAATTGATATAGATCAATATTACAATTATTCCAACAAGCCAATTTACATTTGATAATCAAGAAGTTAAAGTTTTTGAACCCACAGGAAACATCACTCAAGAAAACCTAATTACATAACTACAATAGCATACATTTATAACCACACACACTCTCAGCACATAAGAAATCTAAAGCTAACTCATTTTGAGTGAATAGTTGTCATGCTTTTGTCACACCTATGCTTACATTCATTATAATCTAGCAAAATATATTGCAGAAAATCATAGCGCAGCAGAAAAAATTTACCATCACTTTTATAAGTTTTAGTAGGCCTAATTACTAATTCAACCTGTTTATCATTATTAATGTTGGAGGAGAATTTATCCACACCTGGGGACATGGTCTTAGATTTTGATTGGACTCCTTATACAAAAATAGGGTTAGGATCAAGATTAGGCTCCACCAGTATATGTTAACTCTGCCTACTCAGCCTACTGGGTTGCAACCAGCAGCCAGGTAGGGTATCTTCTTGGCAGCAGTTACATTCTTCAGGAACTCTCCAGATCCCTTTAAGATTTTAGATTCCAGTTAGAGTCTCTCCCCAGCAGTCAGGATAAAATACTCCTCGATTATAACAAATACCATTTCTTACAACACTCTAAAACATTTACACGTTACCCATCCCCAATGACATCAAGTCCCAGGATGTTTCATACACAGAATGGAATGGGGGCTTTCCTTGATGTTTTCTTTGCAATGCAGATTCGATGTCACACAATGTCAGATATTTCAAAAGGAGGGTTTGTCTCACGAGCTCCAGAACCTTCAGACTGAGGTGTTACAGGTGTTACATTTATTTGAGTACATATCTGATCTGCCAGCACTAACTGTCCCTCAGACCATCTGCATAAGTAGTGTGGAATTCATGCTGAAGCAAGTTTTGCTTTTTCTGTGCAGTCAGGCTCAGAGGCACACTCCTGAAGTGGTCCTTTTACTCACTAAACATGTGTCCACCCTTTTTCTGCAGTATGGACAGCTGTATCTGTTGTTAACAAAAAACAAGAAAAGATCCTTCCCAGAGGGAAATTAGTGACTCTCCTTTCCAAGTTTTTAACACTTTACCCCCAGCTTTAACTTTATATATTGGGAATCCCAAAGGTGGGATCTGAGACAAGAACAAAATTTTTGGGTTGCCTCTACTAATAAGGCCGCTGGTACTAGAGCTTATAAGCAAATTGGTCATCACCTAGTTGCAGGATCTAATAACTTGGAACAATACCCAACAGGATTTTTACTTCCAGTCCAGTCCTGGGTCAACACCCCATATGCTGTTTGGTGAGACGTACTTACAAAAAAGATCAAATGGTTTGTCCATGTCAGGCAAATTTAAAACAGGGCATCAATCAACATTCTTTTTATTTTATCCAATCACTCATCTAGACTCCATTTTATATTATTATTACTGAAGGCTAATTCCCCATGTAAGAATTTTACCTTTTCTTACCTCTCTATCCATGATCGACAGTACCCCAGAAATCCGAGCAGCTGACTGATTTCTGACTTTCCCTTACAGCAGTTACCAACATTCTAGCTTTTTCCTTCTGTTTCTCTTCATCCCTCCTTACAAACACCTTCTGAGCTTCCCGTAGTAATTCCTCTAAACCTCTGTCTTGCCAATCCTTGATCTTCATAGTTTAGTTTCAGTTAGGGTTGGAAGGGACCACAAGGATCATCTAGTTCCAACCCCCCTGCCATGGGCAGGGACACTCTACCCTAGATCAGGCTGGCCAGAGCCTCATCCAGCCTGGTCTTAAACACCTCAAGGGACGGGGCCTCAACCACCTCCCTCGACAACCCATTCCAGGGCCTCACCACCCTCACGGTGAAGAACTTCCTCCTCACATCCAGCCTGAATCTCCCCACCTCCAGCTTCATTCCATTCCCCCTAGTCCTATCACTCCCTGATAGCCTGAAAAGTCCCTCCCCAGCCTTCTTGTAGGCCCCCTTCAGATACTGGAAGGCCACAATGAGGTCACCTCGGAGCCTTCTCTTCTCCAGGCTGAACAGCCCCAACTCCTTCAGTCTGTCCTCATAGGAGAGGTGTTCCAGCCCTCTGATCATCCTCGTGGCCCTTCTCTGGACACGTTCCACCACCTCCATATCCCTTTTGTAATAGGGGCTCCAGAACTGGAGGCAGTACTCCAGGTGGGGTCTCACCAGAGCTGAGTAGAGGGGGAGAATCACCTCCCTTGACCTGCTGGCCACACTTCTCCTGATGCAGCCCAGGATCTGATTGGCCTTCCGGGCTGCAAGTGCACATTGAAAGCTCATGTTGAGCTTCTCGTCCACCAGCACTCCCAGGTCTCTCTCCTCAGGGCTGCTCTCCAGCCAGTCCCTGCCCAGCCTGTAGTTGTGCCTGGGATTGCCTCGACCCAGATGCAGGACCCTGCACTTGGTCTTGTTGAAGCTCATGAGGTTGGCTTGTGCCCACCTCTCCAGCCTGTCAAGGTCCATCTGGATGGCATCCCTTCCCTCCAGCGTGTCTGCTGCACCACACAGCTTGGTGTCATCAGCAAACTTGCTGAGGGTGCACTCGATGCCACTGTCCATGTCACCCACAAAGATGTTGAACAAGACTGGTCCCAGGACTGATCCCTGAGGGACTCCGCTTGTCACTGGCCTCCACTGGGACATGGACCCGTTGACAGCCACTCTTTGGGTACAATACAATACAATACAAAACAACAGGTTGGAAGAGACCTTCAAGATCATCACGTCCAACCCATCAACCAATCCAACACCTGTAACACCTCAGTCTGAAGGTTCTGGAGCTCGTGAGACAAACCCTCCTTTTGAAATATCTGACATTGTGTGACATCGAATCTGCATTGCAAAGAAAACATCAAGGAAAGCCCCATTCCATTCTGTGTATGAAACATCCTGGGACTTGATGTCATTGGGGATGGGTAACGTGTAAATGTTTTAGAGTGTTGTAAGAAATGGTATTTGTTATAATCGAGGAGTATTTTATCCTGACTGCTGGGGAGAGACTCTAACTGGAATCTAAAATCTTAAAGGGATCTGGAGAGTTCCTGAAGAATGTAACTGCTGCCAAGAAGATACCCTACCTGGCTGCTGGTTGCAACCCAGTAGGCTGAGTAGGCAGAGTTAACATATACTGGTGGAGCCTAATCTTGATCCTAACCCTATTTTTGTATAAGGAGTCCAATCAAAATCTAAGACCATGTCCCCAGGTGTGGATAAATTCTCCTCCAACATTAATAATGATAAACAGGTTGAATTAGTAATTAGGCCTACTAAAACTTATAAAAGTGATGGTAAATTTTTTCTGCTGCGCTATGATTTTCTGCAATATATTTTGCTAGATTATAATGAATGTAAGCATAGGTGTGACAAAAGCATGACAACTATTCACTCAAAATGAGTTAGCTTTAGATTTCTTATGTGCTGAGAGTGTGTGTGGTTATAAATGTATGCTATTGTAGTTATGTAATTAGGTTTTCTTGAGTGATGTTTCCTGTGGGTTCAAAAACTTTAACTTCTTGATTATCAAATGTAAATTGGCTTGTTGGAATAATTGTAATATTGATCTATATCAATTTCTGTAATTGTTGTTTGGTATTAATAAGTTGCAAATAGATGGTTATAATTTGAAGTGATTAGGACAGAGGAATCCAATTATGATCTAATTAGGAACTCCCTTTTGTAGTTTTCTCTCCAGGGTGTTTTTTTTAATTCATCTATGTTCTTTGTGTTAAAGCACCAAAAACTGTGTTCAGCTAGTGGGACCACAGAGACTGCAATACAGACAGCCGAGAAAGGATGGACACATGCAACCAGAGTTAAAGGACCGGTGGATCCACCCACTGAATGGACTGTGGTACCCCAAATGGAGGACATAAAGATGGTCATGAGATGAGTTCCAGTATCAGAATAGGAGTGGTAATGGTCCTTGCCTGAAAACATCACAAACTAGAAACAGGTCGGGGTTCGAAATTGGTACAACCTCCCTGGACAAGGGAAGGGGACATGGTCCGAGCAGAGCATTGGTGGGCATTGAAGGAGGCAAGGCCGGGTAGACCTCTGTAATTGCCACAAAGAACTGGAACCATGTCTGTGGGCAGCAACCCCATAGGCCGTGTGAGTGGAGTTGCACATCAAACCAGACACCTAATTCCCAGGATTAACCACTTGGAGGGAGAAAGTTGTCACCCAGACATTGGTATATATACCATACCCACTCCCTGTGTATGGTACCTAGTAAAGTAAAAGAGGAAATATTTTCAGGCAAGGAACATCAGTTGTTATCCCATTCCTTTTACCAAGAAGTTGAAATTAGAATCCTTTTGTTTGTTACAGAATTGTTACCAGTTCTTGTAACTGTTCCGGCCCCACATTTGGAACAGGTGGAAAAAACTGGATCCTCTTGGGAGGATTTCTTAGGTTATTATGGCTCAAGCCAAATGTAGTAGAAAGAAAGGGAGGGATTGTGAGAAATTGTTTTTAATATATGGCTTTCTCAAGGAAATTGCTGGGGACTGTGAGGTTGATTGGTTGGTCATGGTCTTTATTGTGGGGGATTTTGGGAGAGAAAGGTGAAGCGCCAACATGTCTGAAGACTGGCCAGGTCAAAAGTGCAGGTTTTGTCCCAGCCCTGATGGAGAGGGGTGGGAATGTACTGGGGAAAGGTATGAATGTGTATGAATATGTATGTTTGATGTCTATATAAGTTCAACTTGTGTTGTTATGGTGCGCCTCTAGCAAATTCGCTATGTTCCTAGCGCTGTGTTGCCTTTATTTTATTATAAACTATTTATAAATTTCAGCAGTGAGCTCGTTTCTCACACTTCCAACCCCATTTGCCCCTTCTCCCGAGATCAACAGGTTGTCTACACCTAAACCCCCTCTACTTTCTTCACTAGCCCAGACTTCTGGGTTAATCTCTGCCTCATCCTTAATGTTTATCTGTAATATTCTGACCGTCATCTACCCCTCTTCCAGAACTACCCTTATGTCCAATTGAACTATCTCTCCCTAGTAAATTACGTCTTGCAATTGGTACTACTAAGATATACCCTAGCCCAGTTCTACCTTCAGTCTCCAATTTAACATCCTTAACTACCGGGACTTTAAACCTTTCCCCCTTTGGCCCTAAAACTCGCTATCCACACACCCTCTAGGAACCTTGGCAACACAAGTAACCCTTCTTCTCCGACCTGAGCCTGGTCACCTCCTGGGCCTGATCCTTTGCCAGTCTCTGGTGGGCATGGCTCAGCTACTGTAGCTCTCCCTGCAACAGCTCCTGCTCCGCCTGCGTTTGTGCCAGTGCCTCACCTGCCGCACCCTGATCCTGCACCGCCTACCGCAGGTGCTGGTGCAAACACTGACACTGGCCTTGCAGCTCCGGCTGCTCTACGTGCAGCCCCTGCCTGCCCTCCGCAGTACCGCAGCCGCGGCCCCGCTCCAGGCCTGCCCGGAGACGATCCAGCTCCTGTAGCAACTGCCAGGTGCAGCCGCACTCGCGTTCCTCCTCCAGCTGAGCCAGGCTGTGGCTCAGCTCTGCCTTGTCCCAGGCCAGCCCTGCTGCCAGCTGGTGGCCAGGGCGTCCCGCAGCTGACCCTATGTTCAGCTCCTGGATCTACTGAACATTTTAACATTTCTTCTTGAGGTTCCACTCTTATAAAGTGGTTTCATTCTCCTTCCTTATATAAGCTTCTCAAAAACCTTAAGATTTCTCTTCTCCTTGGGCAATCTCATTTCAAATGCCCAACCTTCCCACAATCTAATTTTCTCTTTAGGCCCTTCCTCCATTATCCTTTTTGCTTTATCCTTATCCTGCGTATTGTGCCTCCAATACGCTAATTGTAACCCCAGAGGACTGTCTGGGGGTATATCCCTGGGTACCCTTGTTGCTCCCATGTTTCCCAGGGCTGGTCTACACCTGACCCCTGCTCTATTTTCCCAAGGTCCATTCTTTCCAACCGCTCACTGGCCAAGTCCCTCGCAGGCCCACACGCACACTCACCAACCTCAATTCCCACCCAACCGGACAATGCTTACAGCCCTTTTCTTGCCCGGGACATCATGCACAAGAATTACAGGCAGCTGTGGCAACCTGGAGCTCCTTCCCCTTGCCTTTATTTTATAATGTTGGCTGGATCCTTTTACCCATGTTCCAAGAGGCTTCCAGGGTCCTCCTTCCGGGGGTGCCCCCCTTTCTGAAGCATCCTGAAAGCCGTTGTAGACAGGGTAATCACATCGGCTCACCAAATTGTGAGAAACGAGCTCACTGCTAAATTTTAAATACGACCAGTTTATCATAAAATAAAGGCAAAACAGTGCTGGGTGCATAGCAGCAAGTTTGCTAGAGACACCATAACAACACAAGTTGAACTTATATAGACATCGAACATACATATTCATACCTTTCCCCGGTGCGTTCCCACCCTTCTCCATCAGGGCTGGGACAAAACCTGCACTTTTGACCTGGTCCGTCTTCAGACATGTTGGCGCCTCACTTTTCTCTCCCAAAACCCCCCACAATAAAGACCATGACCAACCAATCAACCTCACAGCCCCCAGCAATTCCCCTTGCAAAAGCCAAATATTAAAAATTTCTCACATTAGTCTTCCTCTGCTGTTACAAGTGGCATTAGGGCATATTTAGAAAGGCTTGGCAGGCAACTGCACAGAGGACACTTGCCTCCATGAGGAAATCATCCCCCAGCTGGAGACAGAGCACTTTCTTCCTCTTGTTGTTGAGTTGTTTTGAAGTGATTAATGAGAAAGCTGTTTGTTTAAGGCAGCTGGTGTTCAGAAAAAAAAATTCATGTAAATCCTCCTACTGCTGGAGTCTTTGTGTTCCCACAGTGGCAAGAGAAAGTAGTGGCTGATGAGTGAAAGACACAATTTACACAGCCAAATGTGTTGAGAAGAGGAAGTGATTTGCCTGTTTTCTTCTCTTTGGATTCCCACATATGCAATTACACTCCATCATACTAGGGAAGATTATGGGGTCATTACTGACCAAGATGTGGTACCAGACTTGGAATTTTCTTCAGCACCCTGTAAAAGAGGTTGAGGTTAACATGAAAACACAGTTTGGTCATGAAGGAAGGAAAGGCTCGAAAGAAGACAGTTACTGCGAGTTACAGTAGCTGCCAAATCAGTTCATACTAAAAGAGTTGTGTTGGCCAGGAGCCAGCATCTGATCCACAGTCAGTCATCAAGAGATATTGGCCTAGGCTTTATCTCATGGCTGTCCCCCCTAGGGTGAGCAAAGCTGAGCAGCCAAGGCACATGCCACTCCCTCCTTCAGCTGCCCCATCAACCCATCAAGTGTTGGGATGAACTATTACGCATGACAAGTCCATCTCCATTTTGGAACCAGACTGAAGCATCACAGGCTAGATGAGTGTGACCGGTTGAGGCTATGCCTTTAAGAAAGAGACAGTGCTGAACACTCTGGCTGAATGTTTTTGATATTTAAACAAAAACAAGATAGTCTAAACTAATTTCATTGGTAGATTGAAGAATGCAAATTTTAAGTTTGGGTTCTGTTAGTTCAGTCTGGTCTGGGTTCAGGCTGTGCTTCTCTGTCCTGTGGGCTGGACGGCTTCTCTCTTTCTGAAGCAGGAGTGACCTTGGTTAACAAAGCTAACCAGATAAGAAAACTAATTCTTGCATTCGCTTTTGAGCTAACAGAATTTTTCTTCCTTAATTGCCTTTCTCTCTCTCTCTAACCCTTTTTGGGAAAAAGGGGAGGTAGGGAGGGAGAGAGGGGGGTTCAGGGAACCCCCTGGCCGGCTGGAGGGAAAAGGCTTTTCTGCATTACGTTCATTGCTGTGTATTCCTGTATATATTGTAAATATTGTATATTTGTGTACATATTCATTGCATTCCATTTATGCCTGTAAATATAGTTTTCATCTGCTTTTCCGACTGAGCTAGCTGTGGTTTCTTTCTTCATGTGTGGGGAGGGAACTTTCTCACCCCACCACATATTTTAATTGGCGGCCCAACGCGCAGCTTGTGGATAGTTGCTGTCCAGACGCAGAGCAAAATTTGCTTGATTTATTGTCTGCTCAAGTCGGAGTTGCAAAGATGAAAGTGTTTTGGCTTTTAGACCGTTTGGTCTTTTCAATTTGTTTGGTACTGGTCTACAAGTACTTCCTGGGATTGATTTGCGATCGCTTAGGCAGATACTTGATGTATAAATTGTATTTATGGTTTAAGTATAAGATTCAGCTTCTCTATGACTGGTGCTTGGGATTCTTTTGGCTTAATAGATAAAGGAATGTGACATCAGCCACTCTGCCCATAGAGATAAAGGAGTTTAAGATCCCAGTAGGTGAAAGGGTCATTTTAAGTGATGGCTGGGATCCAAAGGTGATTTATTTGATATGTGCAATCCTGCTGTTGGTGATAAGTAATGAATACTTGTTATATATGCTGCACCGGGAGCGAAAAGTGGCTAAGGCCTGTTTTGTAATTAGGCGTAGACCCAAGAGGAGAAAGAACAGCTCTAACTCTACCCCAGAAATATCTAGTGATGAGGAGAATGGAGAATCTGTATCAGTTAAAGATAAAGCTAAAAAGTCCATCAGAAAGGCTGCTCTGAACGGTGCTATTGGTGGTTCTGGCAATCAGCCAGCTGCAGCAGGAGCGGCAGCGCCTAACATGGCGGCTCCCACGTCCTCGGCAGCCATTAGCGAGGCAAAGCCATTTCCTCCTTCTTCTTCATCAGGACCAGAAGTGTCCTCCACAGCAGCTGATCCATCTCAGAACCTGTCAGCTTCTGTTAAGCCAGCTGTAAATTCAAACACAGCTCCAGTTAAGCAGGTAGCTGTTTTAAAGACGAGAGGTGGAAAGACCAAAGCTGACCCAGGAGATAATGCTGGTGAGGGAACTTCTGCTGAAAGAGACCCTGCTGAGGAGGAGGAGAAGGTTTGTCTTAAAGATATAGCTGAGTTATTGAGATCATCACTGGATGGAGATGCAGGGCAAATTGCTGATATCAGAACAACTAGAGGTGGTACTCCTGACCTTAAAGAGATTCTTAGGAGAGTGACAGTAAGATTAGTGGGACAAGAAGTTCAGGGAGAGCAGGAAGAGGAGGAAGAGGATGATATTCAGGACCGTTTGTCACCAAGGGAAGAGCTGAGAAATGTGCGTAAAGATTACATCAGAGCAGATAAGGAGCCAATCCTAGCTTGGCTTGGTAGATGCTACGATACAGGTGCTCCAGCTCTATTAGTGGGAGACAAGTCAGCAGCTCAACTAGGAACTCTCTCAAAGGATAATGGAATAGATAGACATCTAGGCAGGACTCTCGGTAAGGTTACTCTGTGGATACGCCTTTTTAATGGCAACTCTCATGAGATATCCTTCCCGAGATGATCTTCCATGGAATCCTAAACCCTGGACTACCATAGATGAGGGAATTAAGCGTCTGAGAGAATTTGCTGTCAGAGAGGTACTCTATGGTGGCCATGAGACTCTGAATCCTGATAAAATTCCTGTAGGAACTGGTCTGGCTAAAATGCTCATCATACTTGCTCCTCCTAAATTATGCAAATATTCTGGCAAGCAGAATTGTGGCAAGAAATTATGGCGGAGCATCTCCTACGGTTGGCCAATTCACTGATCAGATGAGACAATTGGAGGTTAGCATGACACGTGTTTCTTTGGTTTCAGCCATTGAAACTCTGTCTGGAAAACCTGAGAATTGCATGAAAGAGCTGAAGGATGAATTTAAAAAAACGATCTCCCAATTGACACAGAGAGATAATTCCAATTCTTCCTCCAGATGCATACAGGTTTCCTCTGTGAGGAATAGACATCCTCCAAGGATGTCATTCCAAAACAGGTCATTCCAAAACAGATCCAACCGAAACAGACCACCAAGGCAGTCATGTGGGAGTATTTGGATAACTCTGCGTGATCAGTTTGTTGAGAACATGAACAGATGGGATGGTCAACCAACTGCTAATCTTTTCAGGAGACTGAGGGAACTGCAAAGTGGCAGAACCCGAGGTAGCAATACCAGAAGGGTAGCTGTTACTTCTACAGTTTCCCAGGACAACTCTAGTAGCTCCAACAGTGGCTCCAGTCCTAACACTGCACACTGTGCTCATTGCACATGTGGGCATATTGCCCATGACTAGGGGTGCCCTGCCTCCCACCAGGGGGAGGAGAGGGATAACAGGGATAACAGAATATATTGAGATGTGTACATCCAGTGGCCTGGCACGTCACAATTTCAGGAGTACAAGGCCTTGGTTGACGTGGGGGCTCAGTGCACCATAATGCCATCAAATTATCAGGGATCAGAGGCTATAACTATCCTGGGAGTCACTGGTGGATCTCCAGAGTTAACTAAGGTGGAGGTTGATATACGTTTAACTGGTAAACAGTGGAGGAAGCATACAGTTGTGACCGGACCTGATGCACCTTGTATTTTGGGAATTGATTTTCTGAGAGAAGGGCGTTTCAAAGACCCTAAAGGTTACAAATGGGCTTTTGGAGTAGCATCTGTAGAAGTTAATGGACAAAAACTGAAGCTGTCTGTCAGACCTGAGCTTTCTGATGAATCTGCAGTTGTGGGACAACACAAGATCCAGGACACTAAATTGCCGGTTGCTTCACAGACTGTGCATCACAGACAATACAGAACCAACCGTGACTCTTTGTTGCCCATTCAGAATCTGATTCGTCAGTTGGACAGTCAGAAAGTCATCAGCAAAACTCATTCACCTTTCAACAGTCCTGTGTGGCCTGTGCGAAAGCAGAATGGAGACTGGCATCTGACAGTCGACTACTGAGCTCTGAATGAAGTAACCCCACCTATGAGTGCAGCAGTACCAGACATGATGGAACTCCAGTATGAGCTGGAATCCAAAGAGGTCAAATGGTATGCTACCATAGACATTGCTAATGCCTTCTTCATACCTGCTTGATAGATTACACGTTCAAACATAGTGACTTACAATACCTTAGCACTATATGAACAGTGTACAAACTTTAGACTGTACTCTTAACAGAGAATGCTGCCTTAGCAGTGTGGAACAAATGTTTGCTCCGAAACCAATATTGGTACTCTTGATTATCTCCCACCACCCCCTTGACTGAGTGATGAGGTTTGACTCCCATATGACACTGAAGCCATCAAAGTGTCTGCAGGGTTTGTCAATTTCCCACCCCCTTGATAGGATGGGCTCTGTCATTATGACAGGACTTTCTCAGTATTGAGATGAGGAACAATACCTTTCCTTTGCTGCTTTTACCAGGCCAGAGATTAAAATTTTCACTATTTTCTTCCTCTCCTTTGGTTTCACAGCCAATGCAGTTTCCTCGGGCCATTCCATGTCGAGGAGTAGCTCATACCATGGGTCTGAGTCAGGTGAATCTCGTGAATTAGAGCATTCCCTGTCACTCTGCGTGTTTCCTTTCCCTCTACTGGGGCTGCAGGAACCTTGTGAGCGTTGTCTTCCTGTGCAGTGTTTGTGTCTGCCTGGGTTGGCAGAAGGAGATGCTTGAGAGCGTTGCTCTTCCCTTCCCTGGCCATGCGATGTGGCTTTATGGCTGGCAGTATATACCTTTTGCTGGTGTCCCTCCTTGCTGGGTCTGTGGTCCCTTCTGGAACTTTCCCTTTTGGAGGTCTTTTCCTGGAGCTTTGCTTTCAGGATGCTGCGAGGTTTATCCTTATTGGCCTCTGTGGCAGCTTGGCTCTTCCGCAGTTTGCGGTGATGCTGTGAGCTAGACTCACATCCAGAATCTGAGTCTGATGTGGTGCTCTGTGCGTCTCTGGGATCACAGTAAGCTCTCTTGCTGGGATGCTGTGCAAGCTGTTGTCGAGTCGGCTTGGCTATCTTATTGCAGGAGCTTCTATTTCCATGGTTACCTCTTGGTCTGCCCTGCTGTGGGAAACTTAGTCCTCTGCTGGCCTGGGAGTCATCTAGCGATGCTAAGTTGAATCTCACCTTCTTCTTGGGGATTCGTTGCTGTTTGAAGCTGGTAGCTTCATTGTTATCACCCGGTGATGTGGAGCCTGGCTTGGCTTGCTGCACCGGTACCGTAGCTGCTGACCTGTCTGATGTAGGTGAGCTAACATTGCTCATGTGCTGACACTGGGCAGCTGCTGAATCAAAGTCAGCTGGCTTCTGCTTGTCAGCTGAAACAGGCAGAACAGGAGAGACTGGCTCTCGTGGATCATATGCCCTGGCTACTTCATAGGTAGCATGTGATTGCCATTGAGACTTAAAGACAGACATGGTCTCTTTTATATGCAGCTCAAATAAATCATGAAGTCTCTGACTTTGTGCCTCTGACTTTGCGCCTCTGACTTTGCTAGTTCCCTTTCCAATTGGGAAACCTTTTGATCAAAAAAGTTAATTTCCTCCTGCATCTGTATAATACAAGATGCCATCAGGACAGCGTGTTCGCTGCTGGGTTCGCTTAGCTTTGAGAAAATGCCATCTATATTTTTACAATTTGATTTTGCCCACTCCAAGTCTGGGGCTGTAATTTTGTATCCCAAGTTATGGAAATATTTCACAGCTGTGCACCCTGCTCGCTGCGCCATACTGTTGTGAAGAGGTTATTAAATTTAATGAATATGAAATATGAATTATTAAAATATTAATCTTATTAATTATCAAATTATTAATAACCGACGAATCAACAACTTATATATATGTTCTAGTGCACGTTCATGAAATGCATTCCATAAATGGCTTAGTGTTATGATCAGAACTTAATTAAACTATCTACAGACTATTTGTATGTTTATATAATGAAGAGTGCAGTTCCGCCGCTTGGCCACTAGATGGCTACTCGGCGGGACCCGGGCGGTTTCTGGCTATGTACAACAATATTACAATCTTTCTGTGCGTCAGCGATGACTCTGCTACACGCGGATACTTTGAACTGAGTGCTAGTGGGTGGAAAGCACGTGGGAGATACTCTGTGGCTGTTGTTTGTAGCAAGGTGGGGGTCCGACTGACTACTGCCGCTGGACTGATTCCTAGTAGACTTGAAACGGTGGTATTGGGTATTATCTCCTCTCTCCGCAGCAGTGGAGAAGGAATGCTGGAACCTGGGCTTGGCTTGGAAGCAGGTTCCCTTCAGGACTCGGTCGGTTCCCTCCAGACAATGGGGATAGGTCCTGGTCGGGTTCGGCCCGTAGGGTCGGCCCTGGGAGTCGGCTCGCACGGCAGGGAGGGGCGACGGTTGCCGGTAGGCGGGTTCAGAGGTTCCCGGTCGGGAAACAATAGCTATGGGGTGGGCCCAATGGCGACGGATCTCGGGGCAGGTCCTGCTTGACCAACCTGATCTCCTTCTATGATCAGGTGACCCGCCTGGTTGATGTGGGGAGGCCTGTGGATGTGGTCTACCTGGACCTCAGCAAGGCCTTTGACACCGTCCCCCACAGCAAACTCCTGGCCAAGCTGGCAGCCCATGGCTTGGATGGGAGCACACTGCGTTGGGTTAGGAACTGGCTGGAGGGCCGAGCCCAGAGAGTGGTGGTGAATGGTGCCACATCCGGCTGGCGGCCAGTCACTAGTGGTGTGCCCCAGGGATCGGTGCTGGGCCCCATGCTCTTCAACATCTTTATTGATGATCTGGATGAGGGCATCGAGTCCATCATCAGTAAATTTGCGGACGACACCAAGCTGGGGGCAGGAGTTGATCTGCTGGAGGGCAGAGAGGCTTTGCAGAGGGACCTCGACAGGCTGGACAGATGGGCAGAATCCAACGGCATGAGATTTAACACATCCAAGTGCCGGGTTCTGCACATTGGCCACAACAACCCCATGCAGTGCTACAGGCTGGGGTCAGAGTGGTTGGAGAGCGGCCAGGCAGAGAGGGACCTGGGGGTGCTGGTTGATTGTAGGCTGAACATGAGCCTGCAGTGTGCCCAGGCAGCCAAGAAGGCCAATGGCATCCTAGCCTGCATCAGAAACAGTGTGGCCAGCAGGAGCAGGGAGGTCATTCTGCCCCTGTACACTGCACTGGTTAGGCCGCACCTTGAGTACTGTGTCCAGTTCTGGGCCCCTCAGTTTAGGAAAGATGTTGTCTTACTGGAGCGTGTCCAGAGAAGGGCAATAAAGTTGGTGAGGGGTTTGGAAGACAAGCCCTATGAGGAGAGGCTGAGGGAGCTGGGGTTGCTTAGCCTGGAGAAGAGGAGACTCGGGGGTGACCTTATTGCTCTCTCCAACTACCTGAAGGGAGGTTGTAGCCAGGCAGAGGTTGGTCTCTTCTCCCAGGCAGCCAGTACCAGAACAAGAGGACACAGTCTCAGGCTGCGCCAGGGCAGGTTTAGACTGGATGTTAGGAAGAAGTTCTATACCGAGAGAGTGATTGCCCACTGGAATCAGCTGCCTGTGGAGGTGCTTGAGTCACCTTCATTGGAGGTGTTCAAGAAGAGGCTTGATGGGGTGCTTGGTGCCAGGGTTTAGTTTTTTAGTTGTTTAGGTGGGTTGTATTGTACTGTATTGTACTGTATTGTACAGTATTGTATTTAGGTGGGTTGGATTGGTTGATGGGTTGGACGTGATGATCTTGAAGGTCTCTTCCAACCTGGTGTATTGTATTGTATTGTAAGAGGATTGAGTCAGACAACGGAACTCATTTCAAAAACAACCTTGTAAAGAGCTGGGCCAAAGAGCACGGCATTGAGTGGATATTCCACATCCCCTACTATGCACCAGCTGCAGGGAAGATTGAACGCTACAATGGTTTGCTGAAGACCACTCTTAAAGCCATAGGGGGTGGATCTTTGAAAAACTGGGAAAAGCATTTAGCACAAGCAACCTGGCTGGTGAATAGTAGAGGTTCAGTGAACCGAGCTGGACCTGCACACTCAGATCTGCTACAGAAAGTAGAAGGTGATAGAGTTCCTGTTGTTAGAGAAAAGAACCTGTTAGGTAAAACCGTTTGGGTGTTTTCTCCCTCAGGAGAGGCTAAACCTGTCCGAGGGGTGGTTTCAGCTGAAGGTCCGGGTCACACTTATTGGGTAATGCAAGAGAATGGTGAAATTCAGTGTATTCCACAAAGAAATCTAACTTTAGCTGAAAGAGTTTAATTTCAGAATGTTATACAGCTACATCGCGCGCAAAGGAAGAATCCGTGAGGAATCTACAGTGCACGAACCCTGAGAGCCCTGAATCAACTGAGAGTCCCTCCAGCTAAATGCTTTTCCCCTCGGACAGGTCTAACAGACAGCTTCAGTTTTTGTCCATCAATTTCTACAGATGCTTCTCCAAAAGCCCATTTGTAACCTCTAGGGTCTTTGAAACGCCCTTCTCTCAGAAAATCAATTCCCAAAATACAAGGTGCATCATGTCTGGTCACAACTGTATGCTTCCTCCCCTGTTTACCAGTTAAACTTATATCAACCTCCACCTTAGTTAACTCTTGAGATCCACCAGTGACTCCCAGAATAGTTATAGCTTCTGATCCCTGATAATTTGATGGCATTATGGTGCACTGAGCCCCTGTGTCAACCAAGGCCCTGTACTTCTGAAATTGTGAAGTGCCAGGCCACTGGATGTACACATCCCAATAGATTCTATTATCTCTGTTACCCCTCTCCTCCCCGTGGCGGGAGGCAGGTGTGAGAGTCTAAAGCTTGTTTCTCCTGGTGTGACTCAACAAAGATAAAATCACTTGCTGCTTGCCCAGACAATAGCTGATGTGC
Source organism: Colaptes auratus (assembly GCA_015227895.2). Taxonomy (NCBI): domain Eukaryota; kingdom Metazoa; phylum Chordata; class Aves; order Piciformes; family Picidae; genus Colaptes; species Colaptes auratus. The sequence continues at coordinate 4,984,799 of JAAWVA010000039.1, read as the reverse complement.
GTTGGGCAGAGCCACTGGAAGGACTCTTGGAAGGTGCAAAGATAACATTGCTCACGGGACTGCAGCTGGCCTACAACAATGGTCCAAGGGCCCAGCAATCACGCCTTCAGGACAGGACCATTTCCAGCCATCAGATACCCCAGGAAAGGACAATGGATTCCCTGATGTGTAAAGGGTGTGTGGGTAGGTAGATGGAGCAGGAGGAGGTGGAGGCCTCCTCCCCCCTCCATCCAGACGGCTGCCCAAACTCACCTGAGTACACAAAAAGATTTCCTGGGGAATGATACCTGGACACTTACCTAAGGATGATTTCCCAGAACGATATCCTGGGGACAACACCTGGACACTTGCCTGAGGACTAAAAAACTGTATAAAAGACTGGAGCAACTACTGGTTTAGGGAAGAAAAACGGAGAAGAAAACTGGAGAAACAAAATGCAGCACCACACGCTGGAAACATCACGGGGCCAACACAACGGATCCTGGACTCTGTAAACCCTCTCTCCGTGCCCTAAGTTCCGGCTGCTGCAACTCATGGAGCTGAAGAAGCTGCCCAGAGGACCACATCCCTTCTACAGCCAAAGCCTCAGTACCCTTCCTCTACAGACCCGACATCTCCTGCAGCACCGTTTCTCTACAGACCCAACATCTCCTGCAGCACCGTTTACCTTTCCTCCACAGACTCAAACTGTCTTGGGGGTGGTGAGGGGTGTGGTAATATAATTCCTTTCCTTTTCTCTCTTCTCTCTCTATTCTCTCTCTCTCCCCTTCTGATCCATCCACTTTATTTATGCCCATCCACTGTATTTATGTAATAAATAGTCTAGCTGTTGATATTTTGGCTCGTTTGTGCCTCTAATTTCACAACACGGGAATATTCATTAAAAACCTGAATCTCTTTCCCTCTCCGGCAGAAATGGAATGCAATGAATATGTACACAAATATACAATATTTACAATATATACAGAAACACACAGCAATGAACACATGCAGAAAAGCCTTTTCCTCAGCCGGCCAGGGGAGTTCCCTGAACCCCCCTCTCTCCCTACCTCCCCTTTTTCCCAAAAAGGTTTGAGAGAGAGAAAGGCAATTAAGGAAGAAAAATTCTTTAGCTCAAAAAGCACATGCAAATTATTTTTCTTATCTGGTTAGCTGTTAACTCAAGGCCGTTCCTGCTTCAGAAAGAGAGAAGCCGTCCAGCCCACAGGACAGAGAAGCACAGACTGCACCCAGCGTGAACCCAGACCAGACCAGACTGAACTAACAGAACCCAAACTTAAAATTGCATTCTACAATCTACCAATGAAATTAGTTTAAACTATCTTGCCTTTGTTCAAATATCAAAAACATTCAGCCAGAGTGTTCAGCAACTGTCTCTTTCTTAAAGGCATAGCATCAACCGGTCACACCTGCCAATTCCCTTGCTAGGATCTTTTTACCTTTGGGGGACAGGCCATTCTTGTATACTGTGACCATTCCACTCCTCTGGGAGAGATGTACTCCATCTGTTGCCAGCTGACCTGGTGCAGTGGAAAGTTGTCCAAGATCGAAAAACCCAATATTCTTTTGACTGCACCAGCCTCCAAGCCACTTGTTGACTATAGCTGCTGACCTCTTCCCTCCTGCAACTAAGGGTATTGATGTAAAAATTATTTGTGCCCCGACCCCTCAACCATATCTCCCAGGGCCCTGAAGTCATTCTTGATAGCCCTGGGAGTTCTGGTAGCAACATCATCATTCCCTAACTGCATAGGTAGTAAGGGATCATGGTCAGAGGGCTGCAGCCGACTAGGCAGACTTCTGGTAACATCTCTAACTTGGGCTGCTGTGAGGCAACAAACTTCCCTATGAGATGGGTCTGGCCAACATATGGGGCCCTCTGTTCCCCTCAGGAGGCAATCACCAATAACAATTGCCCCCCTCTTTTTTTTGAGGGAGCAAGTCCTGGTGCCGGGGGAAGTCTGTTCAACCTTAGGCTGTTTAGCCTCAGGGAAACCCCCAGATGGTGTGTCCTCCGGTATCAGAATCACCTCACCCTTGATCTCCAGTGCCCCATACCTGTTTTCCAAGGGCAGCGAGGAAGGTGAGGGGAGGCAAGGAGGTTTTACTTTATGTCTTTTGAGAGGAGCCTGCGTCCGTTCCCCTCTGCGGTTTGGATAACCAGCCTCTTCTTGGGGAGCCTGCGGAGCCTGCTTACTCTGGTTCATCTCTTTCCTCCTCTGGTTCATCTCTTTCTGGCTCTGGTTCATCTCTTTCCTGCTCTGGTTCATCTCTTTTCTACATTCCCTTACAGCCCTAAGTCTAGCAACCTCGTCCTTCAGTCTGACCCCCAGGTTAAGCAGATTGTCGATCTGCTCACACCTAATGCAGGAGTTGCCCCCCACTACCCTGCATCTCAAGAGCCAGGCTCCAGCACTCTCTGCAGCCATATACCTGGACAAGTATCTGCTTGTGTTCCACTTCAGTCTGGGTTGACACTGATTTTTTTAAGGAGTTTTTGCTGTGAGTTACAACCATGCCTGCCCCTGGCCACAACACCTACTGGACCAAAAAAATTAGAAAAAGTGCAGCGGCGAGTGCGGCTGGGTGCCGTTGAGTGAGAGCACGAGAGAAGATGGGCTTTGCGTAGAAATGGAAGCCCCGCGAGCTGCCACTGTCCCTTTTGAAACTTGCGGCTGGTGACGCAGGGATCACAAGCTGCAGGCACGTGAAAAGACGGCCCTTCTGAGGCTCATAGCGTGTGTAGGTATCTCTGGGGTCTTTTGTGAAGAGGTTATTAAATTTATTAATATGAAATATGAATTATGAAAATATTAATTTTTATCAATTATCAAATTATTAAGAACTGATGAAGGCTTGGTTGAACAACGACAGCAAACAATAGCTATGGGGTAGGCCCGGTGGCAACGAGTCTCGGGGCTGATGTAAACAGCCTCAGAGAGAGAATGCGGCTGTGCTGAGCTGTGTCTTCTCATTTACTGGGCTTAAAGGATCAGCAGGACGCTCGGAGTGGTCCCGGGTTCAGTGCAGTATAGGCACGAACAGTGCTTTAGTCTTCCCTCAGGTTTACAGGGCTCAGAGCAGCACACGTGGCGGCTCCTCTCCTGCTACGGCAGGGCTAGGCATATGCGGACTCGGTTTCGATCAAGTCCTTTCTCCCCGACAACTGGGCAGATCTTACCCTTGGGGGTTGGTCCAGTTCTCCGGTGGCACTGTGGGCTCTCCTGGTTGGTATGACTGGCTGTAACGACACTGGCTTCTTGGGCTCAGTGAAGGTCCTCCCTCTGGGATCCTCACGAGTGCTTCGCACGATGCAGAGGCTTTCAGTATGCGTGCATGTGTGATAGAAGCTAACAACAATGAGCTTAATGGCAGAGGCTGTGGCTCGAGAGTTGTTCTCTCGAGCAAGTACAGAGACAAAGTGAAAGAGGGGGCAACTTGTTTACCAACATGGGTAATACTTATAGATTCCTCAAGGCTGGGTTTGACCAATGGGCACTCTCATAAACAACTGGCTTCAGCATATAGAAAGTGTGAAGCTAGAATTATGCCCATACTTTGTGACCGGTTTAGGCTGTGCATTTAAGAAAGGCACAGTTGCCTGGATACTCTGGCTGAATGTTTTTGATATTTAAATGAAAACAAGATAGTCTAAACTAATTTCATTGGTAGATTGGTAGAATGCAACTTTAAGTTTAAGTTCTGTCTGTCTCAGTCTGAGATCTGTCTCAGTCTGAGTTCAGTTTGTACTTCTCCCTCTGTTCGTGTGGGCCTGTTTTCTCTCTCTGAAGCAACAGCTTGCTGGGCGGGAGCGACCTTGAATTAACAAAGCTAACCAGATAAGAAAACTAATTCTTGCACACGCTTTGAGCTAACAGAATTTTCTCCTTAATTGCCTTTCTCTCTCTCTCTAACTCTTTTTGGGAAAAAAAAGGAGGCAGGGAGGGAGAGTGGGGTACAGGGGGGAACGCCCCTGGCTGGCTGGAGGGAGGGAAAAAGTTCTTCTGTATTACGTTCATTGCTGTATATTTCTGTATATATTGTAAATACTGTATATTTGTGTACATATTCATTGCATTCCATTTCTGCTTGTAAATATAGCTTATTTCATTTGCTTCTCTGACTGAGGTAGCTGTGGTTTCTTTGTGTGTGTATGGGAGAACTTTCTCACCCTACCACATGCTTGATCCGGCATCCTGGCCTGCGTTAGGAATAGTGTGGCCAGCAGGAGCAGGGAGGTCATTGTGCCCCTGTACTCTGCATTGGTTAGGCCACACCTTGAGTACTGTGTCCAGTTCTGGGCCCCTCAGTTTAAGAAGGACATCGAGACACTTGAATGTGTCCAGAGAAGTCCAACAAGGCTGGTGAGAGGCCTTGAGTACAAGCCCTATGAGGAGAGGCTGAAGGAGCTGGGGTTGTTTAGCCTGGAGAAGAGGAGGCTCAGAGGCGACCTCATTGCTCTCTACAACTACCTGAAGGGTGGTTGTAGCCAGGAAGGGGTTGGCCTCTTCTCTCTAGAAACCAGCACCAGAACAAGGGGACACAGTCTCAAGGTGCGCCAGGGAAAGTTTAGGCTCAAGGTGAGGAGAAAGTTCTTCACTGAGAGAGTCATTCGCCATTGGAATGGGCTGCCCAGGGAGGTGGTGGAGTCACCGTCCCTGGAGGTGTTCAAGCGGGGATTGGACGTGGCACTTGGTGCCATGGTCTAGTTGTGGGGTCTGTGGTAACAGGTTGGACTCGATGATCTTTGAGGTCTCTTCCAACCTTAGATCTAGTATCTGGGCAGAATGTGCCTTCACCACAGGGTCCTGGCAGGTCCTGTAGCCTGAAAAGGAGAGCAGTGGATGCCCCCCAATGCTGCTGGTCTCAGTGCAGTCCCGAGTGAGCTTTGCGTACAAATGAAGCCCCGCGAGCCGCCACTGACCCTTTTAAAATTTGCAGCTGGTGACGCAGGGATCATGAGCTGCAGGCACGTGAAAAGACGGCACTTCCGAGGTTCGTAGTGTGTGTTGGTATCTCTGGGGTCCTGGCGGGTCCCGTAGCCTGAAAAGAAGAGCAGTGGACGCCCCCTGACGCTGCTGGTCTTGGCTGCTGGTTTTTGCATCTGAACCTCTGTAACCTCGACTACAGAAACCAAGTGGACATCCCTGCGTCTCACCTGGACCTCTTTGCCATAAGCACCATGTAGGACCACTGTCACTTGCAGCCGTTTACAAAATGTTCTTAATGTCTGGACCACTTTGGGCAGGTCCCAGACCCAGGACTGCTTCTTGCTTTATCCGGTCAAAAGCTGCTTGTTGCTCAGGACCCCACTGGAAACTTTATCTTTCGAGTCACATCATACAGAGGTTTCACAATCTGAGCTAAACTCAGCCACAGAAGCAAATGAAGCTGTATTTTACAAGCAATAATGGAATGCAATGAATATATACAAAATATACAGAATTTACAATATTATACAAGAATTTATCATAGTATCATAGTATCAGTGAGAGTTGGAAGGGACCACAAGGACCATCTAGTTCCAATCCCCCTGCCATGGGCAGGGACACCCCACACTAGATCAGGCTGGCCAGAGCCTCATCCAGCCTGGTCTTAAACACCTCCAGGGACGGGGCCTCAACCACCTCCCTGGATAACCCATTCCAGGGCTTCACCACTCTCATGGGGAAGAACTTCCTCCTCACATCTAGCCTGAATCTCCCCACCTCCAGCTTCATTCCATTCCCCCTAGTCCTGTCACTACCGGATAGCCTGAGAAGTCCCTCCCCAGCCTTCTTGTAGGCCCCCTTCAGATACTGGAAGGCCACAATGAGGTCACCTCGGAGCCTTCTCTTCTCCAGACTGAACAGCCCCAACTCCTTCAGTCTGTCCTCATAGGAGAGGTGCTCCAGCCCTCTGATCATCCTTGTGGCCCTTCTCTGGACACCTTCCAGCACGTCCATATCCCTCTTGTAATAGGGGCTCCAGAACTGGACACAGAACTCCAGGTGGGGTCTCACCAGGGCTGAGTAGACAAGGAAAATCACCTCCCTTGACCTGCTGGCCACACTTGAGCTTCTTGTCCACCAGCACCCCCAAGTCTCTCTCCTCAGGGCTGCTCTCCAGCCAGTCACTGCCCAGCCTGTGCTTGTGCCTGGGATTGCCTCAACCCAGGTGCAGGACCCTGCACTTGGTCTTGTTGAAGCTCATGAGGTTGGCTTGTGCCCACCTCTCCAGCCTGTCAAGGGCCCTCTGGATGGCATCCTTTCCCTCCAGCGTGTCTGCTGCACCACACAGCTTGGTGTCATCAGCAAACTTGCTGAGGGTGCACTTGATGCCACTGTCCATGTCACCCACAAAGATGTTGAACAAGACTGGTCCCAGGACTGATCCCTGAGGGACTCCACTTGTCACTGGCCTCCACTGGGACATGGACCCGTTGACAGCCACTCTTTGGGTGCGGCCATCAAGCCAGTTTTTTATCCATCTAGTGGTCCACCCAGCAAACCCATGCTTCACCAGTTTGGAGACCAGGATGTGGTGCGGGACAGTGTCAAAGGCTTTGCTCAGGTCCAGGTAAATTACATCAGTTGCTTGCCCCTCATCTATTAATGTTGTGACCTGTTCATGGAAGGCCACCAGGTTTGTCAGGCAGGATTTGCCCTTGGCAAAGCCATGCTGACTGTTCCCAGTCGCCTCTTCACTATTCTTCTGAGTCAGTAGTGCCTGCAGGAGGATCTGCTCCATGATCTTTCCGGGCACAGAGGTGAGACTGACTGGCCTGTAGTTCCCTGGTTCCTCCTTCTTACCCTTTTTGAAAATGGGAGCAATGTTTCCCCTTTTCCAGTCTGTGGGGACTTCCCCAGTCTGCCATGACTTTTGGAATATAAGAGAGGGGTTTAGCAACCTCATCTGCTAGTTCTCTCAGTACCTGTGGGTGTATCCCATGGACTTGAACACTTTCAGGTTCTTCAGGTGATCACCAACCTGAGCTTCACTTACGATGGGCAGTTCTTCCTCCCCGTCCCTGGCATCATCTTCCATGACACCAGGAGTGTGGCTAGAGGCCCTCGCAGTGAAAACTGAGGTAAAGAAGTTATTGAGTACCTTTCATGGGTTGAGGCAGACCCCCCCCCGAGAACCAGCAGCAGTGACAAAAGAAACCCCAGAGCAGACCCAGAAACATCCCATCCCCACCTGAGGGTGGGCCCAAGACCCCATGGCTCGTTCTTCCCCCCCCCCCACTGCTAGGCTAGTCTCCGCTGGCCAGGCCTGAGACCGCCCATCCCCCGGCCTTGGGCCTAGCCAGGCCGGGAGATGTCTCCTCCAGTTACCGGGTGCCGGCGAGGGGAAGAAAGAGGAAGTGCTAGACCCCGTGCTCATCCTGTCACTATGGGCCTTTGTAAAGAGTATCTCTACATCCTTCTTGTAGGCTCCCTTCAGGTACTGGAATGTCATTATTAGGTGCCCCTAGAACCTCCCCTTTTCTATGGCATCAAAAGCAAGTCCCGTGGCTTAGATAGCCAAAGCCCTGTCCATGACACCACTTGATTTTCCCAATTCTGTCAGCCCTTTCAAACTCCTTCCCCTTAACTGGGAGGACTGAAAAAAAGACAATCTGTGCTTCCAAGTCCTTCTCCAACACTTGTAATCTCTCTTGATGTTCTTAAGAATGCTCATTGCTATGTCACTGCTGCCCATGTAAAACAGAAACAGCGGATAGTAGTCAGTGGGATGTACAAGGTCTGGCAACCTTGAACCCATGATGTTCCTGTTTTTCAGGTTCCTCTATCCCACCCTTCTTGTGGATGGGCACCACACTGGCCAGTTTCCAGTCATCTGGGACCTCTCCGATGAGCCAGAACTGGTGGAAAATGATGGAGAGTGGCTTGGCCAGCTCATCTGCCAGCTCTCTCAGCACCTTAGGATGGATCCTAAGTCCCCTGGACTTGTGAGTATCCAAGTGTCTCATCAAGTCCCAAACTATTCGTCGTGGATTTCCAGGGCAATACACTGCTCCCTGACCCCCTCAACAGTTCAGGAGGCCAGTTGTCCTGAACTCCTCCTGCCTTACTGTTGAAAATTGAGGCAAAGTGGTATTTAGAACCTCAGCCTTTTCCTCATCTTTAGTTACAGTGTGTCTCGGTCCGGAGAGGGAAAGAGACTCAGTCTTATGATATTCCCGTGTTGTGAAATTAGAGGCACAAATGAGGCCAAAATATCAACAGCTAGACTATTTATACATAAATAAAGTGGACGGATCAGAAGGGGAGAGAGAGAAAATAGAGAGGGAGAGAGAGAAGAGGAAAGGAATTATATTACCACACCCCTCACCCCCCCAAGACAGTTTGAGTCTGTGGAGGAAAGGTGCTGCAGGAGATGTTGGGTCTGTAGAGAAACGGTGCTGAGGTTTTGGCTGTAGAAGAGATGTGGTCCTCTGAGCAGCTTCTTCAGCTCCATGAATTGCAGCAGGTGGAACTTAGGGCACAGAGAGAGGGTTTTCAGAGTCCAAGATCCGTTGTGTTGCCCCGTGATGTTTCCAGTGTGTGGTGCCGTCTTCTTTCTTCTGCATTTTTCTTCCTCAATTTTCTCTTCCAAGCCAGTAGTTGCTCCAGTCTTTTATACAGTTTTTTAGTCCTTAGGCAAGTGTCCAGGTGTTGTTCTGGGAAATCATCTTTAGGTAAGTGTCCAGGTATCGTTCCCCAGGAAATCTTTCTGTGTATTCATGTGAGTTTGGGCAGCCGTCTGGATGGAGGGGGCGCGGGCCTCTGCCTCCTCCTTCTCCATCTACCTACCCACACACTCATTACACATCAGGAAACAGGTGGTGAGTCCATTGTCTCATCATCCTCCCTTCCTGGGGTATCTGATGGCTAGAAATGATCTTGTCCTGAAGGCGTGATGGCTGGGCCCTTGGGCAGTCCAGTGAGCAATGTTATCTTTGCACCTTCCAAGAGTCCTTCCAGTGGCTCTGCCCAATGCACATCAGCTATTGTCTGGGCAAACAGCAAGTGATTTTATCTTTGTTGAGTCACACCAGGAGAGACAAGCTTTTAGTCTCTCACACAGTGTTACCCTCCAGGTCCAATAATGAATGGAGGTTCTTCTTGCCCTTCTTTTTAGCATTAATATATTTATAAAAATGCTTTTTATTATCTTTCACAAAGGTGGCCAGCTTATGTTCTAACTGGGCTTTTGCCTCTCTAATTTTTCTCCGGCATAATCTAACAACATCCTTAAACGTATCACAAAAAGGCCCCCCCCCTCCTTCCAAAGGCAATACACCCTCTTTTTTCCCCTTAATTCCTTCAGGAGCTGCTTGTTCATCCAGGCCGGTCACCTTCCCTGGAATCTCATCTTTCTGCAGATGGGAACTGCCAGTTCCTGTGCCTTCAAGAGCTCCTGTTTGAAGTAGGTTCAACCATCCTGGACACCTTGGTTCTTAAGGGATGGTACCCTGGGAACTTTCCTAATAAGTTTCTTTATGTGTTATCTGCTACTCTTATCATGCACCTGGGCATTTCTGGTGAAACACACTGGAGGAGGGAGGACTTTCCACAAGTCAATGAAGAGTGGATTAGGGATCATTTACATAAACTGAATATTCACAAGTCCATGGGGCCTGATGAGATGCACCCAAGAGTGCTGAGAGAGCTGGCTGATGATGCTCTACCACTATTCATGATTTTTCCAAAATTCTTGCAGACAAGAGAGGTTCCCCCCAAAACCCCTTCTCCTTCTCCCTCCCCTTTCCCTTAGTAGTAAACTGGGTGAAAAAAAAGGAGAAAGAGAAAGCCCAGGATATTAAGGGAAAATCGTTAGTTCAAAGAAGTTGTTAAGAAAGTTAGTTTTCTTATCTCATGAGTTTCAGTCCAAGGTCAGTTGCATGCACTCTGGCCAAGAACAGAAAGAAAGACTGAACACAGACTGTAAGTTCTTAAAGCTGCATTCTACTGAACTACAATGAAATTCTTGTAGAATTATCTTTGTTTTCCTTTCTCACACCTAAACATTTCAGCTAGAGAATTCTGTAGCTGTCCTTTTCTTAAAGGCACAGCCTAAAACGGTCACAATCCACCCCTTCTGAACAATTTCATTGGCTGTTTGTACTGTCCATCCAATCTAAAACAATATCTACAATTTGTAAGTAAAGTTCATAGTTCATTCCGGCTATCCTCAGATGCAGATGATTCAGAAGTCCAGGGAAAAATCAGGAAAAAAGAAGACAGCAAAAAGGTTGTCTCTTCACAGATGGAGAGAAGAAAAGGGAAATCAGGGCCTCTCAGTTGACTGAGGGCTCTCAAGGTTCTCAGGGTTCGTGCAACTTTGATTCCTCATGGATTCTTCCTTTGGGCGTGATGCATCTGTACAACATTCTGAAATTAAACTCTCTCAGCTAAAGGCAAATTACTTTGTGGAATACACTGAATTTCACCATTCTCTTGCATTACCCAATAAGTGTGACCAGGACCTTCAGCTGAAACCACCCCTCGGACAGGTTTAGCCTCTCCTGAGGGAGAAAATACCCAAACAGTTTTACCTAACAGATTCTTTTCTCTAACAACAGGAACTCTATCACCTTCTACTTTCTGTAGCAGATCTGAGTGTGCCAGTCCACCTCGATTCACTGAACCTCTACTACTTACCAGCCATTTTGCTTGTGCTAAATGCTTTTCCCAGTTTTTCAAAGATCCACCCCCCATGGCTTTAAGAGTGGTCTTCAGCAAACCGTTGTAGCGTTCAATCTTCCCTGCAGCTGGTGCATAGTAGGGGATGTGGAATATCCACTCAATGCCATGCTCTTTTGCCCAGTTCTTTACAAGTTTATTTTTGAAATGAGTTCCACTGTCTGACTCAATCCTCTCTGGAGTTCCGTGTCTCCACAGGATTTGTCTCTCCAGACCAAGAATGTTGTTGCGTGCAGCTGCATGTGGAACTGTATATGTTTCCAGCCATCCATTGTTTGCCTCTACCACAGTAAGCACATATGTACTTGGACCATCTGTGACCATACCACAAGGGCTTAATTCATTTTGCCTGCTTAATAGCAGCACAAATGTGAAATACATGGATGACTTGTGTGATAGCATCCATGGAAATGTCTATGGATCTGTCATGAGCCCATTGGTAGGTTGCATCTCTGCCTTCATGTCCTGACGAATCGTGAGCCTGCCGAGCTAAGAATATCTCACCACGCACAGGTCAGCTGCCCAAATAGGCTTTCCTTTTCTCTGCCAACCATTCCTTTTCTAGTCCTTTAGCCAACCCCACAGAGCATTGGCTACCATCCATGAGTCGGTGTAGAAATAAAGCTTTGGCCATCTCTCACGTTCAGCTACGTCGAGAGCTAGCTGGACAGCTTTTACCTCTGGAAACGGGCTGGATTCTCCTTCTCCATCCTTTGCCTCTGCAACTTGGCATGTTGGACTCCACACTGCAGACTTCCACCTTCGCTTGTTTCCGACAAGACGACAGGAACCGTCTGTGAACAAAGCATATTTCTTTTCATCATCAGAAAGGTCATTGTAAGGAGGAGCTTCCTCAGCACGAGTTACTCTCTCCTCTGGAGCTTTTGTACAGTTAGTACCTTCTCGCCAATTTGTGATAACTTCCACCTGAACAGGTCTTTCATGATTTCTCTGTGTTATCAGAGCCTGTGGGGGATTGTGACCCCTGGACTGAATGATTGAACATAAGAAACTGCAAGTAGAGATGAAATGGGAGCCACCTGTTGATGGCTTAACTAGCAACTCCAATAGATGAGATCAGTTAGCTGTGCTACCTAATAAGTATCGCCAGCCAGTAAGAAGAAGAGGTCGATTAACCAATCCCACGCAGACAGGTCATTAACCAATCCCCTGCAGCCACACCAAGAGGAGAGCAACAAATGTGAGCTGTGATGAGGGCAGTCGTGAGTCTCATGGGCTTGCTATGCAATACAATACAATACAATACAATACAATACAATACACCAGGTTGAAAGAGACCTTCAAGATCATAGCGTCCAACCCATCAACCAATCCCACCCACCTAAACAACTAAACCATGCAGCTAAGCACCCCATCAAGTCTCTTCCTGAACACCTCCAATGAAGGTGACTCCACCATCTCCATGGGTAGCTGATTCCAATGGGCAATCACTCTCTCTGTATAGAACTTCCTCCTAACATCCAGCCTAAACCTGCCCTGGTGCAGCCTGAGACTGTGTCCTCTTGTTCTGGTACTGGCTGCCTGGGAGAAGAGACCAACCTCTGCCTGGCTACAACCTCCCTTCAGGTAGTTGGAGAGAGCAATAAGGTCACCCCCGAGTCTCCTCTTCTCCAGGCTAAGCAACCCCAGCTCCCTCAGCCTTTCCTCATAGGGCTTGTGTTCCAAACCCCTCACCAACTTCGTTGCCCTTCTCTGGACACGTTCCAGCAAGACAACATCCTTCCTAAACTGAGGGGCCCAGAACTGGACACAGTACTCAAGGTGCGGCCTAACCAGTGCAGTGTACAGTCCCATAATGCCCTGCTCCCCTATAAAACATTCACGCAGGGTCTTCACTTCTTCTTTCGTCCCCTGCTGCTGCCTAGGTAAAATGGCTTGAGCTGCCTCCCTTAACCTCCCTGGGTTGGGGGTGGGGGGAGAAAGAGCCCGGGGGAGGGGGGGTTGGGGGTACCCCCAGGTGGTGATGGGATCTCTCTCTCTCTCTCTTTGTCACGGTGCTTGTGGTTCTCTGTAGAACTTTCACTGTTGTTTCTTTTTTTTGTTCTTTCTATTTAAACTTTCCATCACTTTTGCAATCCGTTTGTCTGAGTCGTTATTTCTGCCCGTGGTGGGAGGATTGCTCTCCCAAACCACGACACCACTATACCCAAGAAACATAGTTTCTTGCTTGTTCATGGGATTTGCCATGGTAGAGACTCTATTTACCACATCCACTGGAATGTGTCGGCATCCATCCTGCCACCGCACTCCCAGAAACTGGATCTCTCTGGTAGGTCAATACAACACAACACAATACAATACACCAGGTTGGAAGAGACCTTCAAGATCATCACGTCCAACCCATCAACCAATCCAACCCACCTAAATACAATACAGTACAATACAGTACAATACAATCCACCTAAACAACTAAAAAACTAAACCGTGGCACCAAGCACCCCATCAAGCCTCTTCTTGAACACCTCCAATGAAGGTGACTCCACCACTTCCACAGGCAGCTGATTCCAGTGGGCAATCACTCTCTCTGTATAGAACTTCCTCCTAACATCCAGCCTAAACCTGCCCTGGTGCAGCCTGAGACTGTGTCCTCTTGTTCTGGTACTGGCTGCCTGGGAGAAGAGACCAACCTCTGCCTGGCTACAACCTCCCTTCAGGTAGTTGGAGAGAGCAATAAGGTCACCCCCGAGTCTCCTCTTCTCCAGGCTAAGCAACCCCAGCTCCCTCAGCCTTTCCTCATAGGGCTTGTGTTCCAAACCCCTCACCAACTTCGTTGCCCTTCTCTGGACACGTTCCAGCAAGACAACATCTTTCCTAAACTGAGGGGCCCAGAACTGGACACAGTACTCAAGGTGCGGCCTAACCAGTGCAGTGTACAGGGGCAGAATGACCTCCCTGCTCCTGCTGGCCACACTGTTTCTGATGCAGGCCAGGATGCCATTGGCCTTCTTGGCTGCCTGGGCACACTGCAGGCTCATGTTCAGCCTACAATCAACCAGCACCCCCAGGTCCCTCTCTGCCTGGCCGCTCTCCAACCACTCTGACCCCAGCCTGTAGCACTGCATGGGGTTGTTGTGGCCAATGTGCAGAACCCGGCACTTGGATGTGTTAAATCTCATGCTGTTGGATTCTGCCCATCTGTCCAGCCTGTCGAGGTCCCTCTGCAAAGCCTCTCTGCCCTCCAGCAGATCAACTCCTGCCCCCAGCTTGGTGTCGTCCGCAAATTTACTGATGATGGACTCAATGCCCTCATCCAGATCATCAATAAAGATGTTGAAGAGCATGGGGCCCAGCACCGATCCCTGGGGCACACCACTAGTGACTGGCCGCCAGCCGGATGTGGCACCATTCACCACCACTCTCTGGGCTCGGCCCTCCAGCCAGTTCCTAACCCAACGCAGTGTGCTCCCATCCAAGCCATGGGCTGCCAGCTTGGCCAGGAGTTTGCTGTGGGGGACGGTGTCAAAGGCCTTGCTGAGGTCCAGGTAGACCACATCCACAGGCCTCCCCACATCAACCAGGCACCTCACCTGATCATAGAAGGAGATCAGGTTGGTCAGGCTGGACCTGCCCTTCCTAAAGCCATGCTGGCTAGGCCTGATCCCTTGGCCATCCTGTAAGTGCTGCATGATCGCACTCAAGATGACCTGTTCCATAATCTTGCCTGGCACTGAGGTCAGGCTGACAGGCCTAGAATTCCCTGGCTCATCCAACCGGCCCTTCTTGTGGATGGGCACCACGTTGGCCAGCTTCCAGTCTTCTGGGACCTCTCCAGTGAGCCAGGACTGCTGAAAAATGATGGAGAGCGGCTTGGCCAGCTCATCTGCCAGCTCTCTCAGCCCCCTAGGATGGATCCCATCCGGTCCCTGGCCTTGTGGGGTCCAAGCGGCTCAGAAGATCTCTAACTACCTCCTGGAGCAGCGGGAAACCATGCAGCTCCCTGGCTCCTTCTGCCAGCTCTGCAGGCCAGCTGTCTGGAAGATGTTCTGCCATGCTAGGAGAGATTGAGGCAAAGAAGGTGTTAAGTACCTCTGCCTTTTCCTCATCCTTTTTTACAACGTTCCCCTCCATGTCAACCAAGGAGTGGAGGTTGTCCTTGCCCTTCCTCTTGCTATTGATGTATTTATAGAAGGACTTTTTGTTGTCCTTCACAGCAGAGGCCAGTCTAAGTTCTAAATGGGCTTTTGCCTCCCTAATTTTCTTTCTGCATGTCCTAGCAACATCCCTAAACATTCCATAGGTTGCCTCCCCTTTCTTCCAGAGATGGTACACCCTCTTTTTTTCCTTAGTTCTATTAAGAGTTCATTGACCAACCAGGCTGGCCGTGTGCCCCGGCGGCTCATCTTCCGGGACACTGGAACAGCCTGTTCCTGAACCTTCCAGACTTCTTCTTTGAAGCAGCTCCAGCTCTCCTGGACCCCTTTATTTTTAAGGGCTGTATCCCAGGGAACCTTCTGAGTTAGTTCCTTGAGTAGCCTGAAGTCTGCCCTCCTGAAGTCCAGAGTGGAGGTCTTCTTGCTACCCCTCTTGGCTTGGCTGAATACCGAAAACTCAATTATCTCGTGGTCACTGGTGCCTAAACACCCACCGACCACATCACCCACCAGCCCTTCCCTGTTGGTGAAGAGGAGGTCAAGCATAGCCATACCCCTGGTAGGTTCACGCAGCACCTGGGATAAGAAGCTGTCCTCCATACACTCCAGAAACCTCCTAGACTGCCTTCTTTCTGCTGTGTTGAGATCCCAGCAGATATCAGGCAGGTTGAAGTCGCCCATGAGAATGAGGTCAGGTGACCTTGAGACAGCCTTAAGCTGCCTATAGAATGCCTCATCTACATCTTCCTCCTGGTTGGGTGGTCTATAACAGACTCCAACCAGGATGTCTGCCCTCCCGAACTTCCGTCTAATTCTCACCCACAAGCACTCAACCCGGTCATCCCTGATCTCCATCTCAACGGCATCTAGTGCCTCCCTGATGTACAGGGCCACCCCTCCACCCTTCTTCCTTGCCTGTCCCTCCTGAACAGCCTGTAGCCGTCAATTGCAGCGCTCCAGTCATGTGAGTCGTCCCACCATGTCTCTGTGATGGCAACTACATCATAACTTTCCTGCTGCAACAGGGCTTCTAGCTCCTCTTGTTTGTTACCCATGCTTTGTGCATTAGTGTACATGCACTGAAGCTGGGCTGCTGGTTTCATCTCTAGCTCTAGCTTATCTCCCCCAGACTCCTGCCTGAGGCGACTGGTTCCAGCCCCTTCCCCCTTCGAAGCTAGTTTAAAGCCCTGTCAATGAGGCCTGCCAATTCTCTTCCCAGAATCTTTTTCCCTTTGGGGTACAGGCCATTCTCGTATACTGTGACCTTCCCCCTCCTCTGGGACAGATGTACTCCATCTGTTACCAGTTGACCTGGTGCAGTAAAAAGTTCTCCAAGGTCCTTTCACCTTGTCTCGCTTGATGGCAAAACCTGCATTCAGGAGGATGTCAATGATTTTGTTACCTTTCTCGAAGACTTCCTCAGCAGTTTTACCCCAGACAATGATATCATCGATGAACTGGATGTGTTCTGGAGCACCACCTTTCTCCAGAGCATCGTGGATCACTGCATGACAGATGCTGGAGCTGTGGATCCAGCCCATTGGCAATCTGTTGAAAGTGTGCTGGTTTCCTCTCCAGGTGAAAGCAAACTGAGGCCTGCATTCCTCTGCTATGGGAATAGAGAAGAAGGCATTAGCAAATGTTTCTGCTGCTACTCTTCTAAGGATCTCTTTAAGCTCAGAAGCACCTCCATTAGTTGCTGTCTTACCAGAACCTGCAATCTGTCCTGCATCTCCAGTATCCAGTGATGGTCTCAATAACTCAGCTATATCTTTAAGACAAATCTTCTCCTCCTCCTCAGCAGGATCTTTTTTAGCAGAAGTTCCCTCATCAGCAGCAGTGGGATCTTGTTACTCTCCCCCCCATCGGCTCCTGGATCCTCTTTGCGTCTACCACCTGTCTTATATAAAGCTGTCACAAATAGCTTTATCGATGATCTGGACAAGGGGATTGAGTCCATCATCAGTAAGTTTGCAGATGACACCAAGCTGGGGGCAGGTGTTGATGTATTGGAAGGTAGGAGATCTCTGCAGAGGGACATTGACAGTCTGGACAGATGGGCAGAGTCAAACAGCATGATATTTAAAAGATCTAAGTGCCGGGTGCTGCACATTGGCCACAAAAACCCCAGGCAGTGCTACAGGCTGGGGTCAGAGTGGCTGGAGAGTGGCCAGGCAGAAAGGGACCGGGGGTACTGGTTGATAGTAGGCTGAACATGAGCCAAGCAGTGTGCCCAGGTGGCCAAGAAGGCCAATGACATCCTGGCCTGTATCAGGAACAGTGAGGTCAGCAGGAGCAGGGAGGTCATTCTGCCCCTGTACACTGCACTTGTTAGGCCACACCTAGAGTACTGGGTCCAGTTCTGGGCCCCTCAGTTTAGGAAAGATGTTGACTTGCTGGAATGTGTCCAGAGAAGGGCTACAAAGCTTGTGAGGGATTTGGAGCTGTGGTAGGTTAACGCCCATCCTGAAAAAATAACAAAACAGGGCTTGTAGGTTCTTTGCCCTCCCTGCAGGGCATTTTCCCCCTGGGAAAATGAGTCTGTTCCACTCACCCCTCCCTGCCCATCTAGGATATAAAAAGCAGGACATTGCAGTCATTAGGCCTCCTTTTTGTCTCCTGTCTCTCCTGGACAAGAACTAGGGCAGCTGCTTTCCTGCTCTTCTGCCATGTGATTGGGCCTGATCCTTCTCCCTGCTGCCTCCGTGCCTCTTCAGAGATAGAGACTGGTTTTGTATTCTTGTTTCCCCCCCATCCATCCTTGTTCCTTGCCCCTGTTAACCTTACCTGTTATTGTTATATATATATTGTTCAAAGAAAACTCTTTACCTCTCTACTTCCTGGCCGACTCCAAAATTATTGCTTGGTGAATTTGCTCCTTCCCTTTCCTTTTTTTTCCCTCTCTGTTGGGAGGGAGGAGAGGGGAGTAGGTGAGAGATTCTCAGCCTTGCCCCCATCTGAGCTCTTAACTCCCAGTTAAGGCTCAAACTATTACAGGAGCACAAGCCCTATAAGGAGAGGCTGAGGGAGCTGGGTTTGCTTAGCCTGGAGAAGAGAAGTCTCAGGGGAGACCTTATTGCTGTCTACAACTATCTGAAGGGAGATTATAGCCAGGTGGGGGTTGGTTGGTGTCTTCTCCCAGGCAGCCAGCACCAGAACAAGAGGACACAGTCTCAAGCTGCACCAGGAGAGGTTTAGGCTGGATGTTAGGAAGCAGTTCTTCATAGAAAGAGTGATTGGCCATTGGAATGTTCTGCCCAGGGAGGTGGTGGAGTCACTATCACTGGAAGTGTTTAGGAAGAGGCTAGATGAGTCACTTGGTACCATGGTTTAGTTGATTAGATAGTGTTGGATGATAGGTTGAACTCGATGATCTCAAAGGTCTTTTCCAACCTGGTTAATTCTATTCTATACTATTAAATCATGAATTACTGACAAAGGGAGATCAATCAAAACCTAATAGCTGATAGCTGTTTGTGGTGGGGTGAGAAAGTTCCTTCCCCACACACAAGGAAAGAAACCACAGTTAGCTCAGTCGGAAAAGCAGATGAAAGCTATATTTACAGGCAGAAATGGAATGCAATGAATATGTACACAAATATATAATATTTACAATATATACAGGAAAATACAGCAATGAACACAATGCAGAAAAACCTTTTCCCTCCAGCTGGCCAGGGGGGTTCTCTGAACCCCCCTCTCTCCCTCCCCACCTCCCCTTTTTCCCAAAAAGGGTTAGAGAGAGAGAGAAAGGCAATTAAGGAAGAAAAATTCTGTTAGCTCAAAAAGCACATGCAAGAATTAGTTTTCTTATCTGGTTAGCTGTTAACTCAAGGCCGTTCCTGCTTCAGAAAGAGAGAAGCCATCCAGCCCACAGGACAGAGAAGCACAGACTGCACCCAGCCTGAACCCAGACCAGACTGAACTAACAGAACCCAAACTTAAAATTGCATTCTACAATCTACAATGAAATTAGTTTAGACTATCTTGTTTTTGTTCAAATATCAAAAACATTCAGCCAGAGTGTTCAGCAACTGTCTCTTTCTTAAAGACATAGCCTCAACCGGTCGCACTGTTAAGCTAGGTATTGCCTTTATTAACAGTGCTGGGTGCAAAAGGGTAGCCCTCCCAGTTCACATAACCAAAGATGATCTCTACATGCTTTATATACACTTACAGTAATACATATTCATTAAATTTATTGGAAATTGTTTACATATGCATGGAATCATTTAAATAGACAGTCCTTTTGCCCCTCATTCTCTGCTGTCACTCTCTGACCTTCCAACATTACAGTCTCTCATTGATGTTCTCTCCAACTTCTCTGTGTGAATCTTTATTACTTTAGCCCCCCCTCCCCCAAATTTTAGCTGTTGTTCTGCATCTCTGCCTTACCTTCTTTGCTCTAGCCAGATCAAGGTCTCACCATTATTTATGTCTAGAAGTCTAGAGGCTAATCTATCTTAACTACTGAGAAAGTAACTCTAAGAAAAACAATTAATAAATCTCCCTGCTTCAATACGACTGCATTATGACCATGCAGTATTATGACATTGGGAGGTGGGGCACTGGTTTTTCTCTTGCTTTTCTGATTCCCTTTTCAGGCAGCTGCGTTTTGCCTGTTGCAGGATCTTGGACAGTATGGTGGTTTGGCCCTGGATGCTCTATCACTCCCCTTCTTAGATGGACAGGGGAGAGGCAACAAAAGGGCCGTAATAAGATAGAAGCAATTTTAATAATGCAAAGCAAAAGTAAAAGCCATGCACAGAAGCAAAAGCAAACAAAGATGTTATTCTCTCCTTCCCATCAAGCTGTGTGGGGTCACTTCTGGGAAGCAGGGCTCTAAGATGAGTAGCAGTTGCTCCAGAGGACAGATGCCATCAACAAATGTCCCCCACCTTCCTTCTTTCACTTAGCTTATCATAGTATCATAGTATCATAGCATCATAATATCATAGTATCATAGTATCAGTCAGTTTGTTTTGAGTTGCATCACTACGAGTTGCCCAGTCCAGAGCCTGGGATAAAAGCCACAAACCTACACGCTGCAAGCTAGAGAAGCCACGTACCTTGGAGCCAGAGCCAAGCCTTGCTTCCCCTTGCAACCAGAATTTTGGAGTGCCTCAATTTACCCAGGACAAAGCAAGCTCCTGTCGCAAAGAACATAAAAAATCACCCACTGTCTGCTGAAACCAAACATCTTTTGCAGAACAAGCTGTTTTCCTTGTTTACTTCTTTTTCTGTATAGGGATGACCAATACTGGCACAGGCTGGCTCTCTGACACTAGTTGCTTCTTGGTATGTCTGTAGGCCCAGAGACCTTCTCTTCCTCTTTTTCTGCATGCTGAATGTAATAAATAAAGGGATGAGTTATTTGTTAACCATATAAATGATCAATGATGGAGTCGTGATCAAGTCAGACAATGCCACTCAATGATAAGACCATGTAACATCCTGTTTTGAACAGTATGTACTTAGTTTTAAGCTTGTTAGTCAGAAATCTACAGAAATTGGGCAGCTGGTTCGACACCCACTGAGCCTGCCAGAAACCAGGTTAAAGATAAGGAAGACTATCAACATCCTCGCAAGAGACTCCAGACCAGGATGCCGACCCTTATCAGGAACTCACACTTGCACAGCCAGAAGGGTGCATTCTGTGCATGAGGAATTGCCTGTTACGGTTATGACATACCTCCACCTTAAAAGAAGAGAGTGGATCCTCATTTGGTGCATGCTGTTGTGGAGCAGGAGACTCCCAGCTGCCCAGCGCGCTGCTTTTGCTTATTTTACCCGCAATAAAATTTCTTATACTTAAAACTCTGGATTGGCGTGGAGAGTGTTTGTAACACTGAATGGCACTGAAATGAGATAAATAGGAATGGAACAGACCCAAATACATAGTGATTTGTGTCTCCCAGAAATTTTTGGTTTGACAACATCCTTTTATCAAACATTTCACCAGCTCATCAATATTTTGCAATTGATCAGGAGTGAAGATCCAAAATGCTGGAGGTACAATACAATACAACCCACCTAAACAACTAAACCGTGGCACCAAGCACCCCATCAAGCCTCTTCTTGAACACCACCACCTCCACCACCTCCACGGGCAGCCGATTCCAATGGGCAATCACTGTCTCTGTATAGAACTTCTTCCTAACATCCAGTCTAAACCTGCCCTGGTGCAGCCTGAGACTGTGTCCTCTTGTTCTGGTGCTGGCTGCCTGGGAGAAGAGACCAACCTCTGCCTGGCTACAACCTCCCTTCAGATAGTTGTAGAGAGCAATAAGGTCACCCCTGAGTCTCCTCCTCTCCAGGCTAAGCAACCCCAGCTCCCTCAGCCTCTCCTCATAGGGCTTGTCTTCCAAACCCCTCACCAACTTTGTTGCCCTTCTCTGGACACGCTCCAGCAAGACAACATCCTTCCTAAACTGAGGGGCCCAGAACTGGACACAGTACTCTAGGTGCGGCCTAACCAGTGCAATGTACAGGGGCAGAATGACCTCCCTGCTCCTGCGGGCCACACTGTTTCTGATGCAGGCCAGGATGCCATTGGCCTTCTTGGCTGCCTGGGCACACTGCAGGCTCATGTTCAGCCTACCATCAACCAGTACCCCCAAGTCCCTCTCTGCCTGGCTGCTCTCCAGCCACTCTGACCCCAGCCTGTAGCACTGCCTGGGGTTGCTGTGGCCAATGTGCAGAACCCGGTACTTGGATGTGTCAAATCTCATGCCGTTGGATTCTGCCCATCTGTCCAGCCTGTCGAGGTCCCTCTGCAAAGCCTCTCTACCCTCCAGCAGATCAACTGTGACCGGTTTAGGCTGTGTCTTTAAGAAAGAGACAGTTGCTGAACACTCTGGCTGAATGTTTTTGATATTTGAACAAAAACAAGATAGTCTAAACTAATTTCATTGGTAGATTGTAGAATGCAATTTTAAGTTTGGGTTCTGTTGGTTCAGTCTGTGTCTGGTCTGGGTTCAGGCTGGGTGCAGTCTGTGCTTCTCTGTCCTGTGGGCTGGATGGCTTCTCTCTTTCTGAAGCAGGAACGGCCTTGAGTTAACAGCTAACCAGATAAGAAAACTAATTCTTGCATGTGCTTTTTAGCTAACAGAATTTTTCTTCCTTAATTGCCTTTCCCTCTCTCTCTAACCCTTTTTGGGAAAAAGGGGAGGGAGGGAGGGAGAGAAGGGGGGTTCAGGGAACCCCCCTGGCCGGCTGGAGGGAAAAGGCTTTTCTGCATTACGTTCATTGCTGTGTTTTCCTGCATATATATTGTAAATATTATATATTTGTGTATATATTCATTGCACTCCATTTCTGCCTGTAAATATAGCTTTCATCTGCTTTTCCGACTGAGCTAACTGTGGTCTCTTTCCTTGTGTGTGGGGAGGGAACTTTCTCACCCCACCACATCAACTCCTGCCCCCAGCTTGGTGTCGTCCGCAAATTTACTGATGATGAACTCAGTGCCCTCATCCAGATAATCAATAAAGACGCTGAAGAGCATGGGGCCCAGCACTGATCCCTGGGGCACACCACTAGTGACTGGCCGCCAGCCGGATGTGGCACCATTCACCACCACTCTCTGGGCTCGGCCCTCCAGCCAGTTCCTAACCCAACGCAGTGTGCTCCCATCCAAGCCATGGGCTGCCAGCTTGGCCAGGAGTTTGCTGTGGGGGACGGTGTCAAAGGCCTTGCTGAGGTCCAGGTAGACCACATCCACAGGCCTCCCCACATCCACCAGGCGGGTCACCTGATCATAGAAGGAGATCAGGTTGGTCAGGCAGAACCTGCCCTTCCTAAATCCAGGCTGGCTAGGCCTGATCCCTTGGCCATCCTGTAAGTGCTGCGTGATCGCACTCAAGATGACCTGTTCCATAATCTTGCCTGGCACTGCGGTCAGGCTGACAGGCCTATAATTCCCTGGCTCTTCCAAACGACCCTTCTTGTGGATGGGCACCACGCTGGCCAGCTTCCAGTCTTCTGGGACCTCTCCAGTGAGCCATGACTGCTGATAAATGATGGAGAGCGGCTTGGCCAGCTCATCTGCCAGCTCTCTCAGCCCCCTAGGATGGATCCCATCCGGTCCCATGGCCTTGTGGGGGTCCAAGCGGCTCAGATCTCTACCTACCTCCTGGAGCAGCAGGAAACTATGCAGCTCCCTGGCTCCTTCTGCCAGTTCTGTCAGTAACCCACAAGGGCAGGGCCAATGGGTGCAGGTCTCTGCCCGACGGAAGAAATGCAGACGGAGCAAGCCTGCTACTTTGAGCAGCACACTGCCTACAGTGCAGGTACAGAATAGGTATGATTCTCTGCAGGAGGAACAGGTCATAGGTGAGGATGAGGACTCAAGGAAGACAGAAGCTGCACCAATGACAGGTTGCCTCAGGCCAGCTATCAAAACTAGACCGGAAAAGAAACCTCGTAGGTTCATCGTTATAGGAGACTCCCTACTGAAGGGAGCAGAGGGCCCAATATGCAGACCAGACCCATTTCATAGGGAGATCTGCTGCCTCCCTGGTGCCCAAGTAAAGGACATTGCAGGCAAAATTCCCAAACTCGTGAGTCCTTCAGACTACTACCCACTGCTGGTCTTTCAGGTGGGTAGTGACGATGCAACAACGAGAGGCTCACAATCAATTAAAAGAGATTTCAGAACCTTGGGGCACCTGCTAAAGGGATCAGGAGCTCAGGTTGTGTTCTCTGCTATCCCTCTAATGTCAGCGATGGATGAGGGAACACTGAGGAAGAGCCAACAGGTCAATTCATGGCTCTGAGGCTAGTGCCATCGACAGGGATTTGGGTTCTACAATCATGGCTTGGTTTACAAGGCACCAGAGCTGCAAACAACTAATGGGACACACTTGTCCCAGAGGGGGAAAAGGATCCTGGGGCAGGAATTGTCAGGGCTCATTGACAAGGCTTTAAACTAGATTTGAAAGGGGAAGGGGTTAATAGTCTCCTGCTGGCCTGTGACAAACAGAGGGGCAGCTCACCAGAGGCAGAGGGGTGGAGAGCTGGTAAGGGCTCTCAACTTGCTGCCCTGAGGCAAGACACAAATGACACACCAGGACATCCTGTGGAAACCAAGAGGAATTGGCACAAGAGGACAACAGAGCCAGCCCAGCTGAAGTGCTTCTATGCAAATGCACGCAGCTTGGGCAACAAACAGGATGAATTAAGGGCCACCGTGCTGCTGGGAGGCCATGACATAGTGGGCATTACTGAAACTTGGTGGGATGATTCCCATGACTGGAATGTAGGGATAGACGGGTACAAACTTTTTAGGAAGGATAGGCAGGGAAGGAGAGGAGGAGGTGTTGCCCTCTATGTCAAGAACCAGCTGGAATCAGCAGAACTCCACCTGGGGAGGGATGATGAGATGGTTGAGAGTGTATGGGTTAGAATTAAAGGCAAGACAGGGGAAGGAGATATTACTGTGGGGGTCTCCTACAGGCCACCGGACCAGCAGAACCAAGCAGATGAGGCCCTCCACAGGCAAATAGAAGCGGCTTCCAGGTCACAAGCCCTGGTCCTCATGGGTGATTTCAACCACCCTGACATCTGCTGGAGGGACAGCACAGCAAGGCACCAGCAATCCAGGATGTTCCTGGACTGCATAGAAGACAACTTCCTCCTCCAAATGGTAGAGGAACCAACAAGAACAGGTGCTACGCTGGACCTTGTTCTCACCAACAGGGAAGGGCTGGTAACCAATGTGAGGCTCAGAGACAGCCTTGGCTGCAGCGATCATGAAGCAGTTGAATTTAATATCCTCAGGGCAATCAGGAGGACCTATTCTAAGCTTACAACCCTAGACTTTATGCGTGCAGACTTCGATCGCTTCAGGAATCTGCTAGCCAAAGTGTCGTGGGACGAAGCCCTGGAGGGATGAGGGACCAAGGACAGCTGGTCAGTATTCAAGGACCACCTCCTATGTGTCTAGGAGCTATGTATACCAACAAAGAGAAAAGCAGGGAAGAATGCTAAGAGGCCTGCCTGGATGAACAAGGAGCTACTGGACACACTATTACTTAAAAAGAAACTCTACAGGAAGTGGAGGGAAGGACAGATAGTACAGGGGGTATATAAGGAAGCTGCCCGAGCAGCAAGAGGCCTGGTTAAGAAAGCCAAAGCAGAGTTCGAATTGAATCTAGCCAGGGAGGTTAAAGGGAGCACTAAGAATTTCTACAGGTATATTAATGGCAAGAAGAACACTAGGGAAGGTGTGGGCCCCCTCAGAAAGGAAAGTGGTGAATTGGTCACAAGTGATGTGGAAAAGGCTGAGGTACTCAATAACTTCTTTACCTCAGTCTTCACTGCAAGTGCGTCCAGCCACACTCCTGGTGTCATGGAAGATGATGCCAGGGACGGGGAGGAATAACTGCCCATCGTAAGTGAAGATCAGTTTTGTGATCACCTGAAGAACCTGAAAGTGTTCAAGTCCATGGGACCTGACAGGATACACCCACGGGTGCTGAGAGAACTGGCAGATGAGGTTGCTAAGCCCCTCTCTATTATATTCCAAAAGTCATGGCAGACTGGGGAAGTCCCCACAGACTGGAAAAGGGCAAACATTGCTCCCATATTCTAAAAGGTTAAGAAGGAGGAACCAGGGAACTACAGGCCAGTCAGTCTCACCTCTGTGCCCGGAAAGATCATGAAGCAGATCCTCCTGGAGGCACTACTGACTCAGAAGAGTAGTGAAGAGGTGATTGGGAGCAGTCAGCATGGCTTTGCCAAGGGCAAATCCTGCCTGACAAACCTGGTGGCCTTCTATGAACAGGTGACAGCATTAATAGATGAGGGGCGAGCAACTGATGTCGTTTACCTGGACCTGAGCAAAGCCTTTGACACTGTCCCACACCACATCCTGGTCTCCAAGCTGGTGACACATGGGTTTGATGGATGGACCACTAGATGGATAAGGAACTGGCTTGATGGCCACACCCAAAGAGTGGCTGTCAACGGGTCCATGTCCCAGTGAAGGCCAGTGTCAAGCGGAGTCCCTCAGGGATCAGTCCTGGGACCAATCTTGTTCAACATCTTTGTGGGTGATATGGACAGTGGCATCAAGTGCACCCTCAGCAAGTTTGCTGATGACACCAAGCTGTGTGGTGCAGCGGACACGCTGGAGGGAAGGGATGCCATCCAGATGGACCTTGACAGGCTGGAGAGGTGGGCACAGGCCAACCTCATGAGCTTCAACAAGACCAAGTGCAGGGTCCTGCATCTGGGTCGAGGCAATCCCAGGCACAAATACAGGCTGGGCAGGGACTGGCTGGAGAGCAGCCCTGAGGAGAGAGACCTGGGAGTGCTGGTGGACGAGAAGCTCAACATGAGCTCTCAATGTGCACTTGCAGCCCGGAAAGCCAGTCAGATCCTGGGCTGCATCAGGAGAAGTGTGGCCAGCAGGTCAAGGGAGGTGATTCTCCCCCTCTACTCAGCTCTGGTGAGACCCCACCTGGAGTACTGCCTCCAGTTTTGGAGCCCCTATTACAAAAGGGATATGGAGGTGGTGGAACGTGTCCAGAGAAGGGCTACAAGGATGATCAGAGGGCTGGAGCACCTCTCCTATGAGGACTGACTGAAGGAGTTGGGGCTGTTCAGTCTGGAGAAGAGAAGGCTCCGAGGTGACCTCATTGTGGTCTTCCAGTATCTGAAGGGGGCCTACAAGAAGGCTGGGGAGGGACTTCTCAGGCTATCAGGGAGTGATAGGACTAGGGGAATGGAATGAAGCTGGCGGTGGGGAGATTCAGGCTGGATGTGAGGTGGAAGTTCTCCACCATGAGAGTGGTGATGCCCTGGAATGGGTTATTCAGGGAGGTGGTTGAGGCCCTGTCCCTGGAAGTGTTTAAGACCAGTCTGGATGAGGCTCTGGCCAGCCTGATCTAGTGTAGGGTGTCCCTGCCCATGGCAGGGAGGTTGGAACTAGATGATCCTTGTGGTCCCTTCCAACCCTAACTGAAACTATGAAACTATGAAACTTGAGGCAACTTGAAGCCAGACAGGTCCAAGCAGGTTCAAGCAAGACAAGGCAAGGCGACTAGAGATGGGCCTGTATATATATCTTGCCCGAGATTCAATTGGGCCAAGAGGGCAACTGAAATGAGTACATAGTTACCCAATGAAAAGGGGTTCTGCCAGGCTGTGGCCATAAAAGGCAGAAACATAGGCCTGGTCAGGAAGGAGCTGTGGCCAGTGCACATGCCCTTACCCCAGCAGCAGGGTTGTTTACCAGACAGGCATAGTCCTCTCACCTTTGTTCCTTTTCCCGCATTACCCCGACTTTCTGCAGGAAGGAGGGGTGTGGTGGGTTAACACCCTTTTCTGAGAACAAAAGAACAAAGCAGGGTGGAGGACTTGCAGGTACTTTTCACTCCCTGCAGGGCATTTTTCGCCTGGGAAGCTGAGTCTGTTCCACTCCCCCCTCCCCTGCCCAGCTAGGGTATAAAAAGCAGGACCTCGTAGCTGTTGGCCCGGGCTTTTCTGGCTCCTGCCTCTGCTGGACGAGAGCTACTGCAGCTACCCTCCTGCTCCTCTGCCACGTGGTCGGACCTGCTGCCTCCACGCTTTTTCAGAGAAAGGCTGGTTTTGTATTATTCTCTTGGGTTTTTTTGTCCCCCTCCCATCCATCCTTGTTCCTTGCCCTTGTGAACCTTTTTCCTGTTATTGTTATATATATATATTGCTTAAAGATAACTCTTTGCCTCTCTACTTCCAAGCCGACTCCAAATTATTGTTTGGTGGATTTGCTCTTTCCTTTTCTCCCCTCTCTGTTGAGAGGGAAGAGGGGGAGAGTGGGGGAGAGATTCTCAGCCTTGCCCCCCACCTGAGCTCTTAACTTCCAGTTAAGGCTCAAACCACCACAATTTTTGGCGCCTCCAATGTGGGGCTTGGAAATTAATCTTGTATTGGGAAAGCAAAACTTTGTCTGGAAGTAGAGATGGCGATTTTAAAGAGCCTGGTGGTCCAAGCCTTTGCGTGGGTGTTTGGCTGGATCTTTTGGACCCACATCTACAAATTAATAACTTACCATGTGGTGTGGTTAATGATAGAGATGCTGATCAAATGGATGAAAACTTTACCAATGAAGCTGGGCATGTATCTCCTGAATTCATTGAGTATCACTGTGTGACCGGTTGAGGCTGTGTCTTTAAGAAAGAGACAGTTGCTGAACACTCTGGCTGAATGTTTTTGATATTTGAACAAAAAACAAGATAGTCTAAACTAATTTCATTGGTGGCTTGTAGGGTGGTTTTGATCTCTGATCTTGATCTCGACTGGAAACACCGAAGGGAGATATTCTTAGCTCGGTGGGCTCACGATTCCTCAGGACATCAAGGCAGAGATGCAACCTACCAGTGGGCTCGTGACAGATCCATAGACATTTCCATGGATGCTATCACACAAGTCATCCATGACTGTGACATTTGTGCCTCTATCAAGCAGGCAAAGAGACTTAAGCCCTTATGGTATGGTGACAGATGGTCCAAGTACAAGTATGGTGAAGCTTGGCAGATTGACTACATCACTCTACCACGTTCTCGTTCTGGTAAGCAGTATGTGCTTACTATGGTAGAAGCAAACACTGGATGGTTGGAAACTTATCCAGCTCCACATGCAACCGCACGCAACACCATTCTTGGTCTGGAGAGACAAATCCTGTGGAGACACGGAACTCCAGAGAGGATTGAGTCAGACAACGGAACTCACTTCAAAAACAACCATGTAAAGGGCTGGGCCAAAGAGCATGGCATTGAGTGGATATTCCACATTCCCTACTATGCACCAGCTGCAGGGAAGATTGAACGCTACAACGGTTTGCTGAAGACCACTCTTAAAGCCATGGGGGGTGGATCTTTGAAAAACTGGGAAAAGCATTTAGCACAAGCAACCTGGCTGGTAAATAGTAGAGGTTCAGTGAACCGAGCTGGACCTGCACACTCAGATCTGCTACAGAAAGTGGAAGGTGATAGAGTTCCTGTTATTAGAGAAAAGAATCTGTTAGGTAAAACTGTTTGGGTATTTCCCCCCTCAGGAGAGGCTAAACCTGTCCGAGGGGTGGTTTCAGCTGAAGGTCCGGGTCACACTTATTGGGCAATGCAAGAGAATGGTGAAATTCAGTGTATTCCACAAAGAAATCTAACGTTAGCTGAAAGACTTTAATTTCAGAGTGTTGTACAGCTGCATCACGCCCAAAGGAAGAATCCTTGAGGAATCCACGGTGCACGAACCCTGAGAACCCTGAGAGCCCTGAGTCAGCTGAGGGTCCCTGTGTCCCTGTTTCCCTTTTCTTCGCTTCAACTGCGAAGAGACAAACTGTTTTCCATTTTTCTTGTTTCTTGGACTTCTGAATCATCTACACCTGAGGATAGCCGGAATGGACTATCAACTTTACTTACAAATTGTAGCTATTGCTTTAGATTGGATGGACAGTATGAACAGCCAATGAAATTGTTTAGAAGAGGTGGATTGTGACCGGTTGAGGCTGTGTCTTTAAGAAAGAGACAGTTGCTGAACACTCTGGCTGAATGTTTTTGATATTTGAACAAAAACAAGATAGTCTAAACTAATTTCATTGGTCGCTTGTAGGGTGGTTTTGAGTTTGGGTTCTGTTAGTTCAGTCTGTGTCTGGTCTGGGTTCAGGCTGGGTGCAGTCTGTGCTCCTCTGTCCTGTGGGCTGAACGGTTCCTCTCTTTCTGAAGCAGGAACGGCCTTGAGTTAACAGCTAACCAGATAAGAACACTAATTCTTGCATGCGTTTTCTGAGCTAACAGAATTTTTCTTCCTTAATTGCCTTTCTCTCTCTCTCTAACCCTTTTTGGGAAAAAGGGGAGGTGGGGAGGGAGAGAGGGGGGGTTCAGGGAACCCCCCTGGCCGCTGGAAGGAAAAGGTTTTCCTGCATTGTGTTCATTGTTGTATTTTCCTGTATATATTGTAAATATTGTATATTTGTGTATATATTCATTGCATTCCATTTATGCTTGTAAATATAGCTTTCATCTGCTTTTCCGACTGAGCTAGCTGTGGTTTCTTTCCCTGTGTGTGGGGAGGGAACTTTCTCACCCCACCACACACTGTCAGTGGTAACTTTTCTAACACAGGAAATTTTCCTGCAGCTGGCTATGAAACCAATGGTGTAGATAAATGTGCCTGTGATGGAAAATTGCTGTACATTGCAATATGCTCCATATGCTTGCATGTAATCCTCACAGGGGCATTTGCTGTGACCGTGTTGGGTGGGGGCCGAGCTAACCCATTAAGAGCTGTTTGGAGGGTGATAACACACTCCTTTGCACTCTTTAACGACTGGGGGCGTGTCTGCTGTGGGCATTGTGAGCACTCTGTAAACACAAAGAGGGAGGGGTCGGGTTGTAATGAGTGTGCCAGATCTCAGCCTGAGCCCCAGGCACAAGGGGCTGCCCCACCACCAGCATCTCCACAGTTAACCCCTGATGCTCCTGCCAATGCAGTCTCTCTGGCACCAGTCACCACACGCAGGAAAAGAAGTCAAAAATCATCGCCAAGTACAGATGGTGAGGAAGGAACCTCAGCAGGCCCCAGCACCTCACAGAACCCAGTGGTGGATGAAGATGAGTCAGACCAGGAAATAACTGTCACATCGTTACCAGAAGGAACAAAGGCAAACTCGTCTGGATTACGCAAGGAAAGAGGGTGAGCCAATACTGAGCTGGGCCCTGAGATGCTGGGACGAGGGGGTGGACACAGTGGACCTGGATAAGAGGGAGGCAAGCTTTTAGGCTCCATGACTCGTGATGCTGGTCTGGACAAAGAGTTAGCCAAACTCGATGGAACACACACTCTCTGGGCCCGGATCCTCATGCCATCAAGAGCCGGTACCACTCAAGGGATGACCTGCCCTGGGCCCCAGTTAGATGGACAACTATGGAACAGGGCATTCGCTACCTGAGACAGATGGCTGTGCTGGAAATAATTTATGGGGATGGCCAGCTCCCTTCGGACCCAGATGAGGTGCCCATGAGACGGCCCTTTGTGAAGAAACTCACCCAGGGTGCTCCTCAGAAATATGCTCCCACATTAGGAGGGATACTCCTGACTGGACAGGATGGAAGTCCTAAAACTGTCTGTGAGTTTGCCAATGATTTAAGGGAATATGAGGACAGCATAAATCAGAACCCCTGATCTCAGCCATAGAAACTATGGCCAAAGACATTGTCAAAGAGATCAAGACCTCCATGTCTGAACTGAAAATGGGGAGCGATGCCTCCTTTTCCCCTTCTCCCTCAGAATGGATCCAGGTTTCAGCAATCAGGAACAGGCGACCTTCCCCTAGGAGATCACCCCAAGCCAATCGGGGGATGTCAAGAGGGTCTCTGTGGAGGTTCCTCTGTGACCACGGAGAGGACATGGACACCTGGCATGGCCAACCCACATCTGCCCTCTGGAACAGAGTGCGGGAACTGCAAGGTGGCCACACTGGGGATAACTCATCCAGGAGAAGGGCTGCCCCAGTTTCCCGGAGTGGTCCCTCTCGCTCAAGAGACCCTTCCCCTAGTAACACAGGACCCTGCGACAAATGTGGACATCGCCGCCAGCATTAGAGGTGCCCTACCTCCAGCCAGGTGGAGGCCAGGGATAACAGAGTATACTGGGATGTGTATGTGAAATGGCCTGGCACTTCAGAAGCCCAGAAGTACTGAGCTCTGGTGGACACAGGGGCCCAATGCACCCTGATACCATCGAGGTACAAAGGGGCTGAACCCATAAGCATTCAGGGAATCACAGGGGGCTCACAAGACCTGACTGTACTGCAAGCTGAGATAAGCCTGACCGGGAATGAATGGGGAAAGCACGACATAGTGACTGGTCCAGATGCACCTTGCATTCTTGGCATTGACTTTCTGCGGGAGGGATGCTTCAAGGACCCTAAGGGGCACAAGTGGGCATTTGGGGTGGCAGCTGTGGAGACCGCAGGCAAAGAACAGCTGTCCACCAAGCCCGAGCTGTCGGATGACCCCTCCGTGGTGGGCAGCCGTAAGGTGCAGGATTTGAAGCTACCTATTGCCTCTCGCATAGTGCATCGCAGGCAATACAGGACCAACAGAGACTCCCTGCACCCCATACACCAAGTGATTCGACAACTGGAGAGCCAGAAGGTGATCAGCAAGGCTCACTCCCCCTTCAACAGCCCGATATGGCCAGTACGGAAGGCAAATGGGGAATGGAGACTGACCGTGGACTACCGTGGCCTGAATGAGGTGACTCCTCCGATCAGCGCTGCTGTGCCGGACATGCTGGAGCTCCAGTACGAGCTGGAATCGAAGGCGGCCAAGTGGTATGCCACAATTGACATTGCTAATGCCTTTTTCTCCATTCCCATTGCAGAAGAATGCGGCCACAGTTTGCTTTCACTTGGAGGGGAGTACAGTATCAGTGGAATCGGTTGCCTCAGGGCTGGGTCCATAGCTCGACCATCTGCCATGAGGTGATCCAGACTGCCTTGGAGAAAGGTGGGGCCCCTGAGCATCTGCAGTTCATCGATGACATCATCGTATGGGTGAGACAGCAGAGGAAGTCTACCAGAAGGGTGAGAAGATAATCGATATCTGCTGGAGGCTGGCTTTGCCCAAGAGAAGCAAGGTAAAAGGGCCTGCCAGGGAGATCCAGTTCCTGGGCGTTCAATGGCAGGATGGCCGTCGCCACATCCCTCAGGAGGTGGTGAACAGGGTAGCCACTATGGTGCAGCCCCATGAACAAGAAAGAGACACAGTCCTTTTGGGGCTTGTGGGCTTCTGGAAAATGCACATTCCCGGGTACAGTCAGATTGTGAAGCCTCTCTTCCATGTACAAGGAAGAAAAAATGATTTTGTGTGGGGACCTGAGCAGCAGGTGGCATTCGACCAGATCAAACGAGAGGTGGTCCCGCTATGGCTGGGACCAGTTCGAACCGGACCAGAGATCAAGAACGTGCTGTACACTGCGGCCAGTGAGAATGGTCCTACGTGGAGCTTGTGGCAGAAGGCCCCTGGTGAAACCAGGCCCCTAGGTTTCTGGAGTAAGGGGTACAAAGGCTCCGAGGCCAACTACACCGCGACAGAAAAGGAAATCCTAGCTGCCTATGAGGGCGTCTGGGCTGCCTCTGAGGTAATTGGGACTGAGTCACCTCTATTTCTGGCTCCAAGGCTTCCAGTCCTGACCTGGATGTTCAAAGGAAGAGGCTCAACCCCACATCATGCCACAGATGCCACCTGGAGTAAGTGGATGGCCCTGATAACGCAGCAAGCTCGAATGGGGAGCTTCGAACGCCTGGCATAGTGGAAGTGATCACCAACTGGAGAGGGTGCTGACTTTGGAATGCCACCAGAGCAGACAGTGACCCGTGCTGAGGAGGCTCCCCATACAATGATCTCCCTGACCATGAGAAGGGCTATGCTCTATTTACAGATGGGTCTCCGGCGGCTTGTGGGAGCAAGCGGAGATGGAAGGCAGCTGTCTGGAGCCCAACAAGGCAAGTGGCGGAAGCAAGGGATGGAGAAGGCGAATCCAGTCAGTACTCAGAGGTAAAAGCTGTCCAGCTGGCCCTGGATATAGCAGAACGAGAGAACTGGCCAGTGCTGTCCCTCTACACTTATTCCTGGATGGTAGCCAATGCCTTGTGGGGGTGGCTGAAGGAATGGAAGAGGAACGGGTGGCAGAGAAAAGGGAAGCCTGTTTGGGCCGCTGAGCTGTGGCAAGACATCGCTGCCCGCCTGGACAGGCTGCCAACAAAGGTACGGCACATCGATGCGCACGTCCCCAAGAGCAGAGCCAATGAAGAACACCAGCATAACCACCAAGCAGATCTGGCTGCTAAATCTCCCAAATAGACTTGGATGGGAACACAAGGGTGAGCTATTCTTAGCTCGCTGGGCCCATGACACTTCTGGCCACCAAGGGAGAGATGCCACATACCGGGGGCTCGGACAGATCAGTGGACATCTCTATGGAGGCCATCTCACAGGTCATCCATGAGTGTGACATCTGTGCTTCTATCAAGCAGGCCAAGCGCATGAGGCCTCTGTGGTATGGGGGCAGATGGTCGAAATATAAGTACGGAGAGGCCTGGCAGATTGACTACATCACCCTTCCTTGGTCTCACAGCGGCAAGCAGTACGTACTGACCGTGGTGGAGGCAAGTACAGGCTGGCTGGAGACCTACCCAGTACCACATGCCACTGCTCGCAACACCATCCTGGGCCTGGAGAGACATATCCTATGGAGACACGGCACCCCCGGGAGGATTGAGTCAGACAATGGAACCCACTTCAAGAACCACCTCACTGGGCAAAGGACCAATGGATTGAGTGGATTTACCACATCCCATACCATGCACCAGCTGCCGGGAAGATCGAGCGCTACAATGGCTTGCTAAACACCACCCTAAAAGCCACGGGGGGTGGAACCTTTAGGAACTGGGAAAAACACCTAGCTCAAGCCACTTGGTTAGTGAACAGCAGAGGATCTGTGAACTGAGCTGGTCCTGCCCAGTCCCACCTGCTGCAGACAGTGGATGGAGATGGAGTTCCTGTGATTGCTGAGAAGAATCTGCTGGGAAAGGCAGTGTGGTTTTTTCCTGCTGCTGGTGGGGGTAAACCAACCCGAGGGGTGGTCTCAGCTGAGGGTCCGGGTCACACCTACTGGGTCATGTTAGAAACTGGGGGCATTCAGTGTATCCCACAGTGGAACGTGACTCTGGCTGAGAGGGGATGAACTCGGGGTGGGGCAACACTTATCAATGCATTATAGTAATTGTGTAAATAGTTATAAGTTGTTCTAAGTTTCTCCCTCCTAGCCTAATACCAGCCTAGCATGCAGGACACAACGTACACACTGCACACCAGTACACCAGAGAGCTCCTGCATCATCTCACCTGCACCTGTACCTGATGTCCCTGCAGCAATGGACTGTACCCAATGTCCCTACAGCAATGGACTGTACCCAATGTCCCTACAGCAATGGACTGTTCCTGGCTTTTCCCTTCCAAAGACAAACTGATTCCTGACTTTTCTCCACATCCCTGCCCAGTTCAAGCAGCACCTACATTGACCATCACCAGAGAGAGAGAGAGACTTGCCCTGGGAGAGAGCGAGCCGGGATAACAAGGCACTTGCATCAAGGATCTGAATATCACGTGTCAAGATTGCATGAAGGAGCTGTGGCAGGAGAGAGGAAGTGGAACAGAGGGGTGGATTGTGGTGGGTTAACACCCTTTTCTGAGAACAAAAGAACAAAGCAGGGTGGAGGACTTGCAGGTACTTTTCACTCCCTGCAGGGCATTTTTCACTGGGAAGCTGAATCTGTCCACTCCCCCCTCCCTGCCCAGCTAGGGTATAAAAAAGCAGGACCTCGTAGCTGTTGGCCCGGGCTTTTCTGGCTCCTGCCTCTGCTGGACGAGAGCTACTGCAGCTACCCTCCTGCTCCTCTGCCACGTGGTCGGACCTGCTGCCTCCACGCTTTTTCAGAGAAAGGCTGGTTTTGTATTATTCTCTTGGTTTTTTTGTCCCCCTCCCATCCATCCTTGTTCCTTGCCCTTGTGAACCTTTTTCCTGTTATTGTTATATATAAATATATTGCTTAAAGATAACTCTTGTCTTTGCTCTTACTTCCAAGCCGACTCCAAATTATTGTTTGGTGGATTTGCTCTTTCCTTTTCTCCCCTCTCTGTGGGAGGGGGAGGGTGGGAGTGGGGAGAGATTCTCAGCCTTGCCCCCTACCTGAGCTCTTAACTTCCAGTTAAGGCTCAAACCACCACAAGGGGGGAGAGGGGGATCATGTCTAGACACATCAGGGTCTCTCTGGGTTTGTTCTGGCCCCGTTTGGCCCTACCATGACAGCAGGGTCACACCAAGGCAAACAGATCAAGTACAGTTTTAAACACAGTCCCTAAGCCTCACACAGGATCCAGGCTTCAGGAGAATCAGTGGCTTTTTACTGATGAAAAAAAGATACCCCAAGGGACGTAGACCCAAGAGGAGAAAGAACAGCTCTAACTCGACCCCAGAAATATCTAGTGATGAGGAGAATGGAGGATCTGTATCAGTTAAAGATAAAGCTAAGAATTCCATCGGAAAGGCTGCTCTGAACGGTGCTGTTGGTGGTTCTGGCAATCAGCCAGCTGCTGCGGCAGCGACAGCGCTTAACATGGCGGCTCCCACGTCCTCGGCAGCCATTAATGCGGCAAAGCCAGTTCCTCCTTCTTCTTCAGCGGGACCGGAAGTGTCCTCCACAGCAGCTGATCCTGTCAAAACCTTCAGCTTCTGTTAAGCCAGCTGTAATTCAAACACAGCTCCAGTTAAGCAGGTAGCTGTTTTAAAGACAAGAGGTGGAAAGACCAAAGCTGATCAGAGCTGATGCTGGTGAGGGAACTTCTGCTTTAAGAGACCCTGCTGAGGAGGAGGAGAAGATTTGTCTTAAAGATATAGCTGAGATATTGAGAACATCACTGGATGGAGATGCAGGGCAAATTGCTGACAGCAGAACAACTAGAGGTGGTACTCCTGACCTTCAAGAGATTCTTAGGAGAGTGACAATAAGATTAATGGGGCAACAAGTTCAGGAAGAGGAGGAAGAGGAGGAGACAGATGATATTCTGGACTGTTCTTCCCCAAGAGAAGAGATAAGGAATGTGCGTAAAGATTACATCAGAGCAGATAAGGAGCCAATCCTAGCTTGGCTTGGTAGATGCTACGATACAGGTGCTCCAGCTCTAATGGTTGGAGACAAGTCAGCAGCTCAACTAGGAACTCTCTCAAAGGATAATGGAATAGATAGACATCTAGGCAGGACTCTCGGTAAGGTTACTCAGTGGATACGCCTTTTAATGGCAACCCTCATGAGATATCCTTCCCGAGATGATCTTCCATGGAGTCCTAAGCCCTGGACTACCAAAGGAAGGAATTAAGCGTCTGAGAGAATTTGCTGTCAGAGAGGTACTCTATGGTGGCCATGAGACTCTGAATCCACAGTTCCCCAGGACAACTCTAGTAGCTCCAACAGTGGCTCCAGTTCTAACCCTGCACCATGTGCTCATTGCACATGTGGGCATGTTCCCCATAACTAGGGTGCCCTGCCTCCCGCCAGGGGGAGGAGAGGGATAACAGAGATAACAGAATCTATTGGGATGTGTACATCCAGTGGCCTGGCACTTCACAATTTCAGAAGTACAGGGCCTTGGTTGACACAGGGGCTCAGTGCACCATAATGCCATCAAATTATCAGGGATCAGAAGCTACAACTATTCTGGGAGTCACTGGTGGATCTCAAGAGTTAACTAAGGTGGAGGTTGATATAAGTTTAACAGGTAAACAGTGGAGGAAGCATACAGTGGTGACCGGACCTGACGCACCTTGTATTCTGGGAATTGATTTTCTGAGAGAAGGGCGTTTCAAAGACCCTAAAGGTTACAAATGGGCTTATGGAGTGGCATCTGTAGAGACTGATGGACAAAAACTGAAGCTGTCTGTTAGACCTGAACAACAAGCAGCTTTTGACCATATAAAGCAAGAGGTGGTTCAAGCAATGGGTCTGGGACCTGTCCGAGATGGTACAGACATTAAGAATATTTTGTACACGGCTGCAAGTGACAATGTCCAACCTGGTGCTTGTGGCAAAGAGCTCCAGGTGAGACACGTGGACGACCTCTTGGTTTTTGGAGTCGAGTTAACGAGGTTCAGAGGCTAATTATACTCCAACAGAGAAAGAGATTCTAGCTGCCTATGAAGGAGTAAAAGCGGCTTCTGAAGTGATTGGAACTGAATCACAACTTCTCCTAGCTCCCAGATTCCCAGTTTTGAATTGGATGTTCAAAGGCAAAGGTTCCACACCACCTCATGCAACAGACTCTACCTGCTCTCAGTGGATGGCTCTGATAACACAGTGTGACCGGTTGATGCTATGCCTTTAAGAAAGAGACAGTTGCTGAACACTCTGGCTGAATTTTTTTGATATTTGAACAAAACCAAGATAGTCTAAACTAATTTCATTGGTGGCTTGTAAAAATGCAATTCTAAGTTGGGTTCTGTTAGTTCAGTCTGTGTCTGTCTGGGTTCAGGCTGGGTGCAGTCTGTGCTTCTCTGTCCTGGTGGGCAGGACGGCTTTCTCTCTTTCTGAAGCAGGAACGGCCTTGAGTTAACAGCTAACCAGATAAGAACACTAATTCTTGCATGCACTTTCTGAGCTAACAGATTTTCCTTCCTAATTGCCTTTCTCTCTCTCTCTAACCCTTTTGGGAAAAGGGGAAAGTGGGGAGGGAGGGGGGGGTTCAGGGAACCCCCCTGGCCGGCTGGAGGAAAAGTTTTTTCTGCATTGTGTTCATTGCTGTATTTTCCTGTATATATTGTAAATATTGTATATTTGTGTATATATTCATGCATTCCATTTATGCTTGTAAATATAGCTTTCACTGCTTTTTCCACTGAGCTAGCTGTGGTTTCTTTCCCTGTGTGTGGGGAGGGAACTTTCTCACCCCACCACACACAGAGAGCTCGAATGGGAAATCTTGAAAGACCTGGTCTAGTGGAGGTGATCTCAAGTTGGCCTGAAGGTACCAACTGCACTAACTCCAAGGAGAGAGTAACTCGTGCTGAGGAAGCTCCTCCATACAATGACCTTTCTGATGATGAAAGAAATATGCTTTGTTCACAGACGGTTCCTGTCGTCTGGTCGGGAACAAGCGAAGGTGGAGTCTGCAGTGTGGAGTCCCACGCCGAGTTGCAGAGGCAAAGGATGGAGAAGGAGAATCCAGTCAGTTTGCAGAGGTAAAAGCTGTCCAGCTAGCTCTCGACGTAGCTGAACGTGAGAGGTGGCCAAGCTTTATCTCTACACCGACTCATGGATGGTAGCCAATGCTCTGTGGGGTTGGCAAAGAACTGGAAGAAGAATGGTTGGCAGAGAAAAGGAAAGCCTATATGGGAGCTGACCTGTGGCAGGCATTCCTGACGAATCGAGAGAATTCCAGTGAAGGTGAGACACATTGATGCTCATATCCCGAGAGCAAAGCTACTGAGGAACAGCAACACAACCATCAGGCAGATCTAGCTGCAAGAGTTTCTCAAGTAGACATGGACTCTGATCTTGATCTCGACTGGAACACCGAGGTGAGATATTCTTAGCTCGGTGGGCTCATGATTCGTCAGGACATCAAGGCAGAGATGCAACCTACCAGTGGGCACGTTACCGATCCATAGACATTTCCATGGATGCTATCACACAAGTCATCCATGACTGTGACATTTGTGCTGCTATTAAGCAGGCAAAGCGACTTAAGCCCTTATGGTATGGTGACAGATGGTCCAAGTACAAGTATGGTGAAGCTTGGCAGATTGACTACATCACTCTACCACGTTCTCATTCTGGTAAGCAGTATGTGCTTACTATGGTAGAGGCGTGCAACTGCACGCAACACCATTCTCGGTCTGGAGAGACAAATCCTGTGGAGACACGGAACTCCAGAGAGGATTGAGTCAGACAACGGAACTCATTTCAAAAACAACCTTTTAAAGAGCGGGCCAAAGAGCACGGCGTTGAGTGGATATTCCACATCCCCTACTATGCACCAGCTGCAGGGAAGATTGAACGCTACAACGGTTTGCTGAAGACCACTCTTAAGCCATGGGGGTGGGATCTCTGAAAAACTGGGAAAAGCATTTAGCACAAGCAACTGGCTGGTAATAGTAGAGGTCAGTGAACCGAGCTGGACCTGCACACTCAGATCTGCTACAGAAAGTGGAAGGTGATAGAGTTCCTGTTATTAGAGAAAAGAATCTGTTAGGTAAAACTGTTTGGGTATTTTCTCCCTCAGGAGAGGCTAACCTGTCCGAGGGGTGGTTTTCAGCTGAAGGTCCTGGTCACACTTATTCGGTAATGCATAGAATGGTGAAATTCAGTGTATTCCACAAAGAAATTTAACTTTAGCTGAAAGAGTTTACTTTCAATGTTGTAGCTACAGCTGCGCAATCGCGCCAAGGAAGAATCCTTGAGGAATCCACGGTGCACGACCCTGAGACCCTGAGAGCCCTGAGTCAACTGAGAGTCCCGTCCCTGTTCCCTGTTTCCCTTTTCTCGCTTCGCTCGTCTGCGAAGAGACAAACTGTTTTCCATTTTTCTTGTTTCTTGGAACTTCTGAATCATCTACACCTTTGGATAGCCGGAATGGACTATGAAACTTCACTTACAAATTGTAGCTTTTTTTCGATTGTTTCATTGGACAGTGTGGAACAGCCAATGAAATTGTTTAGAAGAGGGGATTGTGACCGGTTGATGCTATGCCTTTGAGAAAGAGACAGTTGCTGAACCCTTTGGCTGAATGTTTTTGATATTTGAACAAAAACAAGATAGTCTAAACTGATTTCATTGGTAGGTTTGTAGGGTGCAGTTTTGATTGGTTTCTGTTGGTTCAGTCTGTGTCTGGTCTGGGTGCAGGCTGGGTTCCTGTGCTTCTCTGTCCTTTGGGCTTGACGGCTTCTCTCTTTCTGAAGCAGGAACTGCCTTGAGTTAACAGCTAACCAGATGAGACACTAATTCTTGCATGTGCTTTTTTTTTAGCTAACAGAATTTTTCTTCCTTAATTGCCTTCTCTCTCTCTCCACCCTTTTTGGGAAAAAGGGGAGGTGGGAGGGAGAGAGGGGGGTTCAGGGAACCCCCCTGGCCGGCTGGAGGGAAAAGGTTTTTTCTGCATTGTGTTCATTGCTGTATTTTCCTGTATATATTGTAAATATTGTATATTTGTGTATATATTCATTGCATTCTATTTATGCCTGTAAATATAGCTTTCATCTGCTTTTCCGACTGAGCTAGCTGTGGTTTCTTTCCTTGTGTGTGGGGAGGGAACTTTCTCACCCCACCACATCCTTGTACCACTCCGTGGCTAAGGCACTTCAGCTGACACCAAGACAAGGAAGCCTCTGCTGCAGAAAGACTGTCAATCTCAGCACATTGAGTGTTTGAGCTGGGTACAACCACAACCTAGGCACCAGACATTCAGTTTATCAGACACCTTCAAATAGCCCCACACAGTGACTCCACAGGGATAACTCTTCCTCCCATCCCTGCTAGTCCCATGTGAAGCAGGACAATGGCTTAGCACAGGCAGGGTTTTTAGGAAGTACACACTGCCCTCCAACCTCACCGGTACAACTTGCACCAGGGGAGGAAACAGCTGGAATACCTCCCTATCCGGCTTTGCCCTCCAGCACAGCTGCTCCCAGTAAGCCTGTCCTGATTTTTCCACCCTGGACAGGCCAGAAGCCTGTTGTTATGGATAACTTATGATTTATGAAAAAAAAAATATA
This sequence comes from Colaptes auratus, assembly GCA_015227895.2. NCBI lineage: Eukaryota > Metazoa > Chordata > Aves > Piciformes > Picidae > Colaptes > Colaptes auratus. The sequence goes on along the minus strand of JAAWVA010000039.1, from coordinate 4,943,705 downwards.
AACATTATTAAAAACCTTTTTTCAATATATATATGCAGATTTTAGTGCACGGTTTTGGACATATCCCATAAACTGGTACAGTTTAACAATTTTGAACCAAATTAGAAAAATACAAAACAGTTATTTAATTAAGAACCAAAGTTGCAATTCCATTGCTTGTCCACCAGATGGCTACTCCACAAGACGCTAGCAGCTACTAAATAGCTAGAAGAGACAAAGTATCAAAGGCATACAATTAAAAGAACCTTTCAGAGACTTAAATAAATTTATGATAACAAATTATGATTCCAGGCATAGCCAGGGAGGGCTGCTTATAAATCACATGAGGTAAAACACAGGGATGTTAAACAGAACCCAAACTGGTGTTAAACATTGTTGCGGATTGGCTTAAAGAAAAAGGACATGAGTCCCAGGAACATCTGTGCAATTGAGGCCTTGAAGGAGTTTCTGTTGAAAATATAGCAATGAAGTAGGAGTTCTGGAAAAGTGCTGATTGTCTGGTATGCTAAGGTCAAGCCGACCTCGAGGAGAGGCAAAGAAGATAAGGAGGAAGCGAGATCTGGGAAGAAGAGGAACTAGCCTGAATAAAAAAAAACACAGAGTGTGAAATAAACAGATGTAACCTTTTAGAGATGAACCAATAGTGTGTGTTAAACTAGAATAGAATTATCTATGCATAAGATAAGACTGTAAATAACGGTGTGGAACAATAAAGGTGGACAATTTCTGTCACTCATATTGAGTCTTGTCATCCCTGTCTCCGTTCTCAACAAGTGCATCTGAACCAGGGACCTGATTCTGTGGGTACTCTGAGCCGTATCGACAAGGACAACAGTGCAACTCACACCAGAAGAGGTCTGGCAGACGATCATTAGGGAGATGTCTGAGCAAAGGGCTTGTGAGTGACCGTACTTGGGAGCAGTCAGAGGATGATCTCGGAGGGGACGTCTGGGCACAGGGCTTGCGGCAGGAGTAGCAGACCCCTGGCGTACAGGGAAAAGCAGCCAAAGGGGCAGCAAACGCCAGGCGTCATGAAAAAAGAGGTAGCGCTCTCCTTACTTCAATGTTTTTTAGAAAAATGAAAGGCAGACATATCGTCTAAGATAATTCCTGGGCTTTTGGCCCATGGATCTGCTTTAAGGTATTTCCCTAGCAGTGATAGTTATTTTGATGAAACCTGTTCGAGAGAATATGGAAACAAACTGTGGGACTTGGTCATAGATGGTGATAAAACTACTATAAAGCTGCAAAAGCCATGGCGAGAATGCATAAACTGTATTAAAAAATATAAGCAAGAACAGCAGATAGCTGCTGCAGTTACAGCAAATTTGTCAGGACGAGAGGCAGTGCCAGTTGTATCTGAATTGCAACCAAACGATGTGTTAGAAAAGGAAGCGAATCTCACCAGGGCCCGGTGAGCGGCCAGGGAGAGGCATGGGGAAGCACTCCATGAAACAGAAGAGGCTGTGCTAGATGCCCTCCAAACTGTCCTCTCCGTGAGAGGTATTACTGACGATTCTGGGACTTTGAAAGGGTTATTAGCCTGGGCCCGGAATCATGATTTTATCCCCACAGCAACCGAAGCTTTCACTTCCAAAGCATGGGACAAAATTGGAGGCCAGATGTGGGATGAGGTGCTAAATACTTAAAAAGAAGCTTTTCGCTATAGCACTGTGTGGCGAACCGTCACATACACCGCAATCTATAAAAGCAGAGCAGTCTACTCTTGATTCAGCTGCTGCAGCTTTGGCTCCAACTGAGGCGGCACTGACCAACGCATCACCGACACTGGCAGCACCGACTGTAGCGGTGGCCCCAGCGGCCCTGACAGCGGCCCCCACAGCAGCAGCCACGGCGGCCGTCCCCATGGTGGCAGCCTGGCGGTGGCCCAGCAACAACCCCCACCAGCGGTGGCCCGCACCAGCATCCCTCCCTTCCCTTTTCTGGTACGACTCTAGTCTACCAAAGCTCTGTTCTGATTTAAAGCAACAGTGCTAATTTCATCATTTCTGATTGTAATGTCTTTCAGAGACTTGTTATTTAGAGTTTCGCTAAGTTTTCCTAGTAAGCATAATGAATAGTAAACATTTGGTATTTACAGGTACTTAGTACATAATAATTGTAGCAAGGTATACATACTTAGTAATGAGTTCAAACTGTAAGATTTTCTTTTGGTTTGAACCTTCTTAGTTGTGTGCCGGCATTTCAAAGGAGCTCCATGTAATATAGTTAAGGTTTGTAGTAAATAGGTATTCATTTTTAAAAGTATTCCTTAGCTAATGTGCAGAAGAATCAAGACTATGAGGAAACAGCATTTCCCATGAAGTTGAACATCAATCACAATAACTGCTATGATAATCTGGGAACAAAAAGCATCAATCAGAAGAATGTACCACAGCACCATGTGAATTAGGACTGAATATTATGGTTGTTTGATTGTTGTGTGATTAGACAAAATGTTCATATGGACTTATATGTTATCTCACCAGTTTGCTATAATTTTACACACCTAGAGGGAAAATCAATAATCCAAGATGTCAACAGAAAGCATCTAACTTATAACTGAGTGTCATGATTGCTTGACTGTTGTGTGAACATTAAGAGATTAGTATTACTAGGATGAGCAAAACCACATTATTATGTGTAATTTTCTATTGGGCAAAGCAATGAAGCTTTTTTGCTCTCGCTATTTGCCTGCAAGTTTACTGTCTGTGAAGCTAGAACCTGGCCAGATCTACCTTTACAGATTAAAGAAATCTTGCTACCATTAAACAATTCATGATTTTTGACCATCCTAGAGAAAAATAAAGGTGCAACATACCCCTAAAGCAGATTGTAAAAGACAGTGCTAAGGATTGCATTTGTGTCTTAATCTCTGTGTGTATTGTGCTCAGGGCTGGGTGCCCTCTGCTACATGAGGTGCTTCCTGTGTCCAGAGGTCCAGCCCAGTGGGTGGACACAGGAAACTAGGTATTTCTACCATAATTCTCTGCACCACTATAAAATCCAGTGTGAGGTCTAGCACCTCCTCTTTCTTCCTCGCCGTCACCTGGTAATTGGGGGAGATGCTGTTTCCGGCCATGGGCCTGGCTAGGCCCAAGGCCACGGGGAGATGGGCAGTCTCAGATCTGGCCAGCTGAGACTAGCCTAGCAGTCTTGTCGTCCCTGTCTCCGTTCTCGACAAAACATGTTGCTATGCAGGTTGCTAAGTTACTGCTACCGAGACTGGCTGCCAAGGTGTGACCATTTTAGGCTGTGCCTTTAAGAAAGGGACAGTTACTGGAACACTCTGGCTGAATGTTTTGGTGTCATAATGAAAACAAAGATAAATCTAAACTAATTTCATTGGTAGATTGGTAGAATGCAACTTTAAATTTTTAGCTTTAGTTCAGTTTGAATCTCAATCAGTTCAGTATGTCTGTCTCAGTCCCTCTGAACTGCTGCTGCCTTTCCTCTGTGCTGGACAGAGTTGACCTTGAACTAACTGAGCTAACAGACAAGAAACTAATTCTTGCATATGCTTTGAGCTAACAGAATTTCCTCCTTAATAATTAACTTTTCTCTCTCTAACACTTTTTGGGAATAAAAGGGGGGAAGGGGGAAAAGGGGGATTGTGGAGACCCTTCTCCTTGGAGGAGGGAAGGTCTTCTGTGTTACGTTCTTTGCTGTATATTTCTTTATATATTGTAAATACTGTATATTGTATATATATCCATCTGCATTTCATCCTCCTTGTAAATATAGCTTGTTCATTTTTGCTTCTCCAACTGAGTTAGCCGTGGTTTCTTTGTGTGTGTGTGAGAACTGAACCTCTCACCACCACATAATTTATTGGCAGCCCAACTTGGGGCTTGTGGAAAATTGCTACCCAGAAGCAGGGCAAAATTTGCTTGATGTATTGTCTGCTCGAGTTGGAGTTGCAAACATGAAAGTGTTTTGGATTTTAGAGCATCTAGTTTTTTTCAATTTGTAGTGTCCTGATCTATAAGTATTTCCTAGGATTAATTTGCAATCGCTTAGGCAGGTACTTAATGTATAAATTATATTTATGGTTTAAGTATAAGATTCAGCTTCTCTATGACCGGTGTCTGGGATTCTTTTGGCTTACAAAGTACAGCAATGTAACAGCGAGCACTCTTCCAATCAAGAGAAAGGAGTTTAAGATTCCAGTAGGTGAAAGAGTAATTTTAAGTGATGGCTGGGATCCAAAGGTGATTTATTTGATGTGTGTGAATCTGCTGATGGTGATAGTGATTATGTACTTGTTATATGCACTGTACGGGGAGAGGAAGGTATCTAAGGCTTGTTTCGTTTTCAAGCGTAGACCAAAGAGAAGGAAGCATAGCTCTAATTCGACCCCAGAGATTTCTAGTGATGGGGAGAATGGAAAATTTGTATCAGTTAAAGATTGTGGGCATGTTCCCCATAACTAGGGGTGCCCTGCCTCCCGCCAGGGGGAGGAGAGGGGTAACAGAGATAAAAGAATCTATTGGGATGTGTACATCCAGTGGCCTGGCACTTCACATTTCAGCAGTACAGGGCCTTGGTTGACACAGGGCTCAGTGCACCATAATGCCATCAAATTATCAGGGATCAGAGCCTATAACTATTCTGGGAGTCACTGGTGGATCTCAAGAGTTAACTAAGGTAGAGATTGATATAAGTTTAACAGGTAAACAGTAGAAGCAGCATACAGTTGTGACCGGACCAGAAGCACCTTGTATTTTGGATTTTCTGAGAGAAGGGTGTTTCAAAGACCCTAAAGGTTACAAATGGGCTTTTGGAGTAGCATCTGTAGAAGTTGATGGACAAAAAATTGAAGCTGTCTGTTAGACCTGAGCTTTCTGATGAATCTGCAGTTGTGGGACAACTCAAGATACAGGACATTACTGACTCAGTGTCGTGGTTTGGGAGAGCAATCCTCCCACCACGGGCAGAAATAACGACTCAGACAAACAGATTGCAAAAGTGATGGAACGTTTAAATAGAAAAACAAAAAGGAACAATGAAAGTTTTACAGAGAACCACAAGCACCGTGACAAAGAGAGAGAGATCCCATCACCACCTGGGGGTACACCCAACCCCCCCCCCCAGGGCTCTTTCTCCCCCCTCCCACCCAGCCTTGGGCCTGGGCAGGCCCAAGGGAGGCAGCTCAAGCCATTTTACCTAGGCAGCAGCAGGGGACGAAAAGAGGAAGTGCAGACCCCGCGTGGATTTTATAGGGGAGCAGGGCATTATGGGAAATGAAACCTGGTTTCCTGTGACCACCCCCCTGGCTGGCCCACCCCTTGGGACCTCCCAGGGTGGTCTGTGCAGTGGCATCCGTGCCAGCACCCAGCCTAAACCACCACACGCCACCCCTTATCCATACCATAATCCTGCACCCAAAACATATCATCATCATGTCTAGCAACAGTCCATGTTCTTCATCTGTACGTCCTTCCCACAGTCTCTCACTCAGGCTCAAGTATCAGTCCATCCGGTTGTTCTTTCATATGATGGAGCCTCCCAGCGACACAGAGTCATCTTCTGCAGTGTGAATTCCTCGTGGACTCGTTGGACATCCTGGTCACCTGGGAATGCCTCACACTTCTCAGCCGAGCCTTAATTCGCATTTACAGTTACTCAGCGGCTTTTTCCACCCCTGGGGCAGCCGGTTTGAGCAATCAGGCTCCACGACCGCTTTTTTCCATCCCTCCAGGGAGCCGCAGCCGACCGCTTCCAGCCGCGGTCTGAAGCTACACAAAAGCACGTTGCAGGTACATTGCCCCCTCACTGGGCGTTCGCGTACCGAGGCATCGCCGCATCCGGTTCACAGCCCTCCCCCGAAGAGGGAGCGCTGCAGCACAACTCGCTGAGAAGAGAGGAGGCGGAGCATGTGCTCGGCGCCGTTTTCGGAACATGTCCGAAAACACCAGGAAAGATTACAGCTGCCGTCGCCGCCTGAATGCAGCCCGGCACGGCGGTGCCGCCGCCGCCGCTTGAACGCAGCCCTGCCTGGGCCCCCGCGTCTCTGTTGCCACGATGCAGAGTCAAAGTCACCTCCACCCCTTCGGGCATCCAAACGGTTATTTCAGCAAAGCCATGAGCGCGTTCTCAGAGCCTTTGAGAACGGCTTTCCACTGAAGTCCCCGCTCGCCTCGGGTTTCAGAAGCCATGGCTTGTCCGTTCGCCGCGGGTGGCCCTCTCCCGCAGCAACAGCCGACCGACCTCGCTCTGCTTGCCGCTGCCGCTCCTCCACGCCGTTTCTCGGCCGCTCGTCGCTCCGCGAGAACAAGGAGGAGAAGGCAGGTCTCGCCTTCTTAGCTACTCGAGCATTCTTAAGCTACCCTGAGCAGAAAGTCACAGAAAGCCCCCTCGCTGTTCCCAAGCAACAGGAGGGACTTCCTGCCATCAGCCACACACCAGGTGTCCTTCTGGAGTCCACAGGAGTTCACACAGTCGCCCCGACAAAAAAACTTGAGCCCCAACTTCCAAACCAGCAACGCCCCCACATTTGACTTTAAACTCTCCATCTTTTGCAATCTGATCTGCAGAGTGGCCACAACAACTAGCCCCACGTTGGTGCGCCAAAAATGTCGTGTTTGGGAGAGCAATCCTCCCACCACGGGCAGAAATAACGACTCAGACAAACAGATTGCAAAAGTGATGGAACTTTAAATAGAAAAACAAAAGGAACAATGAAAGTTTTACAGAGAACCACAAGCACCGTGACAAAGAGAGAGAGAATCCCATCACCACCTGGGGGTCACACCCAACCCCCCCCCCCAGGGCTCTTTCTCCCCCCTCCCAACCCAGCCTTGGGCTGGGCCAGCCCAAGGGAGGCAGCTCAAGCCTTTTACCTAGGCAGCAGCAGGGGACGAAAGAGGAAGTGCAGACCCCGCGTGGATGTTTTATAGGGGAGCGGCATTATGGGAAATGGATACCTGGTTCCTGTGACCACCCCCCTGGCTGGGCCCACCCCTTGGGACCTCCCAGGTGTGGTCGTGCAGTGGCATCCGGGCCAGCACCCAGCCTAAACCACCACACT